>JAJJWW010011893.1:0-65952 GCA_023531295.1 Papaver armeniacum
CATCACATTGATGATCAGAAAATAATTCTACAGAAAGAATAGATGAAGGTTCTTGATCAGGAATGGTAGATAACGTGAAACCTTTCTCTTGTAAATTCTTTTGAGCATCAACCAAAAGAGTTTCATACCTACGACCAGATGGAGCCATTCTTGAATATGGGAATGAATAGGAAGGTGAAGATAAAGAGAGTGAAGAAAATAAAGATTTGATAAACAGTAGCGTAAATTGTGGAGGAAAGATTGAAGAAAAAATTGCAGAGAGAAAGTAAAAAAGAAGAAGAGGGTGAGAAGATTATATATATAGAAGTATTTTCGAAAAGATAAAAACGCATTTAATGCGAGAAGGGACGTGAACGGTTGAGAAATAACGGTTGAAAGAGACGTGTCAAGAAATGGGTGGAAAGAAGAACACGTGTAAAGTTAAGTATAAAAGTACGGAATCATATTAAAACAGATAAAGATGAACAGTTGCGGCATTTCAAAAATACTAGTATCATGACATTCTCTTCTTCGCAGAGAAGACATGAGAAGAGGCAAGATATAGGATCAGAATATCGCGACATTTATACCTTGCGAGATTAGTAAATGATAGCATTGCGAAGGTGTCGCAGAAGAATAATATAAATGACGCAATGAATGACGATAGCCAAAACACGAGGAAGATGTGAAAATATAGCGAGGTTTAGGAGTGTCGCGAGATTACATACTTGTACACTTGCGATATTTCGCAAGTCATTCCCGAAAATAAAGGACAGCTTATCTGTCATCCATTATGTAATACCCTATATAAATAGCCGAGCAGGCCTATTGGAGGGAGAGTTCTTTATGAAGTGTTGAGCAAGTCATTAGGAGAGAGAAAGTTTTAGAGTGATTGTAATTCTATAACTCATTTCCATTTCATATTGTAAACATTCAAGAATTCAATCAATAAGAATTGTAATTGTTCATCTCAAAATGACTTAATTGTGTATATTCTAGTGAGGGGTGTAGTGTAGGATTTCTTGACAACCTAAATAATTCTGTAACTTGATTTCGTGCATGGTGAGCTCCGAAATTAGCCTAAACAAAGATCACGGCAAAAGGCAGAATTAAAAATCAGAATTCTGCAAATTCAAGTGAAAAATCAGAAATGCCTAATCCGGCCAGGTTTCAGTTTAAGCTTGATTAAACCAACTCTTAGAAGTAATTCTTCTAATGGTTGTGTGAGTTGACTAGACATTATTGTAAGAGAGATAGGATTTCGAGCAAAGCAATATAGAAAGGAAGAGTTCTTACCTGAAGTTTGACCACTAGGAAAGAGCTTGTTGAGAAAATCTTTTCGGATCCTCCAGGTAATAATAAACTGGTGTTGGATTCTTGATGCAGCTTTCCTTATCATATAGATGCGGAAAGCATGTTGAATCTTCATTGCAGCCATTGTATACATACTCCAATCAACGACTGTGTATGGTAAATTGCTTCTGGGGAATGTAAGCTTAAACAAGCTAGGTCGGCATTAGTCACATAATCTTCATCAGTGTCTTGAACTGTCATTCTATTTGTTTGGCTCAGAAGGTCCTCCAATAAAGCAGCCTGTATACGTGATGCTACGTCAGTAGATGTATCCTATGCTTCAAACGCATCCTTCTGACACAACTGCTCTTCCCTAAGATTTTTGGGATTGAATGGAGCCAATTGTACTTTCAGAGACGGACACAAGCATGAATTGTGTTATCAGTCCCTGTTTTGCAAGATGTGCAGCTACATCCTACTGGCCGTTTCTGGTTGCAATGTCAGCAGCCGTGCATCCACCAGGAAATATTGAAGTGGGGTCAGTAACTAGATTTGGATCCGCCCCTTCAGATAACAAAACTGCAACCATTTCTTTCCTGCACTCATATTTGATGAGAAAGTATATTTTATTGACTTCATCATCTTAACTAACATTTTCCAAAAGCATGATAAGAAATATTACCAAAGAAAACATTTCTGCCAGGAATACCCTCATTGCGATCCTTCCAGCATGAAAACATACATCTCCAAAGACACAAAAACATTTTTGTCCTCTTAATATGTGGATATGCTCCATGAAAATATCCAATTACTATAATCTGCGAGTGTCGTTAAACAGAATTGAATAAGCTCATAAACACCATGCGCCTATGGCAAACCCTTAGCCCCACATGCCAAGCCAAAACCGCACCTAGCCCAAGCTAGTCACGCCATGCGCCTATGGCAAACCCTTGGCCCCACATGCCAAACCAAAACCGCAACTATCCCAAGCTAGCCACGCCATGCTTCTATGACAAACCCTTGGACCCACATGCCAAGCCAAACTAAACCTAGCCAAGCTAGCCGCGCCAGCTGCCAAACGCACTTTGCCTTGGCCCTAGCCATGCTAGTCACATCATGCCAAGCCAAACGCCCTTGCCTTGGCCCCTAGCCACGCCATACGCCCATGGAAAACCCTTGGCCCCACATGCCAAGCCAAACCAAACCTAGCCAAGCTAGTCGCGCCATGCCAAACGCACTTTGCCTTGGCCCTAGCCATGCTAGTCGCATCATGCCAAGCCACACGCCCTTGCCTTGGCCCTAGCCACGCCATGCGCCCATGGAAAACCCTTGGCCCCACATGCCAAGCCAAAATCGCACCTAGCCAAAGCTAGCCATGCCTGGCGAACCCTTGGCCCCACATGCCAAGCCTAACCACACCCTAGCCGCGCCACCTGTTGGCCTTCCCTATACGGCCACCAAAACGAAAGGCGTGCAACAATCAACGGTTTCCCTTCAATCCCGGGAGCAAATCCCTAGCCATCAAGGTTACCCCGGGCGACACATGGTAACCTTTGGCCCAAGCCTAAGTTTGGCCACGCCAAGCCTTGCCATGCCAGCGGCATGCCAACCTAACTTAGCGCCACCACGTTGGCCCTCACTACGCGGCTACCAAAACGAAGGTGTGCAACGATCAACGGTTTCCCTCCTCTCAAGATGCAAAATCTCGGCCGTCGAAGGTCACCGGGCTGGCAAGTTTCTAGAGCTTGACTTGCCAAGCCACAACAACGTGCTACATGTTTTCCAAAACATTCGAGACATCAACACAAAGTGGGGGATCCTCTTTGGGTATTGGTTTGGCGGTTTACAGCGTGTGGCGTACACTACGCCTGTCATAAGGAAGTGTCATAAGGGTGAGGCGGTTAGTAAATACGGGAAGTTATGTGTGGAACGTTCATGGGACATAAAGTACATGCGTTAACAACTTTATGGGACATCAATTCCATAACGTTAACAGTTTCATGCGTTAACCACTTTATGGAACATCAATTCCATGCATACGGTTACCACCTCCTCCCATTTACTTCCCCACTCCTTAATGAGACCAGGAGTGCGTTTTACTCAGAGCTTGTATAAATAGGTCTTACCTATTTCCATTGAACAACAAGTTCATACGGGAGATACAACACTCGGAAATCTTTGGCTTGCTAGCTCACCTTGTGAGCTCTCTCACTACGATAACAAGTCGTAGTAATCCGACTACTCTTCGGAATCAACTATTCTGGTCTCACCACTTTCCTTGCTTCCCTCCCCATTCTCCTCCACTTTGTGACCGAAGCAAATGCAAGAACGGCCATTTCTTGGTTTAGGCCGGACTTGTCGAGATTGATCTCTTGAATCTAAAGTATTCCCTTGCGGTACATTGTTTAGGGTTTAAATTGTTTCTCACCTGCACCACCAATTACCGAAATCGCGAGAAACCATTTTCACCTACAAACATTCTGCTGAATGATGTAGCGCCTGCACAATAGCGCGTTTCCGTCCGGCCAGCAGGTGCTTAGCGCTGAACCATTCGGCGTAGATGCTTGGAATATTCTTCCGACAGCTTTGTTTAGTTCATGAAAAAGGTACTTTTCCTCGCTGAATCATTCAACGTAACTCTCTAGCATGCTAGCTCACATGCTAGCAACTGGTAGGAAAGAGAACTAGTGTTAACTTTTTTGCCATTCTTTTTTTTTTTGAATTGCAACACTTATGTGCTAATCTAACACCTCCAATCTAGCCCATAAAGACTTAGTCTTAGTGCAACCAGTTATGCCTTATTATCCGTACCATTGTAACTGTAGTCTTCATTTTCTAATGCAAAGTGGGCTGATTCTGTGGGCCTCTTGTGGTGTTTACGTGCTAAATGGAAGTTCTTACCCTTGATAAAGGGGTACACGTTAGGGTTTGTTATAAACAAGTAGCTGTGCTCTCTCTACACCTTAGCCGCCTTTCGTTTCTCTATGTTTTGAATCTCAAAAATAATCCAGATTCAGATCTGTTCTGATTATGAAGTGGATTGTAGGGACATCCTCCTCGTATCTACCTAAATTGATCATCACTATAATTTTTCCTCTCAGAAACAAGTCGGATACGATCTTAGACTTCGTTTTTTCAGGAAGCAGAATCTTCCAAATCTCTTAAAAGATGTTTCAAGAAGCAGAACTTTCAGATCAACTTAGACAATTTCAAGCTCACTTATTAGAAAGAACTCGTCATTTATAACTCACTATCAAAAATTATACTCAGAACATATATGTATAGAAGTTGTAGTCTTATTGAATTTCGATCTGAAATGTTTGTAAGATTCAATTGCAGGTTAATGATTCTGTACTTCATATTTCATTAATAATTTAAATATGCAAGACTTAGTGTTTCTAGATTACAATGTGTTTGATCTGAATTCTCCATTTTGGGGTAGCTCTGCTGGATTACAATGTCTGTTAGATTTCTTTTACATTTACGAGATGTTAATCAGTTAAATAAGAAATTTAGATTTCATGCACATACTTGATCTTGGATTTGTTGTTTCGTTGGTTCTCAAGTGAACATTAAGATCAATTCAGCAGATTGAGAGGGAACTGAACCTGTTATATTAATTGGTACTTCTTATAATGCAGTTCAGAAGATTCAGAGGAGTTAAGATAGATAATTCAGAGACTTTGTATTCTTCTTTATGTTTGGATTATGAAACTTGAGAATTTGATTGACCCATGTATGATGAATTCATGATAGATAATTCAAGTTTTCAACTTGATTTCACATTGTTCTTTTCGTGAAGGCACTGGCTGATTAGAGTAGAGAACTATAAACTGAAACAAGACTAGTCCTTATGCAACTTCGCACATTCACGGTCATCCACTAACTCTGATAACAAATTGAAACTAGTTAAGATGGATTAGTAATCTCAAAAATTTGAGACTTAACAAGAGAATACATATAGATTAGAACAAACAACAACAAAAATTACTGGAATTGACAGACTTCGTATAATTTTTATTTATTTATTGGGGAAATTGGTTCACATACATAAAAATTATTAAACTAGCTGCAGATCACTTCTTGTGCTAGACCTGATATAGACAATCATGATGCTGATCCGAAAAAGGAAACTTGATTGATAATAGCATGTTCAGGAGGAGCAATTATTATCATTTTGAGAGGAGAAATCATGATGCTTGTTGTTGTTGGTGGTGATTCGAAAAAGGAAACTTGAAATTATTATCTCAAGATAAATTATCATTTTGAGAGGAGAAATCATGATGCTTGTTGTTGTTGGTGGTGATGCTTGTTGTTACTGCCATGTTTTTGTTGCAGCCGATGGATGAAGGAGGAGTATTTAGGGTTTGGTTCTTAGTAGATAGAAGATGGAGGCGCACCAGTTTGGATCCATAAATAAAAAAATTTATGCTACTTATAAGGGATAAAGAGGTGGAGATTCTCCCCTTAGATTTAGGGTTCACTTGTAAACAAGTCTGTTATGCGATCTAACAGTTGTAAGAGTATTCTTTGACTAGCCGTATTCAGTGACCTATATTTGTAGAGGAAGCTCATGATAACTTGGACATGTAAATTAGATAAACCTGCTTGAATCTGGTAGATGATAAGATTTAGATCGATGCACATTGATCATGAGATATTGCCAGTCATTTGTTTTGAAAAATACATGATTGCCTTAATTATAGTACATGGATTTGATGACAAGACTTCAAGGATCTAGACAGCTAGTCACTTCTCTTGTGGTATGTGTAGTATTTGATACATCTCAAGACCCATATTTTAATCATTTGTTTTACATCTTACATTTTTTTTACAAAAACAAGTCTAATGTTATCAGTAATCAGATGTAAGTATATGAGATGGCTATGTAGTCGGTGTAAAAGACGTAATTGAGTGCAGAAGATACTAGAGTGGTTCCTTAGGAATTAAACTGTGCATCAAGATCAAGAGATTTTTTTATTATGTTAAAGAACGAATTGGAGTGGATAGAAACATCACAGCAATCCTTCATATATCACTTCTCTTCAAAACACCTTGGCCTAGATTCTCTCACTGAGAGTCTTAATCTCAACTTATCATATTGTTGCATGCCCATCATCTTCTATCTCTGTTAAATATTATTGTAGGTTGCACAATGTGGATCTGAAGCTGGTGTTATGCGACCGATAGTTGGTGATGGAAGAGTGACAGAAGACTCTTATCAAGAGGATCTGTTATAGTGGGGGTTTCAACTCTTAGTGAAGAAGGTGGTATTGGCAACATCAACTTTTCAGACCTAGGCGGGGTTTTGATCCTGACTCGTTCAATAACACTTATGGGGTTCTGTTTGCAAGAAATCGGCTGGGAGCGGGAATTCAACTCGATGCTCATTTGTTGAGATGTATATGCTGTACGGGCATGTAGTCTCTCCCCATTTTGTTTAGCTGCGGGTATCTTTATGATTTAATTATCTCTATGCTTGTTTTGTTATACTGAAATTGATAATTGTATCTGAACTGTACTGATTCCTGGTTATACTTAATTTGACTTAAATTCTCATATTTGGACATAATTGTCGCATGTTCCTAAGGTCAGGTTTGCGACATGAGACCAGTATATTTATTGGACATGATATAAAGAAAACTTAGCTCTCTATTTTGTTCTTTGTTGCTGCTAGAAGCAAGCGTTAAGCAGTCTTACGGTGACAGCATCCTTTTACCACCTTTCTGTATACTGCTCATTGGCACTTTTTTGATAATCCAGCTTGGTTGACAGTGCAAAAAGCTTCAAATGAAAAAGGCTTTTTCCATCGTCTCACTCTATCTAGACTCGACAGCAAAGGAATCCTTAGATCTTTCTACATTCCTGCTGGTGATTTTTGCTCAGGCTGGTCAACTGTGGCATCTGCACTACATTCTTTACTTCATCAACTTCACCCCAGCTGTATAATATCAGAGACTAATATTATCCCAGATCCAACTAGCAAAGAAAATAAAATTAAAAACTTTCAAGTTCACTTAGTTTTAAGGTGTTGTGCTGGGAAACTAGTGTTTCGATTTGATGGTACCATTTCAATTGCTTCTATGCCATCCTCTGGTGACAACAATCTCACCCATTGGTGGTGTGGTGTTGTCTTATTAGTGAGCATATAAATCAAATACCCTTTTTAAACCACGATGAGATGAAAGCTGGCCACATCCGACTAAATTTTTCACACATTGTTGGTGTCAAAGGATGTTTCCGGCAAGCGATACCGGAGGAAAATTCTGGTGGTGCTGTATTGAATTATATGTGCATCTATTTTCGGCATCGAACTCAATAACATAGGTAAAATACTGAAATTGGATTGGATAGCTAGCTAGGTATGACAAAGAAGAACAACTGGTAATTACAATTTTACTTACTGAGTTAATTTTTGAAATACATAAAACTAAACTATGGACATGAAGAAACAAAAGGAATACAAATGATTAAACTAGTAGATTCTGTCACTCATTAACTCTACAAAAAAGGAATACAGGAAAATCTCCAATCATATGAGTAGATCAAATTGACAGAAAAGAAGTACCAAAAAACAAAAATGTAAAATTGAGATATTTAGAGGATAAATCATGTTGCTGCTTGTTGAAGAAGCCATTAATTGAAGAAGTAACTATTTCTCTCCTTGAATGCAATTATGAGTTCATATTTTTAATAAGCACGCTTCCTGACCTGATATTTTGGTGTGCAACTCTTCATTGAACAAAAAACTTAAGAGTTAAGCTCAATATGACGAACAACTCTTTATTGTTCTTCCGTTTAACTTTGGTGTCATTGTGCAGCATAGTGATATCTTGTGTGCAATAAAATGGGATAATTTCCAATTGGAAGAAGATTTTTTCTTGAATCCTCGGACGGGAACACAGCATTTGTATTATTTGGAACTCATTATCTGCAGGCTCAAAATTGCTAAATTTGAGGCCACCCAACATAGTAGTTTCTCCTCTTGCACCAATTCCTGCCCAACTAATTAGAGTAGAAATATACAAACTGAAACAAGACTAGTCCTGATGCAACTTGGCACAATTCATGGTCATCCACCGACTCCCACAACAAATTGAGATCAGTTAAGATGGATTAGGTAATCTCCAGAAATTTCAGTCTTAGAAGACAATACATCCAGATTACATAATAAATGGGGTACTTTCATAATTGAAAATACAACAAACAAAAATAAACTGCAACTGATCATAATTTTTATTTAATGGAAAAATTGGTACACATACATAATAAACTTATGGAGATGCAGAAATTGATTAAACTAGCGGATCATATCTTGTGTTTATGAGACCTTATATAGAAGACTGATCCTAAAAAAAGAAACTAAAAAAATAGAAATATCACACGAAACCGAAGCACCAGAGAGTGCTGATGAACAAGAAAATCACATTATCATATTATAGAAAATTATCATTCTGAGAGGAGAAATCATAATGCTTGTTGTTGGTGGTGATGCTAAGCTGGCTGATATATTGAACCGCCTCAGAATTGTTTGTTTCTCTCATAATTTGGCTGCCGGCTGATGGATCTGTAGTTAGGGTTAAGAGCTAGAAGAGGGAGGCACAGTTTTTGGTTCCATTAGGGAAGAAAAACTTATGCTAGCTGCTTATAAAGGGGTATAGATCCCTTTGATTTAGGGTTCAGTTATAATCTAACATGACTCTGATTATTCTTTGGTGACAGTATTTTGTAACCTAATTTTGTGTTCACATAGGTGGACAAATTTTTAGATACCACAAGGAGGTTACATTTGGAGCGGAATTTAGTAAGGCGTGTACATGTCGAATGTCTTATAGGGCCATAATTGCATTTCATATTCCAAAACTAAAAATGTTTGTTGTTCCGAAAAAATTGGCTAAGAGTCATGTTTTTGATAATAAGCAGGCTTCCTGACCTGATATCTTGCTTGGTGTGCAACTCTTCATTTGATTTGATTTTAAGGTTGCAAGATGCTGTGGAATCCTTCTTTAAGAATTTATTTGGAGTTGCTCTTGGTCCAGCTTTCCCTCCCAGTTGTTTATAGAAATTGCCAATAATTCATGTTTACTTATACTAGATGACCGCTGCCACGGTGGTAAGGCCGACCGAAGAAGAAAAGAAACACTATTGCAATTAATTTGTAAAAGAAAATTTATGGCTAAAGTGAAAATATCATTTTCTTGAAATAGAGAGTACATCGTTTTATTAGTTGCAAAAGAAAATTAATTGATGCATAAACCAAAATATTGTTACATAAAGTATTATGTATCCTTTTGTGGTAGTTTGCACAATGGATCTCCATTTTTTATTTTCAAAATTGTGCCTAAAATGATAAATATTTTCCAAATTTTTCGTAAAAACTCTAAATTTAATATTGTTATTTATACTCATTCGTTGATTTTTTAAAACCTTTCCAACGAGATAAAATTTGTAAAATTCAAGCACGGAGTTTTTAGATATGTTATATTAAAGTTTGGTTGTCAATTATACCCCTAAAGAAATAAGATCGTAAGGAATTATAATAAAATTTGGCTCTTATTTCTAGTTGCCCTTCTTTTTGGTTTATTTACGAAAATGTCTAATATCTTACTGCCCTTCCTTTTTGGTTTATTTACAAAAATGTCTAATACCTTAGTGCCCTTCCTCTTGGGTTTATTTACGAAAATATCTAAATGAAAATTCATATTGGAGGGATAGTTTGGATATTTCGGGGGTATGACACCAAATCATTGACACAAAGTCACCATATATAAAGTCCTCCTAAAACCGGCTCAAATTCGGCCTAACAAGAGATAACTTGATCATTCGGTAATGCGAAAAGAAAAAAAAAACTAGCTGGTTGGTTGGCATGTGCAACGACATATGCTTTCAAGTGCTTGCAAGTGGAATCAAATTTGTACATAATAAAACAGAAATGAAGTGATTCGATTCAGATAATGCAATTCCATTTGCTTCTAACTCAAGGACGGTGTGTTAAAGGCTTTCTGAGAAAAATAAAAAATGGGACATAATTTTTGAGAGGAAAGTTTACAATGGTAATTCAGACACGTTCTTGACATGCTAGATGAGATTCCGCAAAAAATGAAAATGCGAGGTCTTGCAACTCTTTTCATACCATATTAGTTGCTTTGGATCAACATTTAATAAGATCATTCTTTTTATCTTGTCAATCACATGTTGAAAGCAGAACAAACCTATGAATAAACATTCAAATGTAAAATTGAGATTTTGAGAGGAGATATCATTATGTTGCTTGTTGTTGATACCATTGAACTACCACCACCACTTGCTTCTACCATGATTTGTAGTTTTTTCTTTTTTAAAAGGCTTGTATCCTTCTTCTCTACACTGAGAGACAATGGGAGGCATAGTTTAGGGTTCATCTATACTACTACTTATAAGGGTTAGAGGTTATAAGGGTTAGAGGATCTGCCCTCAAATTTAGGGTTCCCTTGTTATCAGTTACGGACGGCTGTGATGGAGAACTGTAAGATATTGATCTGACCAAGTTGTAACAGTTGACTAAAGTAGTCAAACCATCCAAACAGTCAAACAACGATACGGCTTCTTGTACACCTCTTGGCACATTAGAATTTTGCAGGAATTTCAATTTGATGCTCATGCATAAACGGAATATTACCATACGGGTTATCAAATCTCACCATCATACACCACAAAATCATATATCTGGCAGTAATTGGTGCAGACGAAAAGAATTGCTTAGCTGTAGTAGTACTACAACAACAAATTCAGCGACTAACAAAAAAACAAAAAAAAAATCCAAAGTATGTAATTACTTACTCTGTTAAGTCTAAACCACCCTCAGATTTAGCCAACCACCAATCATTCAAAAACCAAAAGAGGCAGGTTGGAGACGACATGTTACACAAAGGGTTGTCTTCTGTCCACTGCTAGCATTACCTTTAAGGTTATGGCAATGGAATTAACTCCCCAAGCCAAATCTCTGCATTGAGATGAATTAATTAAAAGTTAGTAATTAAATATTAAATTAAATGTGAAATGGATCTGAGTAACCACTGATATTAAATTAAATATTAAAGTTAGCAGTTCACTGATACTTACTCTTCCTGTGGTCTTCTTTGTCCTTATGATTTTATCAGGCCAGGTGCGAACGGCAACCACTTCAGCCAACACCTATGGAACCCCATTTCCGACCCCGCTCATACCGAAAAATATCCAACTGATCAACCATGAAACATAACCCATATTTCATTTATAACCCTCATACATTGAGAGGGGATGGTGGTGCTACTGAAGATAATAGTGGTGGTGGTGATAATGAAGATGATGGAAGAAGGCAGGAGGATCGTAAGTTATGCGCCGCCCTAACTGGAAGTATGATTGCTTGGCGTAGTTTTCTCAGTAAGGGTATTCAAAGAAAACCCAACTATGCCTGGCGTTATAGACACTACTTAATGGCCTATAGACACTACTTAATGGCCCATGAGACGGGCACGGGATTCAGGTGGGTGCGTTCAGCCCGCCTTGGTAAAAATTTAGAAATGAAACAGGTGAAAACCATCAAAAGAGAAGGTTTGGTGTAAAAAAAATGATAATCATATATTGCTGATTACTGTTTCTAGGAGTGAAAATTGGACAAAATTCAATTAACCAAGAGCGACTGCCTTGGGTTACGTGCAGGAAGGTGTTTTGAACCAAGTGAGTAACCAATATCATATTGTGAAACATAATCTTCTGACTCGCCAAAATTACCGCTCAAAACATTGCCCCACATATTAGATTGCCATAATATATTCGGGCTACCGGCACTTGTACAAATATTTTAAACAGTCCTTCTGGACGGACGCGTTCTGAACAACGCAAAAATAAAATTCGCTCTCTCTCTCATTTTCTTTTGTGGATCCCGGTGGGCCCTCAGAGGATAGTAGGGGTCCCGCTTTTGGGTTTGAGTTTGTGTTTTGGGGTTTTTCCTCGCTGTTTTTTCTTAGTTCTTTAAGAATTTTTGTAAAATGTACATTTGCTATCATCTTTTTCTGGGAAGGGCCTACCCTACTAAGTTTCTAATGTAATTCAGTAACTAGTGTATACCCGTAATGTGATAGTGTACCCGTAATTATTTATAATTATTTTTATAAATGTACGTAGGTACTAGTAGATAGATGTGTAACTTAGAGCAACTGTAGTCGCACGAGTATAACCAAAGATCAAAAACAAAAAAAAACAAAAAATAGGTTCTTTGTGTCTTTGCCGCTTCGATTGTCTGAGTAAAATTTGATCGCGCACATAATAAGCTACTTTGGTTCAAATGTAGCTTAAATGTTCGCTTGTCATCAAGCCAACATTATATGCCCGCCCCACTTAATGCTTGACTATGATTGAAACGGATGTATAACATCCGCCGCACCATCAAACAAACATTTAACCTGCGCCTGGATTTCGTGCGTAGCTTATACATTCGTCCCACTCTAACGAACATTAAAAGCTGGCACTTTGGTATCGGCGTACTTTTAACTTCCGCTCGACCAAATATAGTTTTGAGTCGGGATTTCAGACCATATTTGGTCAGATATTTGGTTTTGGTCTAGTATTTAATCTTCACTCAGTCCCACCGTGGTTCGTTTGGGGACCAAAATTTTGGTTATGGTGCTCTTAGAGCAACTGCAGTGGTGCGAGTATAACCAAAGACCAAAGAGGGAAAAAAAGACTAAAATTTGGGTTTAGTCCGTGCCGTGACACAGCGGTAGAAGACTAAATTTGGTGGGGCGTAAACTTTATCCCCGCCCGACTAAGAAAAAAAAAAAAATGGGGCGTTGATATAATGTACGCCTGGTGTGGGGAGAACATAAAGTTCACGCCCCACACCAGGCGTACATTATATCAACGCCCCACCAAAAAAAAAAAAAAAAAATGGGTCGTAAACTTTATTGTACTTTGGTGTGGGCGTAAACTTTATCCCTTTGGTGTGGGCGTAAACTTTAAGTTCGCCTGGTTTTGGGCGAATATTATATCAACGCTCGACTATATTTGGGTTTGGTCTTTGGTCCCGACCAAATATAGTCTGGAATTTGGGTTTAGTCTGGGATTTGGTCGATAATACGTCCCACTACGTCTCGTTCTCAACCCAAATATTTGAGTTTAGTCGCCCAATGCGGACGCTCTAAATGGAATCTAGAAATCTAAGTACGAACAAAATGCACTGTACTCTCTTGACCCGGAAGATACTACAAATTACTTGACCCAAACATATTAGTAGAATTTAGTACCACAAATTACTACAAATTATTTTCCCCCATCCCCGGGTGGGGGCAAATGAAGGTATAGTTTTCTATTGTTCTATCTCAACTCCTATATCCCCATTGTCCAGTAGAAGGACATATGATATCCTGCACAAAGGTAAACTTATGGATCTCCATCAGAGTTTCTATTTGTGCACGGACAAAGGTATTAAGGCACTCCGCCATTACACTGAATTATTGGCAAGAAGCATGGGTACTTAGAGAGGAGCTGCTGTTCTGCAACAGCATACACTTTTCTCCTCCGTAGGATGCAACTCAGAATGGACGCCAAAATATAGCAAGCCATATACCAAAAAGAAAAGAAGAACTACCAAAGTTGGCTCATTTTTATTTGTTCAACCAACAGACAACACACTCCCACACATAAATGTAACAATGCATGGGTATGTAACCTCAAGAAAGTAAATCAAGAGATAACTAAGAATCTTTGATTACAATAATGATTTTTTCTCTCAAAATTTATTTTGTCGCTCTTGTGTAGGAAGCTGTGAATGGAAGAAAAGTCTGATTCAACTGTCAAAGGATGATCGCTGAAAAATGGAAGACTTTCACTAAATGTAAAATTGTTGTCGAGGACGTATTGTTCAAAGCCTCCATGGGGTAAGCAGACTAGTCACCACAGCTGAGCAAAAGCTATAAGCAGATGCACTTTTGATACAGCATTTTCTTAAGTTATGGATGTTGGATCACTTCTCTAATGTTAATTTGTTCGATAGTTGGTTAGCCTCGCTGTTTCTGAGTTAGCTTTTCAACCGAGTAATAAATACGGTCAACTATGAAATGAAGCTTCTTTATTTCGGTATCGGTTACAATGTTTGTGTATTGCATGAATATGACACTGTTATATTTTGTCTCTAGTGTTTGTCGTTTTTGTGAGGAAGACAAAGAATCGAGTTCGCACTTGTTTTATGGTTGTTGGAGAACCCGGAGAATATGGGATTACTTCGTTGAAGGGTGCCACTTTGGATGGTCATACAACCCTAATATCATTGTATCTATCAAAACTTGGAAGTTTAATTGGGGAGACGAAAGACTTAGCCGCATATGGAATAACATCCGAGTTGCAATTTGGTGGTGTATATGGAAAGAGCGAAATGCAAGAACCTTCGATAACAAAAAGAATACTGAATATGCTACTGTTAATGCAGTCTTTTGTTGTACCCGTTGGGCATTAGTTTCTAGTTTTATATTGTACTGTATTCAGTTATTGGAACATAGAGGTGCTGCACCTTCAGTTCTTGTGGCAATTCTTGGTTCATTTTTAGTTGTCACATCTTTTGTCACTTTGCTGACCTTTGTTTCTCTTGATTTCAGGAACAAATGTTCTATTTGGAAAGGATATTTTTCTTTCAATTTTCTCCAACATTTCAACGGGTTTAGTATAGCTTAACTTTTTGCGTTTTGTCATTTTAACAAGTTTCCCGCGTGACACAATCCCGTGAAACCCAGCGCCTAAAACATCATCCCATGCTAATCTGCGGAACACAGTCCTCCACAGTCAATATAAGTTGTTACCAATTTGACATTGTATGGGGGAACTGCAGAGTATAGACCAAACAAACACACCCAACAACATCCTTTGCTAGCCCCAACCAGGTTCCGTGCACTTTCGCTATAGAACGTCAATTGTCGAATATGACAGAGGTCGTCATTCAATTGGATAGCTGAATTGCAGTCTCCAACTTCAAAGTGTTAAGCAGGTGTGAGAAGATATTCTGACCGAGCGCTGTGGTTGTTGAGCTCTTGGACTTGATTGTGTTTCTGTGCTGTATGGAAAACTAAAGGGACAGAAAGAAAATTGAGTCATTGTTTAATTCTTGGAATTTTTTTCAGCCTTAACGCAGGTGCATTACTATGGATGATCCCAACTGGACTCGGTTAGACTTTAAGATTGGTTGCCCTAAATG
This sequence comes from Papaver armeniacum, assembly GCA_023531295.1. NCBI lineage: Eukaryota > Viridiplantae > Streptophyta > Magnoliopsida > Ranunculales > Papaveraceae > Papaver > Papaver armeniacum. The sequence goes on from JAJJWW010011893.1 coordinate 15,476, forward strand.
AATTAGCTTTTCCAACTTCTCCAACCTCAAGTGTAAAGAATGTGTGAGAATAAATAAACTTGGCAAAACTTTTAGGGTTCAGGAAAGTCCTTATAAATAGTATACTGTAGATCCTATCCATTTTCTTTTCATTTCTGTGCCGTCAAACACCCAAATATCTACCTGGTCTCGATCTCCTCGATAATCCAAAAACACTTTCGATTTCATCTTTTTTTCCGTTAAATCAAGGATGCTGTGGACGTTGATCTTTTGGGGGATTTTAAATCAAGGATGTCTGGCTGTCATAATGACTGAATGTTTGTAGCAGCAAGTAAGGTCTACAAAGAATACACCCTCCAACAGATTCCAAAATAAAATAGCAAATTTCTCTAACAAGTAGCACTGCTTAATTGATCTAACAAGTTGATTCCAAAGAATAATTCCTGCACTAATACTTGTAATAGTAAATCCAAACTGAACACTTGTAATAGTCAATAAGATCTGCAACGGAAATCTTCTCTAACAATTGAATGTAAGCGCCCGAACTGATCTTTGTATGTTCACAAGAGAAAGTTACAAATACATACAACACTACCAGAATCAGAAATGAAAACACACTGAAATTTTTTCCTAACTAAAACCAATTGGAAACTGTGAGAAACTTAAAAATTCTCTAATGCAATGATCACCAACCACTGGCCCAAACCCCTACACAATTCTGGTTGTAAGGTCGGAATTACATTCTGCCAACTGAATCTATTTCTCTATTCTGTTTTTTCATTAAAAGATGGTCTGTAGATGCAGATAAGACAGACCTGGTGTTTCTCCATACAAAGGAAAATCTGGTGATATCTCCCTCATGGATACAAGACCATCTGCATAGAAGAACCACAAACATGAATGTCAATATTGTGGGCTAAGAAGACAAGAATGAAAATATCAAACACCACCATCATTTTATAGATCTTACCTTATGAGAAGGGGACTAACAATTTAGATTTGAGAGGATAAGTCATTATGACGGCAAATTCAATGATCTGTGACTCTCTTCTTTTTGATTTCCAGCATGCTATGTGTAAACCCCCATCTGATTATGGAATCGGCAAGAAGAACTACTCCGGATCTTTGGTTTTGCCGCCTCACTCACTCCTGCTGCCAACCTCCACTCTCACTCAATACCTACAAAACTATTAGGTTTTGGTTCATTTATAAAGGGAATATGAGATCTTACTAGAATACCCTTTATCTATCCCCAGGCTGGCGGTGAGCAAACATCTTTGGAGAGTATCTTAAATTGATTTGTGTTGTTAATCTACTCACGACGGTATATGCCGAGTATTATTCTCAACTTTGATAGCTTTTTGATATCTCCCAATCAATACCTCGGCAGAAATAGTAGATAGACGCATCTAAGGAACTACCTCGGCGGCCAAGCGGCATGGATACAGGAGGAGGAGAAAGCAACCATGTTTCACTACAATGGTTGTGCCTAGCATACTAGCAAGACTATGGGCAACTTTATTTCCCTTTTGTGTTCTTTGTGCACTGGTAATTTAAGCAAAATGTTTGGGAGCCTAAAATTTGAATATGATTGATGTACCTGACTGAATTGAAGCAAACCGTTTGGCGAGCCCAAGAATTTCGAATATGATAGGGTCGATCTTCCAAGGAGGGGATGAGTTAGCGGAGTTGAGCGGGTTCACTACTAACTAGAGTCACCTTCGATGGTATACATCCAGAGCCAATTTTCTTGGCAAAATTCTGAAATGAGAAAATCTTGAGATTCGCGCAAAAAAGGGAAATTTGGAAGGAGGAGACCATCTTGGAGGACTGACTTATGTTGTTGAACAAATGACCTTGAGTATCCAAATGCAGAATTTAAAGCTTGGGGCATTGCGATAATTACATGTACGGGGGTTGAAGCCTCGTAGAGGACTTTAGGGGCATAGTTTTCGAAATGTTATTCCCGAGTTAGGTTGCGATTTTTGAGTTTGTTCGTAGTCATAAGTGCCTTTCATAGCATAAATCTTCGCAAACTAAGATTATAAAAATTCTGACCCGTTATTCCCAGACAAAAGGGGAAGAAAGAACTAAAAAAGGACTAGTGCTGCAACTATCACGTTAGAAAGGATATCTTGACGGTAACAAGTACTCAAATAGAGTAGAAATTATGGAATCATTCTCATTCTGGAAGACAATTAGACGAGAATCTTAGGTTAGCCGTGAGCAAGAGCTGCAAGAGCGCACTTATATCGAATACTATAATATGATTTGAAACTCACTATTACGACTAGATCTGCAAGCCTTCACTTACATGTTGCATGCAACATTGATTCCAAAAATAAAAAGCAAGTTAAATCCTTTGATAGGAAAAATCAATACAAGAAAAATTGTGATTCTTGATGGTGCTTTGAAACATCCAGGACTTTCATTGTTGCGGTGATGTTGGGATCCGTTGTTGCCTATTGAAACTTAAACAAGGCAAGCCATAGATAAATACACCTCGGGAGCATATGCTCAAAGTAGCAGGCATTTTAGGATGTCATTGTGACTAAAAAAGGCTGCAATTAACAACATGAAAAAGTCAAGATTACTAATTAAACGATTGGGAGAGAAAGCAAAATAGTAGCATAAAACATAACGCACGGTAAATTGATAGGGTCAAGTGGAGGGTGTTGACAAAAAAAAAAAAAAAAAAAAATTTACCATTGACAAGGGATCAAGGCTTTCCACCATTTCTTGAACCATGGGCACGAAGCATGGCTACTCGGGTTGAGCTGCAAAGCATACATTGCATCCAGTCTCAGATGCGGCTCGAAATTGACGTGTGATAGAAAACAAAACCCATACTCCAAGACCAAAAATCGCTAACAAATTTCACTCGCATTTTTTAGTTGTTCAACCAACCAACAATCACTGACACACTCCCACACAACAATGTAAGCAAGCAAGTATCGTGTAAATATGAATTGACATCACAAACAGAACTAATTAGGTGACAAAATAACGGGGATATATGTATATGTAGGAAAAAATATACAACATTCAAAGAAAGCACACTTTAGAAACAACTATATAGCATGATACAATGCCTACTATACGCCACATTGTAGTTTGCATGAGCCAGTGGAAGCCTAACCAAATTGCAACAGAACATGTTTCAATCCTGTTACCATGATAATAGTGAAAAAATCATTACCCAAATTCACTTGCATTTTTAGAAATTGAACCAAAAACTAGCACACTCGGATATAACATTTAGGCGGAAGTAAGATCAGGAGAATCAATTAATGAAGATCCCACCTCCCAACTTAATAAACAATTCCAATTAGTCATACTACTACTTTGTTATGAATATTCCAATTAGTTATCAAATGAATAATCAGAGCTACATTTAATCTTAATTAGTGTATTACACTGTTATGAGATTTCTTTTTGTAATATTCTCATAGCAATTGCATCATTCTCGCTAGGCCAAAGACGTTTGATGAATTGATTATGACTTGTTGTAACCCCCTACGAGGTTGGTATGAGAATGGAAAACATACATGATACAACCATTATGAGTCAGGTACATATGGAAATAGAAATATTGATAAATAAACCGAATTGAAAAGAAGTAACAGGTACTTAAAAGATGGGCTAGATGCAGCTTCAATTTATCCCAGCATCTAGTTACTAGTACACAGATAGAGAGGACGTGAAAGCTTGACAACACTTGGTGGCTGTAGGGAACGACCGCAAAGAACTTGGAAAAGATAAACTTGTCGTATAGTTTTAGTAACAAACTAGGTGTAGTCTTGGCTTTGGGAGCCGTGGAGGTTAATTTTCTGTTTTGGATGGTGGAGTCTCAGAACTAAGATATGCGTAATTAAATGAGTTAATTCTTTGTAGATGCGACTTTCCAAATGAGATATGAACAGTTAAAGATATACGATATTTCTTTCAAAATACTCGTATAGATTACAGGGTTTGCTATGACCCAGTTGTAGTGTAACCGATTATGAACATATCAATGTTTGAGTTTCCAGGTAGATATTAGGAGTGATTGGGAAATAAAACTGATTTACAACAAATAAAATGCAGGGAGATATTAATTCAAGAATAAATAACACTGAGATATAGATTTTATCAAGCATCAAAATACGTATTTAAGGTGACTATCATCAAGCACTTACAACATTTATAGATGAAGTAGAAATCCAAACTGAATATATTTCTCAAAATCAATGATGACCAATATTCAATTTGAACTAATTGGACCAAACCCCCTACCCAATTCTGGTTGTAAGGTCATTCTCCCAACTGAATCTATTTCTCTATTCTGTTTCTTCATTAAAAGACAGATCTGCAGATCGAGATTTTACATTGTTTGTCCATGGAAAGACAACCTGGTGTTATCTCCCATATAAATACGAAACCATCAAACACCACCATTATTTTAAAGATCTTACCTAATGGAGTTAACAGAGATTTGTGTAGATTTGGGCATATAAGGATTACAAGGGAACTCACAACTTGGATTTGAGAGGATAAGTCATTATGACAACAATTTCAAAGATACGTGTGTTTTTCTCTTCTCTTTGATCTCCACCAAGCTATGTGTAATGGTTCACCAAAACTAATTTTTATCATAAACCCCCATATAATTATGGAACAGCAAGAAGAACTACAGTTGTTTTTCCGCCTCCCTCGCTCACACCTGACCTCCTCTCTCACTCAATATCTACAAAACTATTAGGTTTTGGTTCATTTAAAAAGGGAAATGGGGAATGTGAGATTTTACTAGAATACCCTTTATCTAACCCCTACCGGCGGGCGGTGAGCAAACATCTTTCGGGTGGAGAGTATCAAAATTTGTGTTTTTAATCTATTCAACATCAGTATATGCCAGTATTATTAAACTGAAAGCTTTTTGAAATCTCTCAATACCTCGGCAGAAATAGCAGATGAACACATCTGAGGAACTATCTCCGCAGCCAAAGCGGCGTGGATACAAAGTGGAGGAGAAACCAACCATGCTTCATTACAATGGTTAAGCCTAGCATAGCTAGCAAGATTATGGGAAGCTGTATTCCCTTTTCGTTGATGTAGCTATACTGAATCGATGCTAACTCTCTGGCGAGCCTAAGAAAATCGAATATGATAGGCTTGATCTCTCATGGAGGGGATAGGTTAGTGGAGTTGAGAAGGTTCACCACTAAATGTGAGTCCCCTTCAATGGTACACTTGTCCAGGCCAATCTTCTTGCGAAATTCATGGCTGTTGAAAACCTTGAAATTGACACAAAAGAATGGAGCTTTCCATGAAATAACTGAATTTGCTACCAGAAATCCTGCCATTTGAGTTTCTACCGATAATCCATCTACATTTACTTTAAGTTATTGTTCCAACTGCAGGAGGAGACCTTGAGTAACTACTGTTTAGGGTTGAAGCCTCGTAGTGGACTTTAGGGGAATAATTTTCATAAATGTTATTCCCAGTTAGGTTGTTTGTTCATAGTCATAAGTGCCTTTCACAGCATAAATCTTGGCAAAGTAAGATTATAAAAATTCGACCGAGTCATTCCGGACAAAAGGGAAGAAAAAACTAAAAAAACGACCAGTGATGCTGCAACTATCACGTTAGAAACGATATATTCAGTGATAAGAAGTACTCAAGCGAGTAGAAACCAAAGTATCATTCTCGTTTCTGAGAAGACAAGAATCTTAGGTTAGCCGTGAGCAAGAGCTGCAAAGCCTGCACTTATATCAGAAGACTATAATATTGATTTCAGAAACTCACTTTTTTGTTGCAGTGATGTTGGGATCTGTTGTTCCTTACTGAGTATAAACATTTTTAATGTTTATTGAAACTTAAACAAGGGAAGCCATAGATAAATATACCCCAGAGACATATGCTCAAAGTAACATACATTTTAGGATCCCATCGTTACTAAACACCAAGCTGCATTTAACAACATGAAAAAGTTATACATGAAGATTACTAATTAAACAGAGAGAAAGCAAAATAGCAGCAGAAAACGTAATGCACAACAAATTGATAGGGGCGGAGGGTGTTGACAAAAAAAAAAAAAAAAAATTGAGAGGGATCAAGGCTTTCCACCATTTTTACTGAACCATTGGCAAGAAGCATGAGTACTCAGGTTGAATCTCTAGTAGTATACATTGCATTTCTTCTCAGATGCATCTCAGAATTGGCTTTCCATCAAGAAACCTTACTTGTTAAAAAGACTCAAGAGCAACACAACCCATATACCAAAACCAAAAATCATGACTAACAAATTTCACAGGCATTTTCTAGTTCAACCAACCAACAAACACCAACACACTCCCACACAACTACACAAGCAAGCAAGTATCGTGTTTGTAAGTGTAAATATGAATTGACGTCGGAAACAGAACTAATTCGGCGACAAAACAACAGGGATATCTGCATACATAGGAAAAAAATATATATACAACATTCAAAGAAGGCATGCTAGAAACAACTTTATAACATGATACAATGCCCACTATCTGCCACATTGTTGTTTGTCGCAGCCAATGGAAGCCTAACCGAATTGCAACGGAACATGTTTCAATCATCTCAACATGATAATAAATTTCGCTTGCATTTTTAGAAGTTGAACCAACAAACAATTTACTAGCACACTGGGACACAACAATTAGGCGGAAGTAAGATACCTGTTATCACTAACAACTTTAGTCAGAGATTCTATCAAGCTCAAATTAAATCTAAGCAGAAGTAAGCATTTGTAACCTTAAGTAAGGTGTTAAAAAGTCAGATAAGCATAATCATAAGAGTTAAATGCTGTCAATGCCACTTTCCAACTAAAGACTAGAAATTAAAAGTCAGATAATTTTAGGACTATACGCACTCTTAGAAATTAAAGACTAGCTTTATCATATTTCTTTCAAACTAACAACATTTACAGATGAAAGTAAATCTAAATTAAACATTTGAATAATTTTAAGATCATAAAAAGATCAGTTTGGATCTTACAATTCAAATGTTGGACAAAATTTGTTCGACCAGTTAGGTACAAAGTTGAACCTCAGTCAGATACCTCTGAGTCAAATAATCAATGTCTTATTGCATAAATGACGGAAATCATAGTGAAGAGTGTGCACAAACTCCAGCACTAGGCAAAATAAAATGGCAAGAGAAAAAAAAAAGGGTAAAGATAACAATGAAAACAACTCTAGTAGAAGAAATCAAGAATCACTATTTGAGTAATATTATTTGATCTACTGGATATAAAACTACATGTAAGATGGAGTCTCGACTCTTCACTAATTGGGATAGAACCAGTTCATTGCATTATATGCTAGAGCCCTAGAAGCTATTTGCATTGTCTAGAACCGGATATTTCAGAATCACGAATTATGTGAATCAGTTCTGATGGCAATGTTGCTTCTCGCTATTGGGCACGTCTTCTTGGAATTACAACACATGCTACAAGCTGCAAGTAAACCCTGCAACAATTTAGAGGGGATATTCCCCCAAATGGCATGAAAATAAGTTCTTGATCACTAGTTATGCTCGAAGCTGAATTTTGCTGAACTGTGCAGTGGTTGTTGTGTTGGAAATTAAGGTACTATGGCGCTGGTCCACCGTCCATGAGCTAAGTATGTGCCAGGATTGAGTAGGAGGAAAGAAAGAACGAAAAATATTCATTTAAATTCCCTATTTTTATTGAAAAGTGCATATGACTTGTGAAAAAAAGGCTTAATGTTTTCTTCGACGAATTAAGGTTGAAATTGTGTTCAAGAAAGCTCTCGTAAAACCAAGGTCCATGTCATATCGTCATGAAAGATGAAACATGCCCTCGAGGATTCCAAGACCATTCATGGAACAAGGAATACCACATGTCTTGTGCTCATTAAAAAAGAGGATTCCAACTTCTTTAACTGAAAAGAGTTCATGCTATGGCACCCACCAAGAGGTACATATTTTTGCTAACCCATCTAGGTGTGAAACAATTGCCTACATGAGTCGTTTGTGGGAAATTTGATAACAAATTTAACCATTTTACTGAAGCATTGGCAAGAAGCATGGGTACTCAGAGATGGGATAGATGCAGCTTCAATTTAAAGACTGCGGCAAACCACATACATAAAACTATAAAATTAAAAATAATCATTAAATTGGCAGCTCTTATGTAAATATGAATGACTTTCCAAAGGAACAATTTCAGCAACAAAAAAACAAGGAGATATCAGTCCAAGAGTTAACAGCTTTCAGATACGGATATAATATTTACAGCATAAAAAAACTAGGGATGCAGGGGCACTCCATCAACTAGCTAGTCTGCACCAATGTAACTCTTGTTCACAAGCATTATCACTAGAGTTTCTATTTGAGCAACAGCAAAAAGTTTAACATATCTATAGTCAGGACATTGACAAGGTATTGAGGCACTCCACCATTTCACCGAACCATTGTGTACTTAGAGAGGAGCTGCAACAGATGCAGCTCCGAATCAACGCCAGAATATGGCAAACCATATACCCAAAAATAAAGGAAAAAAACTACCAGATTTCACTGGCATTTTTAGTAATTCAACCGACAAACAATCGCAACACACTCCAACACATAAATTTCTTATAAAGAGATATACAACATTTGAAACTGATGTGCACTGATCTAAGTTTTCTTAATAGGTAATTTGGAAACAACATCATCACTTGTAATTTTTAATTTTTTGATCCAAGGTTCTATTAAATATGTATGTAATGTAACTACTGAAGGAAAAAAAGCTAACAACATTTATAGATCTTGCAGCAAATAAGATCTAAAAATTAAATTTTCGCAAAGTCTTGTCTACTTTCACCTCTCAAAATCTAATTTCAAAAGCGAAAGTTACATGTACATTCAGCACTACCAGAATCAGAAATGAAAACACCCTGAAATTTTTTCCTAACTTAAAGCAATTTGGAAATTTTGAGAAATACATAAAATCTCTAATTCAATGATTACCAACATATATAACAGTTGCATGTCACTGGCGCAAACCAATTCTGGTTGTAAGGTCAGAATTCTATTCTCCCACCTAATCTATATCTCTCCATTCAAGTAGAGTCTGTATAGGAAGATGAGACAGACCTGGTGATACCTCCACAAGCCAATCTATCTCTCTAGTGTGTTTCTTTACCCAAAGAGAACCTGAAGACACAGACCCTGCATATAAGAACCAAAAACATGAATGTCAATATATTGGGTTAAGACAATAATGAAAATATCAAACACCACCATCATTTTACAGATCTTATACCCAATAAAGAGAATCGAGACTGGGAAGATCTAACGATATCAGGATAACAAGGGGACTAACAACTTAGATTTGAGAGGATAAGTCATTATGACCGCAAATTCAAAGATCAAGAATTAAAACCAAACACCACTCAAGTTAGTTACCAGGATTCTCAAATAGACCACCTATTGCAGACCCGGCAAAAAAAATTGGATTCCACATACTTCCATGATGTTCCATCACTAATGGTAGAAATACTCCAGCGGTTGAGTCTTGAAGACAACTTGGTTTCTTGCCACTTTCTTCTCCTCCTTCCCCCACCAGTACCAGTCCCACCAAGGCCTCTGTATTTCTTGCAGAAGCCGCTCCCTAAAGCTTACAGATTTGTTATATCGTTCATCTTTAATACATTGTCTTTCTCTCTTAATATGCTGCTGCTTGATCATTATCTCCTCGTCCTTATTCCTCCACTTTACCATAAAGATGTTTGAGAATGGGGACTAACAACTTAGATTTGAGAGGATAAGTCATTATGACAACAATTTCAAAGATTTGTGTCTCTCTTCTCTTTGATCTCCACCAAGCTATGTGTAATGGTTCACCAAAACTAATTTTATCACCAAACCCCATCGATTTTGAAAAGCAAGAAGAAGCTGAAGTTATTTTCCGCCTCCCTCACTCACTTTGCCAGCCTCTACTCTCACTCATCATGGGATTTGGTTCACTTATAAGGGGAATATGAGATTTTACTAGAATACCCTTTATCTATCCCCACTTTGTCCGAGCGGTGAGCAAACATCTTTCTTTAGAGTATCTTCAATTTATTTGTGTTGTTAATCTACTCAACAACGGTATATGTCAAGTATTTTTAAACTGATAGCTTTTGATATCTCCCAATACCACACATCTCGGCAGCCAAGCGGCACTGGATACGAGGAGGAGCCTAGGAGGAGAAAGCAACCATGTTTCACTACAATGGACCAATGGTTGTCCCAGCATAGCTAGCAAGATTATGGGCAACTATATTTTCCCTTTTATGTTGATGTAGATTTGAAGCGAAATGTTTGGCGAGCCTAAGAATTTCGAATATGATAGGGTCGATCTTCCAAGGAGGGGATGGATTAGCAGAGTTGAAACAAATTTGTTTGGCAACTATATTTTCCCTTGGATGGTACACTTGTCGAGGCCAATCTTCTTGGCAAAGTTCACGACTGCAGAAAATCTTGAGAAGCTTTCCATGAAATAAGCTGGATTCCTCTTAGGAAGGGAGGAGACCAGCTTGGAGATTGACTCATGTTGTTCTGAACAAAATGACCTCGAGTATCAGCAGAATTTAAAGCTTGGGGCATTGCAGTAGCTACTGTATATGGTTGAAGCCTCTTAGAAGACTTAGGGGGCATAGTCTTCAGAAATGGTATTCCCAGTTAGCTTGCAGTTTTCAGTTTGTTCATAGTCATAAGTGCCTTTCAAAGCATAAATCTTGGCAAACTAAGATTATAAAAAATTCTGACCAGTCATACCCATATATGCTATTACCGATTAATATTCTTTAGACAGACAAAAAGGGAGGAAAGAACTAAAAAAGGACTAGTTCTGCAACAATCACGTTAGAAATCTTATCTTCAGCTGTAACAAGTACTCAAAAAGAGTAAAAATTAAATCATCATTCTCGTTACAAAAGACAATTACATAGAATCTTAGGTAGCCGTGAGCAAGATCTGCAAGCCTGCACTTATATCAGAAGACTACAATATTGATTTCAGAAACTCACGATTATTTGTTCTTAATTACAGCAAGACCTGCAAGGCTTCACTTACATCAGAAGACTGTAACATGATTACCAAAATAAAAGCAAGTTAATCTTTTGATAGGAAAAATCAAGCGAGAAAAATTGTGATTGCTGATGGTGCTTTGAAGCATCCGGATTTTCTGTTGTTGGGATCTGTTGTTGCGTACTGAGAATAAACATTATTAATGTTTATTGAAATTTAAAAGGCAAGCCACAGATAAATACACCTCAGAAGCATATGCTCAAAGTAACATGCATTTTAGGATGCCATCGTGACTAAACAATAAGCTGCAACATGAAAAAGTTATACATGAAGATTACTAATTAAACGTAAAATAAAAGAATAAGACGTAACGCACAACAATTTCATAGGGTCAAGCAAAATGAAAAAATTCACAAAAAGTAATGCACAACAACAGTTCTGGAGAGAAAGCAAAATGAAAAAGTCAACAAGGGATCAAGGCTTTCCGCCATTTTACTGAACCATGGGCATGAAGCATGGTTACTCAGGTTAAAGCTACAGCAGTATACATTCTGTTCCTCCTACAGATGCAGCTCATAATTGACACAAAGATAGAGCAACGCAACCCATATACCAAAACCAAAAATCCATAACAAATTTCACTCGCATTCTTTAGTTTTCCAACCAACAATTGCTAACACAGTCCCACACAACAATGTAAGCAAGCAAGTATCGTGTCTCTAATATTTGTCTGGTCATACTGTTGAGTAAAAATGAATTGACGTCGGAAACAGAATTAATTCAATGACAAAATAACAGGGAAAAAAAATATACAGCATCCAAGCCAGCTAGAAACAACTTTATAACAGGATATACAATGCCCACTATCTGCCACATATAATTTCCCACAGCCAACGGGAGCCTAACCAAATTGCAACAGAACATGTTTCAATCCTCTTACCACGATAATAATGAAAAAGTCATTACCAAATTTCACTAGCATTTTTAGAAGTTGAACCAACAAACAATCACTAGCACACTCGACACAACGTTCAGGCGGAAGCTACAACAAACAGACACATCCGTGACATTCTGTTTGCAACATTAAAAAGAACGTCAAAAAGGATATTCAAATTTGACGTAAAGTACGTCGCATATATACTATGTTAGGTAGTTACAAATATAGTGTGAATTGCATTATTTGTAGCACCATCACTAGCATCGCAAATAAAATAAAAAATAAATAAAATTTAAAAATAAATAAATGATTTTTATCAACATTTTATGTGTGAGAAAAAAGCTAAAATAAATCTTTAAATTAAAAATAAATAATTACCTCGTAAGTAGTTAGCAAAACTAATATGTTACCTGATTACTTATTTCTCTTTGAAATCGTCCTAAAATTTTGGTCAAAGTATAACTGCACACCAAGTTTCTCATATTTAAGAAAAAATAAAGAATAAATAACCTCCCACCAAGTGTCTCCATGTACACATACGTGAGTAACCGTAGTTGTTAAGCCATCGTCTTCTTCTCTTTTCCCTGTTCAAAACCCCATTATCAAAATCAGCGCCGTACCTCTCTATTTCTCTCTACGACTCCCTACCTCTGTGGTACTATTGATCTATAGTGATAGCATAAACTAATTATCATCAAACAAATTTTGCATTCTAATGTAGGAATTGAGAAGGTTGTGGATAAAATTGAAGATTCATTTTCAAAGTTTCTATGGAATTACAAAGTGGTTCCTGATTTCGACAACGGACCGCTTACTGTTTAGTTGTCAATTGTTTTTGATGCTTTGAATTTCTATTAGAACTTATGAAAGTTCATTGTTTGTTTCTTTTTATAAAAGGATTCGGATGATTAAATAGGTATCCATCATTATTATTCTTTTATTTTAGATTTAACGAAATCATTACAGATCTGAAAAACAAGTTTAGGGTAAGATTCAAAGTCAGGGTTTTCTCTTTGATCTTGCAGTCTTAGGATTTGTGAATTTCTTCTGATTCAAATTTTTGATTTGTGTACATGGGATTTTGTCTTACAGGTAAGCAAGGCGACTAATCTTTATGAAAGGAAGAAGATAGTTGATCGTTCTCCAAGAGTCAACTTCTGCAACTCAAGAAACACCAAATGCCAAAACGCTCCATTGATGGAAGAAATCAATCTAAATCTAAAATTTATGAAATTTAGTTATGCAGTATGTATTTGTAAAAGATTTTTTTTGGTTCAACTGTGTAAATTTTTTTTTCTGGAAATAATATAATTTTTATTTATTCTTGTTCAACTTATTTTAATGGTGCACTGTCTGATAATGATCGCACAAATTTATTTACCTTCCCAGCAACGACAAATTGGCGGAATATTGTCACCCCTAAAAATATGGTATATTATTTATAATAATTTGTAAAAAAGGAAAATTGCAAATTAAATAAATAATTATAATTAAAATAAAAATAGCTTATGTGACGCACGGAAAACATAATAGCGATGAAAAATTGTGTTATGAAAGCCCCTCGGCATAAGTGACGCTTTTAGCGTCAGATAGATTATTTGCAACACCTCTTTTTATAACACATTGACCGACAACCGAAAAACGTCACAAAAATATACTCGTGACGCAAAGTCAAATATTCTTGACATTATTTTTCATTGAAAAATCCATGTTTTGTTGTAATTAAGTAAGATCCAGAGAATCGATTAATGAAGATCCCACTGATTAGTAGTTCCAACTATGGCTATAAGTAAGATTCCTATTATTACAAGCAACTGTAATCAGAGATTCTATCAAGCTAAAAGTAAATCTAAACTGAAGTTAATATTTACAGATGAAAGTAAACATTTGAATAATTTTAAGATCTTAAAAAGATCAATTTGGATCTTACAATTCAAAATGTCTGACAAAATTTTCTTTGGGGACTCTGAAATTACCTCAGAGGTGAAAGAAATTGGAGGATTAGTACCGTAAAAAATTCAAAAACTCTGTCTTCTTCAGAGGTGAAAACCCCAATATATATATCAAAGTTTGAGACAACCCTAATTGCTCAATCTGATGATTATCCTGTTTGATTTGATAAACCCTAGAACCCCAATTTCATAAACTTTCGAAGTTATTGATGAAATTGAACATCTGAAAATAGGCACCACTGTTCCCAAGTTCAACTTAGTTTTAAGAGAACAAGTTGTTATGACAATTTCAAATATCTCCTTCTTTGATCTCCATCAGGCGAGGGTATATGTAAAAACAAAGCTTACCAAGGACGCATCGATCCGAAAAGCAGGTAGCTAGGTTTCTAGTTTTTCCCCCAAAATGGCCTCACTCACACAATAGTCTCCTATCTATCTTTCCGAAAGTTTAGGGTTTACATCATTTACACTAGAGGTTCTTTAATTTACAAGAACGCCCTTCAACTTTTTCCACTGACGAGTATACATGAGAATTCAAAAAGTCTTTACAGAGCTGTAAAAACCAGGTGAAAACTGCCACAAACAAACCCACCCCATCTCTCGAGGGGCTCGGCCCATTGATACCCAAAAAAAATAAAATAAATAAATAATAAAAAAAAAGAACTGTGAGATGTCGTTTTTACCTAGTTTGGTTTTCTTGGTCTGCAGAGAAGGACTGATGAAAATTAGAAGATTTCCGTAATTTTGTTTTTTAAGCTAAGAATTCAATGTCAATCAACGAACAAGCAGTGTCACTTGGAATTTTTCAATAGTTGCTAGGTTTATGGACAAGCAAGTGTTGTGATACTATACTAATACAAAAATCTCTTTAGGAAAGGCACTATTACTAAGTTTAGAATTGGTTTTAGGGTGCGTACTATCACTGTATTAGTGGTAGTTTGTCTTTTTATAATAATATCGCCTTTTATCTTTTGATTAAGATCTTAAAAAACCAAATGTGCCCGCATTGAACTTTTGTTGAAGATTCGCTGATGTTTTCACCTAGGTTACCCTGTGAACAAATTGGATTCATAAAATCGATCTGTGTTGATACTTGCCACCTGGGTTCCATCCTCGCGTGTATATCCTCTAGAAAGGAGAAGTAGAAGCCGTCGTAACCAGGCCTCCACACTGGGCTACAATCAAACATCCATTAGACATTGCTTAAGGGTATTTTCGTAAATATCTCAATTTTCCTATATATAAATTAGCCAAACCCTAACATTTCAATAGATATTTTAGATACAGTGAGAGTGATGGAAACTACTGGTCACTAGTGTGCAGTCAGTAGCGGTGCGGCGGAAAACACCGTAAATAGCCACGCTAATTGAATCTGCCGTTTTGAAGATCAGATTGGTATGTGGGAAGCTTTACACATATAGCCTGGAAGAGATCAAAGAGAAGAGAAACAAATCTTTGAAATTGTTGTCATAATGACTTTTCCTCTAAAATCTAATTTGTTTCTAATTCAACTCTAGCATACACGGGTAGTACTATTCCGTCTCTTAAGGTAAGATTTGTGAAATAATGCTTTTGTTTGATCTTTAGTGTTTCTTCATGAAATAATGATGATGTTACTGATATTCTTCATTGTTGGATAGGATTTTCCTCTATCTCATCTTTTGATTATGATCTTATAAAATAAAATGTGCCCGCATTGAACTTTGAGGATTCGCTGATGTTTTTACCTAGGCTACCCCGTAAACAAATTGGATTCATAAAATCGTTCTATGTTAATACCGACAAGCTGTCGTCCATATGATTCTTCTTTGCGAGGCCACCTTAATTCCATCCTCGCATCCTCTAGAAAGTAGAAGCCGTCGTAACCGGGCCTCCACACTGGGCTACAATCAAACATCCATTAGACATTTCTTAAGGGTTTTTTCTTAAATATCTCAAATTTCCTATATAGAGTATAAATTAGCCAAACCCTAACATTTCAATTGATATTTTAGATAGTAGAGTGAGAGGATGGAAACAGTGGGCAGTAGAAAACACCCGTAAATAGCTTTACACATATCTTGGAAGAGATCAAAGAGAAGAGAAACAAATCTTTGAAATTATTGTCATAATGACTTTTCCTCTAAAATCTAAGTTGTTTCTAGTTCCCCTAAAGCATATATACGGGTAGTACTATTCCGTCTATTAAGGTAAGATTTGTGAAATAATGCTTTTGTTTGATCTTTAGTGTTTCTTCATGAAATAATGATGATGTTACTGATATTCTTGTTTGTTTTTCTATGCGGGGATGGCGGATCATATCTCAATTGTCGATGTCGGTAACAATGGTGATGAAAAAGTAGATCCGCATAGATAATTGAAGATCTGATATACCGGTGAATCATTGAATTGGAGATGCTTTAAATTTTCCGTGAGTTTAAATGATTTAGACATTAGCTTCTCACTCACCTAATCAAAACCCAAAGTTTCTTCTTGTAACTTTCTCTTATGTTAAATTTAGAAAGATCTGTTTGGAGCTTATGATCAAAACTGTTTGGTTTAAAATTATGTTAACTTTCTGTTATGTTCAATTGTTTTGAGAAATTTTGTTACTTACAAATGTTTGGTTTGAATTACTTTATTTGTAAAATCTTGTTACAAATGTTTATTTTAGATTACTTCATCTATAAATGGTGTTAGTGTAAGATGATATCATTTGCATATTTAATTGCTTGATAGGACCTTCGACTAAATTCTATGTTTTGAAAAAAAGTATTGTATGGCTAGTCTTACTCTTATACCATCCATTTCTTACTAAGACAATGACATTAACAACAATTAACGTCTTGTTGTACAAAAACTGGATACAAGTCTATCATGAACCTTGACTGTTCCCAAAGGGAACACCCCAGGTAGTAACAAAACTGGATACAATACAATTCTATCATTTCCAAGCTCTTAAGCTTGATAGAAGCTACGATTAAAACAAGTTAAGTGGACGACAATTCTTGTCGGTTATCAATACAATATGTTTATGTCCATCTCGATTGTTGTGAATCTCTGTTTTAGAACATTATATCATGCTATGCGATTGTGGATCTCCGAGTTTTTTTTTTTTTTGCAAATTGAATAGTACTTCTAAGTGGTTTTTATCTTTAGAGTGAGAAATTTCATAGTGCATACTAATCTGATTCTGGTGGTGAGGTACTTGTAACTTTCTTTTATCTGAATGGAGTTGAACTATAGAACATCACGCACGTTATGTTTGCAATTTAGTTAGGCTTCATTGGCTGTGACAAACAATAATGTAGCACATAGTGAGCGTTGTATCGATATGCAGTTGTGTCTAGCATACCCTCCTGGAGGTTTTTCTCAGCAAATTGAATAGTACTTACGGTGTGGCGGTTTTAGCTGGGAAAGTTTTCAGGTCATGGTAGACATGTTTGGAAGGGCGAGGAATTGTAGAGAGTGCAATGGACATGATAAAAAAATGCCCCAAAGATTCAAAGATGTATTTGGGGTGCATAAATAAGTCCTTGCAGGAATTCAAGTAACAGCAAGGTTGGTGAAGGTGCTATTTCAAAAGTTCTTGAATGAGAACCGATGAGTTCTGCAGGTTATTTGCTAGGGTCAAGTATGTAGTTGTATGCCCCAAATGGGTTGAGAAAGTTGGTGAAAGAGAAGGCGTGAAAGTGGTGTCAGGTTACAGATTAGTTCATGTAGATAATAAAGCTTTTAGATTTGTTGCTAGAGATGGTTACCATGAGAAATACCAAGAGATATATTCAATGGTAGAAGAGTTGCATAGTTGTACGAGGAACAAATGATGTTTTTACTTGAACACTTTAGCTCAAGCTAAGATGGATTAACTAATATAAACTCAGATTTATGCCACAGGAAACATTTTATGCTGAGAAAGCCTGTCTAGAACAGTCTTGGTACAACACCAAAGCCTCACAAAAAAGCACAAGCTGATTCCACGGATCATCTCGAAACGAATTTTAGAACTCACAGGTTTACAACAACAACAGATTACGGTTTTCTGAGAGGAAAAGTCATTGTGAGGGCCATGAATTTGATATTGCTGCACTTTGTAGTTTTGATTTTGGCAAATATTGCCAACAGAGCTCTCGTAGTGTTTAGTACTAGCATCTACATTTATCTCAATTGTACCAACTGCATGAGGAGACCAGCTTGCAGTGATGTTGGGATCTGTTGTTGCTTACTGTGTATAAACATTTTTAATACTTATTGTACATTTCACAAACAAACTGAAACGACTAAGATATTTGGTCCCTCCGCTTATATATGTGGTACGGAGGGAGTATATAAATAGAAATTGATAAATGAACTGAATTGAAAAGAACATTAAGAAGCATGGGTACTTAAAGATGGGCTAGAGGCAGCTTCAATTTAAGACTGCATTGCAACAAAAGCGTACATTGCAGCTCAAAGGAAGGAAATGCAAATACGGGAACATGTAAAAACTAAAAGGCGAGCACAAACCACATACCTTTAACCATAAAATTAAAAAGATCACTAAATTGGTAGCACTAAGTTACCAGGCGGGTAAATAGGAATGACTTTCCAAGTGGAACAAATGCGGCAAGAAAGCAAGAAGATATGGGTTCAAGTGTTAACTTGACTTCATGATATAGATTTAATTCTACAACATAAAAAAACTAGTGTCGATGCATCTGTACCAACGTAACTCTTATTGACGAGCATTATCACTAGAGAGGTTCTATTTGAGCAACAACAAAAAGTTGAACATATACGTAGTCACCAAGACATTGACAAGGTATTGAGGCACTCCACCATTTCTTTGAACCATTGTATTACTCAGAGATGAGCTGCAACAATGTGTACAATATATCCCTCCTACATACGAGATGCGACTCAGAATCAACGCGAGAATATGGCAAAACCAAATACCTAAAAAGAAAAGAAAAAACTACCAAATTTCTTTGGAATTTTTAGTAATTCAACCAACAAACAATCACAACACACTCCCACACATAAAAACATTTGGCTTTGTACTAATATCTCTATATTGTCATGTAATTGGGGACTCGGGGAGATATCTGCGTAAATTGCTTATAAAGAGTTATACAACAATTGAAACTGATGTGCACTAATATAAGTTTTCTTCATAGGTAATTGGCAAGCACCATCATCACTTCATTTTTTTTTTTTTTTTTTTTTTTTTTTTTATCCAAGGTTATATTAAGCACCAAAATATGTATGTAATGTAACTATCGAAGGAAAAAAAAACTAACAATATTTATGGATCTAATCGAATGTTTGTGCAAAAAAGATATGCAAAGAAAATTTTCTCTAACAATTGAAATGTAAAACAAATTGGATACATTGAAAAACTTAAAACTTGTCATTGCCGAGAATAAGATCTACGAAATCTACATTCACCTCCCAGGTCTATTTGTGGATTAACAATATTCTTTGAAGATGAAGCTGTAGCTGGAATCCTTGCTTAGAAAAACCAAAATATGAACGTACGCGAATGATCGGTGTTAGAAGACCATGAAACCAAACACAAATTTTTATAGATCCAACTAAAAGATACAAGATGGGGTTCAACATATTGAGGAAGTTACTGGTGGAACTACATAAAATAGAGAGGAGAAGTCATTACGACAAATCAAAGATCTGTATGTCTCCAAGGTATGTGCAACTGTTCCCAACTAAAACTCAGATCATAAACCCCATCGATTTTGATATCGGCGAGCAGAATTCAGGTTCTTGGTTATTCCCCTAACACCTCGCACTCTTCCTTTGGTAGTATCCAATCTCACTACTGTTCTATCGAGCACCAAAATATGTATTGATATAACAATCATCAAACACTAACAACATTTATAGATGAAAACTGAATACTTGTAATAGTCGATACCTATACTTGAATACACTAACAATCTTCGTATGTTCATAAGAGTAATTTACAAGTACATACAACAATATCCAAATCAGCCATGAAGACACACCTTGAAATCTTTTCATAACTAAAAACTTAAAAAATCTCTAATTCAATGATTACCAATATACTTGTTTGCATGTCAGAAACTCAAACCAATTCAGGTTATAAGGTTGAAATTCTATTCTCCCAACAATCTATTTCTCCATTACATTTGATCAATTTCTCTATGGTGTTTTTACACCGGCAAGAATATGGAGGCGAAGAAAAGATCCAGTACTATCTCACTTCTAAACCTGACATAAACTGCATAGAAAAACCAAAAACATGAATGTCAATGTTGTGGGCTAAGATCAAGAATGAAAATACAAAACACCACCATTTTATTTCTGAGATCTTACCTTGTTTAGAGGCTTGAAATTTGGGTACTTTTGCTCATATCGAGGTTTAGATGGGATCTAATGACTTAGATTTGAGAGGATAAGTCATTATGACAACAATTTCAAAGATCTTCTTTTTAATCTCCACCAATCTATGAGTAAAAGGTATACCAAAACTACTTTTATCATAAACCCACATCTTATTTTGGAACCGGCAAGATGAATTGCAGTTGTTTTTCGCCTCCCTCACTCACACATGCATGACCTCCACTCTCACTCAACAATCTACCAATATTAGGGCTTTGCTTCACTTATAAAGGAAATGTATGACTTACTAGAATACCCCTTATCTAAACCGGATATTTCGGTGTGCTTGATCAGTGAGCAAGCACTATTTCGGGAGACCATCTTGATAATAACTTTATGGAGGGGAGCTTTCCAGTTGAGTCAATGCTAGAAGACCTGCATTTTGATTTTCTAGCAATAATCCCCAACATAGCTCTCGTAGTCTTTAGTAGTAGCATCTTAATTGTACCAACAACAGAATTTAAGCTTGCGAAGACGCTGCGGTAATTGCGATCAAGGAGCCTTATCTTCAAATATCATTTTGTTTCTCACTTTAAGTCGACAAAGCAGGCCAAAGAATAGCCCCCATCTTCAATATTTAAGAAGCTGATTATTGGAAGGTCTTGTATAGATAAATCTGGGCTGACCCTCTACTCTAAGAAAAAGGTGAAGCACATAAGAGACCTTGAGTGATAAGACATTGCGAGAGATGATTTATAGTTTCATCGCCTTTGCGCCCAAGAAAATTTGTGGAGACCATTATTAAGCATTCTCCATTTAAAGGACTTTATGAGGCATAGTTTTCAGACCCCCAAAATTTCTTCCAGCCAAATGAAGGACTTTTAGGGTGCCTAGTTTTAGAGGCGTTATTGATTAGGTTGTAGTTTTCAGTTTGTTCATAGTCATAAGTGCCTTTCTGGCTTTCTCGGTGTAAATCTTGCCAATTTATTAATACTAATTTAGAACACCCTAGATGGTCAGTTGTAAGGCTATAAAATCCACCTTACTGTAATCCTTTTCTAGTATCAATCTAAGTACTACAAAACTAGTTTCTAAAGTTCTAAGTAGTACAAAACTAGTTTCTAAAGTTCTAAGTACTACAAAACTAGTTTCTAAAGTTCAGCCTTTCCTCTATTTTTAACGTCTTACAGAATTCTTGAGTTGCTCTAATTTATCAATACTCAAGCACTACTGATTATATCCACAACCTATCTATTAGAGTTCTCTCACAAATCTCCCCTAAACCCAACAACTCTAAAGAGAGTAGAAATTAAAATATCAATTACATAGAATCTTCGGTTAGCCATGAGCAAGAGCTGCAAGCACTGCTTACATCGGGAGGGTGCAGTAATATTAATTCAATACGGGAAAAATGTTAATCTTCGATGGTGCTTTGAAACAATCGGCTGCAATGGTTTGTTGCGGTGATGCGGCATCCATTGTTGCTTACATTGTAATGTTTATTGAAACTTAAACAAGGAAGTCATACATAAATTCATAATTTGATACACCTAGCGGCTTGTTAAGTTATGTAACATACAATCGCAAGCCAACAAGTCACAATTAACAACCTCAAAAAGTCATACATGTTACTAACTGAACGGGCATTTCACTTACAAACTGATAAAGGGGATAGGAATACAGATCAACACTAATAGAGTGTATAAAGGATTTTGTCACCAGTCTGAGTTACAACACTGAGAGCTTGACTGACTTAATCGATGGTTCGCATGGCTTAAATAAGGCATCTTAATTCCTCTAAATTAAATGTATCTATTTTGGCTCAACATTTTGCATTTCTTAAAGTATTTCCAGCTAGCTGCAATTTAGTAATTGATAATGAAGTAACTTCGTAAACAATACTTAAGCACACGGTTGAGACTTGCAAATCATTAGCGTGAGCAAAACTGCAAGCTTGCACTTACATCGATGGCTTTGGAACATTGTAAGTTAATTTTTGACGGGGAAAAACCAATACAAGAGAACATTGTAGTTCTTGATAGTGCTTAAAAGCATAGGCATGTGCTCAAAGTAACATACATTTTAGGATGCAATTAAACATGCATTTCACATACAAACTGAATTCAGATAGAGAATAATGAAGATGGGCGCTATAACAACATTTTTTTAGTTACTCAAAAGGACAGTAGAAACTAACAACATTTTTTTAGTTACTTGAAAGGATAGTAGAAACATTTTTTTTAAACTCACAGGTTTACATCCACAACAGATCATGGTTTTCTGAGAGGAAAAGTCATTGTGAGGGCCATTAATTTGATGTTTCTGTTTCTGGAACATGATAAAGAAGAAGAAAGAACATGAGAGGGATTCTAGGGTTAGGGTTTGGTTTAGGAGGCGGAAAAGAATTGTGGACAACTAGCTCCACTTATAAGGCTTAGAGTGCAGTTTAGGGTAAAATTGTCATCGTTGATCTGCTTTGATCTAACGGCTCAAACTTTCTGAATAGGGCGCATATTGCCAGAAGCAAGTTTTTTTGTTCCACTAAAAAGTTTTAAGTTCCTAAATTAACTTTTGTCATTTTGAGTTAATCAAGTAGAAAAAGCTATTTCCAACAGAGCTCTCGTGTCTTTTGAGGAATGCATTTGATATTGTTGCACTTTGTAGTTTTGATCTTGGCAATATTTCCAACAGAGCTCTCGTAGTCTTGGAAACATTTGCCTGGTCATGTAATTAGAAATAATTTTGGAAACAAAACTAAATCAACAATGAAATAATGGGGAGATATCTGCAATTGCTTTAACAAATAAGAGATAAACAAAGTTAAAACTTATAAGCACCAAATGTAAGTTTTCTTTATAAGTAATTGGCCAGCATTATCATCACTTGTGTTTTTTTATATTTGATCCAAGGTTCTATCAAGCACCAAAATATGTATGTAATCTGACTATCAAAAGAAGAAAAAAGAATAATCTTTCTAACAATTGAAAATTAAGCTTCAGATATGAATACACCCCACAACAGATTTCAACTAAAGCAGCAATTTTATCGGACAAGTAGCACTGCATAATTGATCTATTTCTCCGGCTTAAGAGTTACGTAGATGAAGGCGGCAACATCGGCCAACAATACTGCGATCTTTGCAGTGGAGTATCTGCATAGAAGGACCAAATATGAATGCCAACGTTATGTGCAAGAGAATGAAATCAAACACAATTATTATACATATCATACTTGAAGAAAGGAAGGAGTAGTGAAACTACATAGACTTGAGAGGAGAAGTCATTATGACAACAATTTCAAAGATCTGTGTTTTCTCTCTTCTCTTTGATCTCCAAAGGAATCTGTGAGAGGTTCCCACATGAAATCAAAACTCCGATCATAAACCCCATCGATTTTGGAATCCGCAATGGCGAACTCGTTCTTGGTTTTCCCTCGGGCCTCAGCCTAGCCAGCCTGGCGATCTCATAATCTCTTTGAGTAAAACTTCTGCGAAATCCTAGGGTTTGATTCAATATATATAAAGGATATTTTGTGTGATTTTACTAAATATGCCCCTGAGCTAATCCCAATGGACAATTGTTTGCAGCCCAGCAGTGAGGAGGAGGAGGGCCCCTGGGCCCAGAGACTATAATGCCGTGTCTTTTTAAGCAGTGGCCTAGCATGGAAAGGTCTAGAGAAGCGTGCAGTTTCATTCATCTCTTCTATGAACAGAAATCAATAGATGGAACTCACAGGTATTAAGACTAGAAGGTAAGCTCACTGGCCCGAAGAGGCCGACCTTTCACATCTATTTGTATATAGAAGCATCTTCAGAACCGAATTACAAACTGCGGACATATAAGCTTCAAGGCTTTCAAGGCTCGACGATGATGTTGAATTGGCAGCCTCAATGCCCTTGACTAAATTGCATTACCAGCTAACAGCAGCTGTTAGTGTTTCCACACATTTGGAAATTTTATACAGCATAAGGTCAATGTCATATTTAAAAAGGCTGCATAGCCTATGCTATTTCCAACATTGCAACAAGACGTTTTCACATGGCTCACTTAAACTTTCACTACACCAAAATGCCCAATTTACCACGTTTATTTTCGTTGCTATGAATTTAAGCAACGCTTATGTATGTTGCTTACACGGCGTGAAAAATTATACGCAACGTCTACATACGTTGCTTAAATTAATTAAAGCAACATTTGAAACGTTGCTTCATCCGTTGCTTTAATTAGAATTAATGCAACGTATGAAATAATTTAAGCAACATATATATATACGTTGCAAAATATATTACCAGAATTAAAAAAAAAAAAATTACATATTACGAAATTCCAGTATTACAAATATTCTTAAACCCTGACATGATAAGAAAATCACTCATCCTTACAACATTATTCATCCTTGCAGCATTTTACAAAATTATGAACTTAGACAACTGACATTTACCTTGCATGAAGAACATTATTGAGGGTACTCTCGAGTCATCCTATTGTTCTGTTGCAGATAGCCTTAACTGGATAATTGCTTTGTTTGTTCTTATCCTAAACTCCAAGAACGATTCCAACAGCCTCTGCTTGCTGACAATAGCTGCATATTTTAAACAATCAATTTCAGGCTGCATGTGGTTCTGGACAGTCAATAAGTAACCCCAAACTAGATTACCTTATACCTAGCGTAGTCTTAGAAAAAATAAAAAAATTGCACTATGAAAGATATATATACAACTAAGTACTTTATAATATCAACATAAGGAATGTGCAATGTAAGAAAATGAACACACCGAGATTGACAATTACTTCTATTTCTCAAACATGAAAAGTATCGGCATGGAAGGGAGGATCCATATATTCCACCAAATTCTGTGAGATGAGTTGTTCGAAACTGCAGCAAACACACCTCTTGTCCAAGATCCTGCACTAGTAGATGAGTTGCTTAAGGAAAAAATTCTGAATACAACTCATACAGAGGCATCTAAAACATAATGGTGAAATTTTGAACATGAGTGAAAGGACCTAGAACACATATCTTCTTCTGACCTAAAACAAAACAAGAGATGTGATTAACAATGATAGAAAATAAAAGAAACTTAGAGAAAACAGAAAGGCACAATGTGAACCGGGAGAAATAGAGAGAGATGTTCTCACTATGGTTTCGAAAAATGTGAACTTCATCACAGTGCCTCCAAAAGTATTAGTTCTTGTTAGGAATTAACTGTTAAGCAAGGAAAAGCTGAGAAAGGAACTGCGTCGAAGAAAATATTTATAAGGAAACGACGTGATAAGCACACTTCACTTATTTTAAGATATCAATCGGTGGACAGTAGAATCCAAGAACATTATGAAAAAGTACAGAGACAACAATGTTCACATTCTCAAGAACAACAAGCTTGTCACTCTTGCGAATCTCAATCACCGTTTACAACGTAACCCAATATCCATTACCAAGAGATGCTAGTTCAGGACAGATGTTTATCTTATTTATATGGATTATGCGCCATGAATTTATCAATTCAAGTGTGCTATCCAGAATTTATTTTGCAACCTATGGAAGAAATTCATAGAACACAAACTGAAAAAATTGTCACACATGACAATCATTTAAAAAAATTACATGTATATAGCATATATCTGAAGATGTCTATCTGATGCAAATGACGGAAGTGTAGAGCACGAAAAAGAAAAGAAACAAGTATCAGAACCATGACGCCTATAGGTAAAAACTAAATGGAGTTCTCTCCGATGCCAAACAAACTATAAGTCCAAAAAAATTGTCGACTAAAAGCCATGTATATTCAACTCATCCATCTAGCAAATTCACAAATGAACATTCATCATTAGTGCTAAGATCTCTAAAACTTACCATTTAAACTTGACAAATGCATAATAATTCCTTCATATGTGGTCCTGAACTTCTAATGCTTATAGGATGCATTGCCATACCTGCAATATTGACAAATAAATCATTAACATGAGAGGCATAAACTTAAAACTCAAATAGAGAAGTTATAGTTAGATTTATACTTACTTCATATTCAACCTACAATGCCTAAAAGCTATGAGATCATGGACAAAAGGTATTCCTTTGAGATGCCACTCAAATAGGTATCTACAAAATAGCCGGATAAAAACTTAGCTTTGGGAAAAATGACTAAATTATTTAAACCCATTTCTAATTCTACATTTTCACTTTGGTTTGTAGTGTTTTTAATAAACAAACGCTATTTTCGCACCCAATTTTCGTAACTCATCAAGCAACAAAATAAACACCTTTTCCATGACATGTGCCATCTTCAGAACCCGTGTACATCCAGTTTCCATAAGTACCTGCCATTGAGAAAAAGATAGTAAAGTTAATATACGTATGAAAACTAAGGAAAAAACCCACACTGGTGAAACAATGCAACATAAGAAAATTAACGAGGGCTTAGTGATACGTTAACAATTAAAACAAAAGAAAACTTTCATGGCGGTTAAACCATGACTATGTCTCTGACAATGGAAACACAAGTCCTACGAGTTCCAATAGCTTTTAAAAAACAACTTAATATAAATGAGTTCATACGCAACATTATCTCACTATCATACACTAGACAAAGATAGTGGTGAACTTGCTTCATCCTGCATCTACAAGAGAGGGCATACAAAACTTATTCATTTGTATGCATGAATAATACCACTAGGATCAAGTGGATAAGATTTCTTACCTCGGCAAAATCCCCTTTGGGGATGTTTGAATACAAGAAGGATATAACGAACTAATCCATCCATACAATACCCGACTTCATAAACGATGTGTTTTATGCCTTCTCAGAGAGTCTTACATTAGCATGAGGAAACAAGAGATAAGTTGAATTGCATGACTCGAGAATGCTTGGAGATGTGTTAGACATCCAAGAAGTAACCTCTTTACTTATGCCACCTGAAATTTATAGTAATATGCCATCAAGCTCTAGTAAAACTACAAGCACATGCAACGAGTTTAATCAAGCTCGTATCGACACTACAAAAATTTTACTAACAGCTACGAAAGATGTCATTCAAACACTTAGCACAAAGAGAAAGAAAACAATGGTACCCAACAACACAATAAATCCATTCCTCATTTTCACCATTGCTCTTCATCTCAGAGACATAAGACCCACCGACACAATTCGCATATGTGAAGTTGCCATAACGAACGATTTTCTAACATTAAAGTATTTTCAGCTGCCATTTCTCTTTCATCAAATAAGAGATGACTAATTACCAACAAGCAATACGCCCAGGTAGAAGTCTCAAAACCCTAAATTACAAACGAGAAAAACAATTTAGATACAAATACGAAACACACATCAAACAAAATTCTAACATAAAATGAAAAACAGAACAAGATCTTACTTAAGAGCATCGAGAGATAACAATACTTTACAATGAGGGGTGTTTGTAAAGGAAGGTGAATAAGATGATTATTACTGACGACACCATCAACAAGCTAGGTCAGCCACCATCTCTGAAGCTACCACCAATAACACCAATACCACCGACATGCCAACAATTGCGCCTCTTAAGCAACAACATATGACTACTAAACCGAAATCAAAAGGAAACCCACACTTTAAAACTCTACCAATTACAGTAAACAAAGACAAAACCGCAAAATGACACAATAAAATTAGGTCAAAATAAAACAATAATAGCAACAACAAAAAAGTAACAAGATTAGGGTTATACCCTCAACGAGGATCGATTAGTTCATCAAGAGAAAGAAATTTCGAGGTTAGAACCAAACACACCTTACAAAATTAACTTTTGAAGTAAACAATTTCTAGGGTTTGGGTGAGTTATTGTAAGATTGGGTTTGATTTCCAAAAAATAAGTTTTGATTCTGAGATTTAGGTTTAGGATAAAATGGGTTTTGATTTCTGCGGGTTTTGATTCCTGCGGGTGAGAAGAGAAAGAAAAAATGGAAGAGGAGAAGAACTCAATGAGAGACAGAGAGAGATAAAGAAAATAATGTAAATGAAAATAGAAGAAATAAGAGGATAATAAGATTCCAAAAGACATTTAAGTCCTCAGCTATTCTAATAAAGGCAAGCGCGTCCTAATTTCTTTTTTTCTTTTTAATAATTAAGATTAGTGCAACGTATCTTCTGTTGTCAGCAACGGATAAATTAATGCCACGTATATATACGTTGCAAAAGTGAAAAATGGAACGTTGCAAAAAGCTGGATTTGGTGTAGTGTTTCAGACATTGCTTAAGGTTTGTGCTCAATGAGATTCATGTTGAAGACCTCTTCATAAGAAACCAGAATCTTTTACAGGCATGCACATCAAAAAAAAAAAAAATACTATACAACTAATGAACCTGAACATACCTAAGTTCATTTGTTGCCTGAAATGTGAATTGCCTCCACAATTAGCTGAATTCATTTTGTAAATTCTCCATGGAAATATCTAGATATCATGAACAACTTTACCCAACAAAATATGCCCTTGTGTTTGCAGCAATAAGAGCGTTTGCAATTCAAAGATCACAAAACGATGGGCAAGAACCATGGATACTTAAAGAGAATCTGCAGCAGCATACCCTTCATCCCTTCTACAGATGCAACTCAGAATCACTAAAATCCCACACAACAGCGTAAGCACATGTGTATGTAACCTTAGTTAAAAACATCGTTTGTCATACTAATATCCGTATCTTTGTCATGTAAATAGAAATGACCTTGGAAACAAAACCGATTGCGGCGAAATGATGTGAAGATATCTTTGTAAACACTTAACAAACTTTAAGTTGCAGCATCTCTTCTAATCTCAGATTTTGCAAATTCTAAATATGAAACTCTTTCTGACCTTAATAAGATTTGACCAATGGACACAAATCAAAATCAATAACAATGAAGTGAAGGCTTGACAACACTGGTGGTAGTGGGAACGACCGCAAAGAGCTCAAATTGTAAACTTATCTCTAATTTTTGTAATAAACTAGGTGTGTTGGCTTTGGGAGGCGTCAAGGCTCATGTTCTGGAGCCTCAGACCAAGATATGCGCACTTACATGAGTTAAATGTAAAATATGACCATTTCAATGTAAAAATCCAAACTAAATACTTATGATAGCGAATAAGGTCTACCATGAAAATGTAATATAAAGGCCGATCTTTCTATGTTCAACATAAGAGAAAGTTACAAGTACATACAAACACCACAGAATCGAAATGAAAAACACCTCAAATCTTTTCCTCACTAAAACCAATTGGAAACAAGTGAGTAACTTAAAAAATCTCTAATCCAATGAAAATATAAGATTGCATGTCTTTGGCGCAAACCAATTCTGGTGGTAAGATCAGTACTCCATTCTCCCAACTGAATCTCCATTCTGTTTCTCCATTCAAAGACAGCGTGTAGATGCAGATCAGGCAGACCTTGTATTTCTCCATGCAAAGACAATCGTGAAATCAAGGATGATCTCTCTCTTGAAATCTCCCATATAAATACGACAGAATCCTTCATAGAAATATCAAAAAGATGAATGTCAATATTGTTTGGCTAAGACGATGAATGAAAATATCAAACACTACCATCATTTTACAGATCTTACATATTAAAGAGATTTGACAATGGGTAGATCTAACGATATCATGACTACAAGGGGACAAATAATTTAGATTTGAGAGGATAAATCATTATGACAACAATTTCAAAGATTTGTGTCTTCTCTCTTCTTTGATCTCCCACCAAGCTATGTGTAATGGTTCACGGAGAACTAATTTTATCATAAACCCCCATCGATTTTGAAAAGCCGGAACCGGCAAGAAGAAGCTGAGATACTTGTTTTTCCGCCTCCCACGCTCCATGCTTTGCCAGCCTCCACTCTCACTCCTACAAAAAAAAATTAGGTATTCCTTCATTTATAAGGAAATGTGTGATTTTACTAGAACACCCTTTTCAATTCCATATTCCCATTGGATATTCGGTGGCAGCAGAGTCGGTGAGCAAGCACTTTATTATTATAACAATACGGAGACTATCGATTTGTATTAATCTACTCAACGCGACGGTAAATGCCGCAATATTAACAACTGATAGCTTTATGAGATCTCCCAATCCGTTGCGAAGTAGCGAGATGGACACGTCTAAGGAACTATCCGGCGACCAAAGCGGCACTGGATACGAAGAAGGAGGAGAAAGAAACCATGTTTCATTACAATGGTTGAGCCTAGCATAGCTATCAACATTATGGGCAACTGTGTTCTCCCTTTTATGTTGATGTATTTGGCTTGAATCGATCTGGTCATGCAGCGAGCCTAAGATTTTTGAATATGATAGGCTTGATTTTCCAATGAGGGGATGGGTTAGCGGAGTTGATCGGGTTCACCACTAACTGCAAATCCCCTTGACGCCAATCTTCTTTGCAAAATTCATGGCCTGCACAAAACCTTGAGAATAGCTCAAAGAAGGAAGAGCTAAGAGCTTTCCATGAAATAGCGGAGTCTGAACTAAAGGTAAGCTGTTTGGGCCGTAGAGGCCCACCTCTCACATCCAATTCCGTTAACTAATTGCATCACCGGCTACCACCAACTCCTACTCTTTCCACACATCTGGAAATTTTATCTTTTGTTTTACTATTTCAACGAATCTTTCAGAATCACAAAGTGTAACCTCGATTACTAGTACACAGATATAAGTGACGTGAACGCTTTACAAACTAGGTGTCTTGTCCTTGGGAGCCGTCAAGGTTCATATTCTGTTTTGGATGCATGGTGAAGCCTCGGGAACTAAGATATGCGTACTTAAACAATTACATACTCTTGTGAAAAGAGGAGTACAATATTTCTTTCAAAACATAGATCACAGACTATTCGATTTGACTTTGTAACAAATTATAATCATATTCATGTTTGAGTTGCAAGGTAAATAGAGAGTGATTGGGAACTAGAACGATTCAACAACAAAAAGAATACGGGAAGTATGAATTCAAGCATAAATTCCCTTGAGACATAGATTCTATCAAGCACATTAAGATTCTATGAAGCACAATAAGTATCAACAAAAGAATACGAAGTAAACCTAAACTGAATACTTGTAATTGCCAATAAGATCCTGCAATGGAAATCTTCACTAACAACGTATATTTGAAAAGTAAGCTCTAAACTGATCCTCCTATGTTCATAAGAGTAAGTTACAAGTACATACAACAATACCCAAATCAGCCATGAAGACAACCTGAAATCATTTCCTAACTGATTTATTTCTCTACAATCATTGCTTCATCCAAAGATAAAGACGAAGGCACACCGGTGTTATACGTCCACTAATCAATTTCTCTATGGTTTTTCCAACCAGCGAGAATATGGAGATGAAGAAAGACATGGTGACATCTCACGAGAATCTAAAGATAAACCTGCATAGAAAAACCAATAACATGAATGTTAATACGTGGGCTAAGATCAAGAATTAAAATACAAGAACACCACCGGGTTATTTGAGATCTTCTTACCTTATAAAGAGGTTTGAGATTTGGTTATCATAGCGCACATCAAGGCTGAAGGGAACTAATAACTTAGATTTGAGAGGATAAGTCATTATGACAACAATTTCAAAGATCCGTGTCTGCTCTCTTCTATTTGATCTCCACCAAGCCGTGTGTAACGGTTACACCAAAACTATTGTTATCATCAAACCGCATCGATTTTGGAAACGGCAAGAAGAACTACTCCGGCTAATAATTTTCCGCCTCACTCGGTACACTTCAGCCTCCACTCTAACTCAAATATCTACAAAAATCAATATTAAGTCATGTTTCATTTATAAGGAAATGTATGATTTTACTAGAATGCCCTTTATCTAATTCCATATTCCCATTGGATATTTCGGTACAGTAGAGTCAAGTCGTTGAGCAAGCACTTTCATTATTATAGGTCAAAGAAGGAAAAGCTAAGAGCTTCCCATTGAAACAATGGATTCACTTCCAAAAACCTGCCAATTGAGTTTCTAGAAATAATCCCAACAGCGCTCTCGTGGTCTTTACTACTAGCATCTACATTTATCTTAATTGTACAACTATTGGCCTAATATGGAAGGTCTAGAGCAGCTCACAATTTCATCCCTCCTCTGAATAGATGAAACTTTCGTAAAGAGCTTGGAAATGATAAGACTTGTCTTCTAGTTTGGTAACAAACCAAGTGTTAGTTTATTTTAGATGGTGGCGCTGGCACCAAGACATGAGTACTTACACGAGTTAAATACAACTTATAAACATATAGATATTTAAGTTTAGGGTAAATAGATAGGAGTGTCTTTGGAAACTGAACTGATTGAACAACAACAAAAATGCAGGGAGATAAAAATTCAAGCATAAATAGTATCTGATTCAACACTAACAAAATTTATACATGAAGTCAATCTAAAGCGAACACTTGTAATAGCCAATAAGATCTACAATTAACAATTGAAATGTAAGCTACGGCCGATCTTTCTATGTTCATAAGAGAAAGTTACAAGTGCACTACCCGAATCGAGATACGAAGATACCACGAAATCTTTTCCTAACTAAAACCAATTGGAAAGCGTGAGAAACTTAAAAGATCTATAATTCAATAATTATCAATATCACGGTTGCAAGTTCTTGGTGCAAACTACCCAATTTTGGTTGTAAGGTCAGTACTCAATTCTCCCAATCATCTATTTCTCCATTCTCCATAGAGAACTGTGAGAAAACGAAGACAGACCTGGTGATATCTCCGCAACCAATCTATCTATCCAGTGTTTCTCTACACACAAAGAGAATCTTGAGATGCACTTGGCGAATCTCAAGTATAGAAATGAGACAAACCCTGCATAGAAAAACCAAGATGTCAATATTGTGTGCAAAGACAATGAAAATTATCAAAGACCAAACATTATTTCTGAGATCTTACAAAGTTTGGAGACACTTGAGATTGGGTGCTATTAAGATGATCAAAACAACTTAGATCTGAGAGGATAATTCATTATGACTACAATTTCAAAGATCTCTGTCTTCTGTCTTCTCTTTGATCCCCACCAAAATATGTGTAAAGCTTCCAACATGAAACCAAATCTACTTTTATCAAAAACCCCATCGATTTTGGCTCAAGCTCTTGGTTTTTCCGCCTCCCCCACTCACACTGCCGTCAGCCCCCACTCTCACTCAATATATACCAAAATATTAGGGATTTGGTTCGCCTATAAGGGGAATATGAGATTTTACATGAATATCCCTTATCTAAACCAGATATTTCCATAATACCCCAGTCAGTGAGCAAGCATTGTTTCTGGAGACTATCTTGCTAATAACTGGAAGGGGAGATTTCCATTAAATAACTTGATTGACTGCCAGAAGACCTGCGATTTGAGTTTCTAGCAACAATTCCAACATAGCTCTCGTAGTCTTTAGTTGTAGCATCTACATTTATCTTAGTCTTGAGTAACCATGCCTGCCTCAGTTAAAAACATTTGCCTGGTCATACTAATATCTCTATACTGTCATGCAATTAGGGAATGATTTTGGAAAGAAAACTAAATCAACGAG
This sequence comes from Papaver armeniacum, assembly GCA_023531295.1. Taxonomy (NCBI): domain Eukaryota; kingdom Viridiplantae; phylum Streptophyta; class Magnoliopsida; order Ranunculales; family Papaveraceae; genus Papaver; species Papaver armeniacum. Next base: position 49,212 of record JAJJWW010011893.1, read on the forward strand.
CAAAATAACGGGGTGATATTTGCCTAAATAGCTTTAACATATAAAGGGATATACAACATTTAAAACTGATGCGCACATGTGAGTTTTCTTCGTAGGTAATTGGCAAGCACTATTATCACTTGTATTTTATGTATGTAATGTAACTATAAAACTAACAACATTTACAGATCTACATGCACTGAATGTTCTAGGAATTGAAATGTAAAACAAATAATACATTAAAAAACTATTACCAAAATAAGATATCTGAGATCTATATTCCCAGTTAAGTCTAGGTTTAGGTTAAGATGTAAAGAAGGGTTTGAGAGAAGCCGATTTTATTAATCTCTTTTACGTAATATAATAAATGCAGTAAGAACATCTATTTATATAGATGATAATGACTTGCATTGCAAGTATTTCCTAACTTAAGACTTCCTAGAATATACGGACTCTTTTACAATACATTCTAGAACATTCCAAAACTCTACGTTACGGACGTTGTCCTAACACCCTCCCATGGCAAATATGGGTCCTCTTGAACTGTAAGCTTGTTTCTGAGAAGAATAAACATGTCTTTAGAAAGAGGCTTTGTGAAGATATCTGCCACTTGATCTTTTGAAGAGATAAAATGAACATCCAATTATTTTAAAGCAACTTGATCACGAACAAAATGATAATCGATTTCGATATGTTTTGTTGAGCATGAAAATGGGATTAACCGTAAGATAGGTTGCTCCAAGATTATCACACCATAACACGAAGGAGATGAAGTGGATACCTGTAATTCTGAAAGAAGAGATTGAATCCACATAATCTCAGCAGTGGCAATAGCAAGACCACGATATTCAGCTTCGGTACTTGAACGAGATCTTTTTTTTTGTTTCGAGCACTCCCAAGATATGATATTACCTCTAAGAAGATACAATATCCACTAGTAGATCGACGATCATCCAAAGAGCCAGCCCAATCAGAGTCTGTATAGGCAGTAAATGATAATTGTAAACTTGTCGCTGGACGGAGATGAATACCAAATGTAGAAGTATCCTTCAGATAACGTAGAATACGTTTCACTAAACTCAGTGATGTTAAGCCCAGGATTTGTGTATAAATTGACAAACTTTGTTAACAGCATAAGCCAAGTCAGGGCGAGTAAACGTCAAGTACTGTAACGCACCGACTATACTTCGATATTCAGTAGCATCAGTAAGCAGTGTGCTTTGATCAGAAGACATATCACCAGTAGTGCTTAACGGAGTTTGAATTGGTTTTACACCATCCATTTTAACTCTGACAAGAAGATCATGAACATACTCCTTTTGAGTAAGAAATAATCTAGAAGATGTTCGCGTTGCTTCAATTCCAAGGAAATAAGATAAAGGACCAAGATCTTTGATGGCAAATTCACTTTGCAAGGAGGTGCAAATAGACGCCAATCCTGATGTGCTGGAGCCGGTAAGAATAATATCATCTACGTATACGAGTAGAAAAACAACACCAGTGTCATCTCGTCTAATAAATAGAGAGGAATCACATTTTGAAGTAACAAATCCATTCTTCAACAAAAAAGTACTAAGTCGATGGTACCATGCACGAGGAGCCTGCTTCAAGCCATAGAGAGATAGATTTAATTTACACACATGTGTAGGATAATTAGGATCAACATATCCTGGAGGCTGCTTCATATAAACCTCTTCATCAAGATTGCCATGCAAAAAAGCGTTTTGAACATCGAACTGATTAATAGAACAATTATGAGAAAGAGCCAATGTAAGAATAATACGTATTGTGCAAGGTTTAACAACTGGACTATATGTCTCTCCATAATCAACACCCTCTTGTTGATTATAACCTTTGGCGACTAATCGAGCTTTATAACGTTCAATAGTTCCATCAGCTCTACGTTTGATACGAAAAACCCACTTTTACCCAATAATATTCATGGATGGATGATAAGGTACCAAAATCCACGTACCATTTTGAAGTAGTGCATTATATTCAGTGTCGTATGCCTGACGCCAATTTGGATCAGTTTGGGCTTGAGAATAACAAGTTGGCTCAAAATCTGCTACAAGTGCATATTTAGAGTTGGGCTTGTAAATACCATCTTTTCCTCTGGTTATCATGGGATGACCTGTAACTGCCGTAGTCGAAGGAGTAGTATCTGGAGAAGGTATAGGCGGTGAAGTAGCTGCAGTTGGTGGAGCATCAACAGTTGGAGTATGTGCAGTTGGTGATGCAGCAGACGGCAAGATAATACTCAATGGGTCAGCTGAAGAACGTGTAGCTTTAGTGGGTAAATTGCCGAGAATTGTTTCGGTTGGAGACTGCAGTAGAGAATGCTCCGTAACAGCTTGAGAATCCACGTTGGATGATGATGGATGCACGTCATTTGTGGGAGATACACTTGAAGGAACAAACTCAGGTGATGTAGTTATATTAACCGGAATGACATGTAAAGGTGAGGATTTTACCTGATCATTAGGCAACAGAGATGGTGTCGTCGGCGCAGCAAAGGGAAAAGCAGTCTCCTCGAAAGTCACATGGCGACTAACATAAATACGACCAGTAGGAATGTGGAGGCATTTATAACCTTTATGTGAGGGACCATAACCTATGAAAACACATGTAGAGGATGATGGTTCCATCTTATGAGAACGATAGGAACGGAGATGGGGATAGCATAAGCATCCAAAAACACGTGTGAGGTATAATCGGTGGATTTCCAAACAAAACTTCATAGGGAGAAATGTTGTTAAGAAGCGAGAAGATGGATCACGATTCATCAAATAACATGTCGTAAAGAAAGCATCATACCAGTAGGACGATGGGACAGATGTCATAGACAAAAGAGTGAGTCGAGTTGTTAACTAGATGATAAAGATCTTTTGAATTCAGTCGGATATTTTTGTTCGACCAGTTAGGTACAAAGTTGAACCTCGTCGAGATAAAGTCAAATAATCAATGTCTTATTGCATAAATGATGGAAATCGAGTGAAGAGTCGAAACTCCGGAGATGGTGTTATCTCGGAAAAATAAAATGGCAAGAGAAAAAAAAAGGGTAAAGATAACAATGAAAACAACTCTAGTAGCAGAAATCAAGAATCATTATTGGTCTCCATCTTGTTAGTGACTTCGTCATCTTGTTACTGACCTGCCATATATTCCAACACATATGCTCAAATTAACATGCATTTTAGGATGTCATTGTGACTAAACAAGCAGCAATTAACAACATAAAAAATTCAAGATTACTAATTAAACAGTTCTGGAGAGAAAGCAAAATAGTAGCATAAAACATAACGCACGGGAAATTGATAGGGTCAATCAGAGGGTGTTTGACAAAAAAAAAATTACCATTAACAAGGGATCAAGGCTTTCCACCATTTTACTGAACCATGGGCACGAAGCATGGATACTCAGGTTGAGCTGCAGCAGCATACATTGCATCCCTTCTACAGATGCAGCTCAGAATTGACGTAAAGATAGAAAAACGAAACCCATACTCCAAGACAAAAAATCACTAACAAATTTCACTCTCATTTTTTAGTTGTTCAACCAACCAACAATCACTGACACACTCCCACACAACAATGTAAGCAAGCAACTATCGTGTAAATATGAATTGACATCACAAACAGAACTAATTCAGTGACAAAATAACTGGGATATCTGTATATGTAGGAAAAAATATACAACATTCAAAGAAAGCCTGCTAGAAACAACTATATAGCATGATACAATGCCTACTATCTCGCCACATTGTAGTTTTCCATGACGGTGGAAGCCTAACCAAATTGCAACAGAACATGTTTCAATCTGTTACTATGATAATAGTGAAAAAATCATTACCCAAATTCACTTGCATTTTTAGAAATTGAACAAAAAAACTAGCACACTCGGATATAACATTTAGGCGGGAGTAAGATCCATAGAATCAATTAATGAAGATCCCACCTCCCAACTTAATAAACAATTCCAATTAGTTGTTAAAAGTAATGCATTTTAACAGTTTACTATATCCAAGTTTACTCAATGTAAAAAATTAATAGTCAGAATTTTCTAGTCAGTGTGAACTCAAGAAGTTTGGTCCCCAAGTAATTACTGTAGCTTACTTGGAGTGATGGCCAAACATTCTACAGTACTATCTATAGTTTGTTGTTTTCATACTAAGTTTGAAGACCATAGATAGGTCAGTTGTAAGGCTATAAAAGCCACCTTCCTGTAATCGTTTTTATTATCAATCTAAGCACTAAAAACTAGTTTCTAAAGTTGACTTCTTTATCATTTCAAAATCATTGAGAGTCTTGAGATATACTAAACTCAAGTCTACTCAAACCTATACAAAACTATCCATCAAAATCCTCTCTATAATCTCCTCTATAATCCAAAGTGGTATCGAGTAGGTTCGATCTAATCGGCATTTCACTTCCGCTTACAATCATGGCTAGCAGATGAGTCAATCATCCATCGCAGTACCAATTTTTTAGGTGAAAACTATGATTATTGGTCTATAAAAATGAAGACATATTTTGTGTTTCAAGATTTATGGGAAATAGTTGAGACCGGTTTCACGGTAATAACTACAGCAAACTTAAACGAGCAAGAGAAAGATCAACAAAAGGAGAAGAATGTAAAGATGCTAAAGCCCCGTATACTATTCAGATTCTTGATTGATGATAGTCTTTTTTTCCGAGAATTATGAAAGCTACAACAGCCAAAGATGCATGGATTACATTGAAGGGGGAGTTTCAAGGGAACGAGAAGGTTCGCACCATTAAATTGCAAACCTTTAGAAGAGATTTTGAAAACATCAAGATGAAAGATTCGAGACGCCAAGAATTTCTATTCAAGAGTAAAAGACATTGTCAATCAAATGAGTACTTATGAAGAAGCTATCACCGATAAAAAGATAAAAAAAATTCTAATAAGTCTCACCGATAAGTATGACCCTATTATTTTGCCATTGAAGAGTCGAAAGATATTACGACTCTTTTGGTGACAGAACTTATGGGTTCTCTAGAAGCGCACGAGCAAAGATTGAGCGGGCGTCATGAAGCCCCAATCGAAAGCGCTTTTCGGTGAAACTCAATGTTAGCAAGTCCGAAAAGTCTAAAGAAAATGGCAGAAATGCTAAAGGAGATAAACACAATCATAATAATTGGGAAAAAGAGAATATCCACCTCATAAGATTTTTAAAAGAACAAATCATCGAGAAGAAGATTGTCGATTTAAGGGCAAGCCACAATGTCACAATTGTAAGCGGTTCGGCTATATTGAAAAATATTGCCGACTGAAGAAGAATTATCAAGCAAATTACCATGAAGAAGAAAAGGAGGAGGCAGCTCAAATCTGTTCTATGCTGTGAGACATCACCAAAGAGAGACAAATGAAGCATGGTACATCGACAGTGGTTGCACTAATCATATGACCGGAGACGAGAACATTTTCTGCGACATCGACACATCCAAAAAGTCTCAAATCAGATTGGGAAATGGCGCACTAATTTAAACAAAAGGAAAAGGTACTATTGTTGTCCAGACTAAGCGCGGTACAAAATTTATCAGAGATATTTTTCTTGTTCCTAGTCTAAAAGCCAATCTACTGAGTGTTGGCCAAATGGTGGAAAATGGGTACTCTGTATACTTCACCGATGGATTAGGCATCATATATGATAAAAAGAAAAAGAATCAGGTCATTGCTACGGTGAAGATGCTTAACCGAAATTTTCCGATTCACTGGAGTTATGTTAACAATACATCCTTGAGAGTAGAAGTTGAAGACTCATGGTTGTGGCATCGGAGATTCGGTCACTTCAATTTTCATGCTCTCAAGATACTTCAGCAGAAAAATATGATGAAAGACATGCCTTGTATACAAGAATTTACCGGCATGTGCGAAGGATGCCAACTTGGGAAGCAACATCGTCTATCATTCCCATACGGACAAGCTCAGCGATCAACTGCACCATTAGAACTCGTGCATACAGATGTTTGTGGTCCAATGAAAACACCATCGCTCGATCAATCCAAGTATTTCATTCTTTTCATTGATGATTTTACAAGAATGACACAGGTTTATTTTTTCGCGAGAGGTCGGGAAGTATTTACGATCTTCCAAAAATTCAAAAATTTGGTAGAAAAACAAAGTGGTCACTATCTTAAAGTATTAAGAAGTGATAGGGGTACAGAGTATACCTCTAAATATTTTAACAAGTTTTGTGAAGATGAAGGAGTAGAGAACCAGTTAACAGTGCTATGCTCAGGAACAAAACGGTGTATCGAGAGGAAAAATAGAAGCTGTCATGAAGATGGCTAGGTCTATGCTCGCGATAAGAGCATGCCAAAGAAATTTTTGGGCGAAGCGTTTACGCAAGTATATTTGCTCAACAGATGTCCGACAAAAGCAGTTAGAGAAAAAACTCCAATTGAAGCCTGGAACAGCAGGAAACCATCAGCAAATCACCTCAAAGTATTTGGGTGTATATGTTATATACATATCCCCAGAGAAAAAAGGCATAAGCTTGAAGAAAAATCGAGAAATGTATCTTCATGGGATACGAGTTCTCAATCCAAAAATACTAGGGTATATAATCTTCAAACAAAGAAGATCATAATTAGTAGAGATGTTGAATTTGACGAGAATTCATCATGGAATTGGGAAAATAGTACTGTTACAAGAAGAACTGTGATGATACCCGAGTAGAAAAACAAGATGATGGCGCAAGAACAAAACTACGACATTTGTAGATTCACCACCAACATCACCAGCTCCATCATTAACTCCGCAACAATCACCAACTCCATTATTAACTCCGCAACAATCACCAGCTTCATCAACTTCGGAACAGCAAGTATCCTCTCCAGAATCAACACCGGGAAAGGTAAGATCATTACGTGATCTATATGAAACTTGTAACTTTACAGCCGTTGAACCTGAGAGCTTTGAGGCAGCAGCTACGCAAGATATATGGGTGAATGCTATGGAAGAGGAGATCAAAACAATCGAGAAAAATCAAACGTGGGAGATTGTAGAACTTCCACAAGACAGAGAAGTAATTGGAGTAAAATGGGTCTACAAGACCAAAACTAATCCATATGGGTCGATTCAAAAATACAAGGCGAGGCTCGCCGCTAAAGGATTCTCGCAACAGCCAGGGATAGATTACAATGAAACATTCGCACTAGTAGCTTGACTTGACACAAAAAGAGCACTTGTGGCATTTGCAGCTCAAAAGAAATGGAAAATTCATCAGCTAGATGTTAAATCTGCGTTCCTTAACGGCGAGTTAGAGGAAGAAATATATATTGAGCAACCACAGGGTTTCGTCAAGACAGGAGAAGAACAAAAAGTTCTAAAGTTAAAGAAAACTCTATACGGGCTAAAACAAGCACCGCGAGCGTGGTACAGTCTCATTGACAAATACTTAACTGATTCCGGATTCAGGAGGAGTCCAAATGAACCAACTCTATACATCAAGAGTACAGATGCAGGTTCAATTATTGTTTCAATGTATGTGGATGATCTTATCTACACATGGAATAATGAGTCTCTACTTCAAGAGTTCAAGGCAGATATGATGAATACATTTGAGATGAGCGACCTCGGGTTAATGCATTATTTTCTAGGGATCGAAATAAGTCAAGAAGAAGAAGGCATTTTTATATGCCAGAAGAAATACATCGAAAACCTACTAAAAAGGTTCAAGATGGTTGGATGCAAGACTGTAGCTACACCATTAGTACCTAATGAGAAATTAAGAAAGGAAGATGGGTCAGCGAAGGCAGATGCATCAGTTTATAGAAGCCTTATTGGAAGTCTTTTATACCTTACAGCAAAAAGACCGGATATCATGTACTCAACAAGTTTACTTTCAAGGTTCATGCAAAACCCATCACAAATACATTTTGGAGCAGTAAAACGAATATTAAGGTATTTACAAGGAACAAAAGATTACGGCATATGGTACAAGCCAACTACAGACACAAAATTAGTTGGGTACACGGATAGCGACTGGGCTGGTTCAGTCGATGACATGAAAAGCACATCAGGCTATGCATTCTCAATTGGTTCTGGGATATTTTCTTGGACCTCCAAGAAGCAAGAAACGATAGCACTATTATCAACAGAAGCTGAGTATATTTCAGCAGCAGAATCAGCACGCCAAGCAACATGGCTACGAAGAGTATTTGGAGATATGGGTGAGAAGCAAAATCAAACAACTCAAATATTTTGCGACAATAAGTCTGCGATAACAATGACGAAGAACCCAATTTTTCACAATCGCACGAAACACATACCTATCAAACATCATTTCATTCGAGAGGTAACTGAAGACAAACAAATTGAAGTTATCTAATGCAATACTGAGGAACAAATGGCAGACATATTCACAAAGGCGTTACCAAGACCCAAATTCGAGTACATGAGAAGTTTACTCGGAGTTGGACAAAAATGCATTAAGGAGGAGTGTTAAAGGTAATGCATTTTAACAGTTTACTATATCCAAGTTTACTCAATGTAAAAAATTAATAGTCATAATTTTCTAGTCAGTGTGAACTCAAGAAGTTTGGTCCCCAAGTAATTACTGTAGCTTACTTGGAGTGATGGCCAAACATTCTACAGTACTATCTATAGTTTGTTGTTTTCATACTAAGTTTGAAGACCATAGATAGGTCAGTTGTAAGGCTATAAAAGCCACCTTCCTGTAATCGTTTTTATTATCAATCCAAGCACTAAAAACTAGTTTCTAAAGTTCAGCTTCTTTATGTTTTCAAAATCTGCTGAGAGTCTTGAGATATACTAAACTCAAGTCTACTCAAACCTATACAAAAACTATCCATCAGAATCCTCTCTATAATCTCCTCTATAATCCAACATTAGTCATACTACTACACTGTTATGAACATTCCAATTATTCATCAAATGAATAATCAGAGCTGCATTTAATCTTAATTAGTACAACAAACTGTTATGAGATTTCTTTTTGTAATATTCTCATAGCAATTGCATCATTCTCACTAGGCCAAAGACGTTTGATGAATTGATTATGACTTGTTCTAACCCCCTACAGGTTGGTATGAGAATGGAAAACATACATGATACAACCATTATGAGTCAGGCACATATGGAAATAGAAATATTGATAAATAAACCGAATTGTAAAGAAGTAATTGTACTTAAAAGATGGGCTAGATGCAGCTTCAATTTAAAGACTACAACAACAAAAGGTCATGTAAATAGAAATGACCTTGGAAACAGAACTAATTCAGAGACAAAATCAAGGGCAGATATCTGTGTTAACACATTAAGATATAAAAAAAATATGCAAGATTCAAAAGTAATCTGCACCAATTTAAGTACTCTTTATTGCCAATTGACAAGCATTAATTATCTTTACTTAGCCTATCTTAATCAGAGTTTCTATAAAGCACTTAAAGCAACAACAATAGGCAAGGTCCAGAAATTCAACAACGTACAAGATCTTGACATTTCTGTAGATACCATTTCGACAAACTTCAAGTTGCGGTATCTCTTCTAGTCTGGAATTTTGAAAGTTCCACATCTGAAACTCTATCCGACCTTAGGTAATGTACACTAATTAAGATTAACAATAATGCTGCAAGACAGACCAAAGCGTGATCTTTCGGGTAAAGGTTTATTTGGTTGCAAATTTCTTCCATCTTGCCAAGCCATCAAGAAGTGTTGGACTACAACTATAAGCGGATCGAATGCAAAATTATCCCAGCATCTAGTTACTAGTACACAGATAGAAAGGACGTGAAAGCTTGACAACACTGGTGGCGGTGGGAACGACCGCAAAGAACTTGTAAAAGATAAACTTGTCGTATAGTTTTAGTAACAAACTAGGTGTAGTCTTGGCTTTGGGAGCCGTGGAGGTTAATTTTCTGTTTTGGATAGTGGAGTCTCAGAACTAAGATATGCGTAATTAAATGAGTTAATTGCTGTAGATGCCACTTTCCAAATGAGATATGAACAATTAAAGATATACGATATTTCTTTCAAAACACTCGTATAGGTTACAGGGTTTGCTATGATCCAGTTGCAGTGTAACCGATTATGAACATACCAATGTTTGAGTTGCCAGGTAGATAGTAGGAGTGATTGGGAAATAAAACTGATTTACAACAAATAAAATGTAGGGAGATATTAATTCAAGCATAAATAGCACTGAGATATAGATTCTATCAAGCACCAAAATATGTATTTAAGGTGACTATCATCAAGCACTTGCAACATTTATAGATGAAGTAGAATTCCAAACTGAATCTATTTCTCAAAATCAATGATGACCAATATAACATTTGCATGCCACTGGACCAAACCCCCAACCCAATTCTGGTTGTAAGGTCATTCTCCCAACTAAATCTATTTCTCTATTCTGTTTCTTCATTAAAAAACAGTCTGTAGATACAGATAATACAGCCCTGGTGTTTGTCCATGGAAAGACAACCTGGTGTTATCTCCCATATAAATACGACACCATCAAACACCACCATGATTTTAAAGATCTTACCTAAGGGAGTTAACCGAGACTGTGTAGATTTTGGCATATAAGGATTACAAGGGAACTCACAACTTGGATTTGAGAGGATAAGTCATTATGACAACAATTTCAAAGATATGTGTGTTTTCTCTTCACTTTGATCTCCCCAAGCTATGTGTAATGGTTCACCAAAACTAATTTTATCATAAACCCCCATCTGATTATGGAACCGGCAAGAAGAACTGTAGTTGTTTTTTCTCCTCCCTCACTCACACCAGCCTCCACTCTCACTCAAAATCTACAAAACTATTAGGTTTTGGTTCATTTATAAGGGGAAATGGGGAATGTGAGATTTTACTAGAATACCCTTTATCTAACCCATACTGGACAGGCATTGAACAAACATCTTTCTGGAGAGTATCTTAAATTGATTTGTATTGTTAATCTACTCGACAAATATATGCCGGTATTATTCTCATGATAGCTTTTTGATATCTCCCAATACCTCGGCAGAAATAGATGAACACATCTAAGGGACTATCTCCGCAGCCAAAGCGGCCTGGATACAAGGAGGAGGAGAAAGCAACCATGTTTCACTACAATGGTTGTGCCTAGCATAGCTAGCAAGACAATGGGCAACTTTATTTTCCCTTTTGTGTTGTTGTACCTGAACTGAATCGATGCTAACTCTCTGGCGAGCCTAAGAAAATCGAATATGATAGGCTTGATCTCTCATGGAGGGGATAGGTTAGTGGAGTTGAGAAGGTTCACCACTAAATGTGAGTCCCCTTCAATGGTACACCTGTCCAGGCCAATCTTCTTGCGAAATTCATGGCCTGCAGAAAACCTTGAAATTCAGCACAAAGAAGGGAGCTTTCCATGAAATAACTGGATTTGCTACCAGAAATCCTGCCATTTGAGTTTCTAGCGATAATCCATCTACATTTATTTTAAGTTATTGTTCCAACTGCAGGAGGAGACCTTGAGTACCTACTGTTTATAGCTGAAGCCTCGTAGTGGACTTTAGGGGAATAATTTTCATAAATGTTATTCCCAGTTAGGTTGTTTGTTCAGTCATAAGTGCCTTTCACAGCATAAATTTTGGCAAAGTAAGATTATAAAAATTACGCAGTCATTCCTGGGACAAAAGGGGAAGAAAAAACTAAAAAAGGACCGTGGCTTTGCCGCAACTATCACGTTAGAAACGATATCTTCAGCGGTAAGAAGTACTCAATCAAAGAGTAGAAACCAAAGTATCATTCTCGTTACGGAGAAGACAAGAATCTTAGGTTAGCCGTGAGCAAGAGCTGCAAAGCCTGCACTTATATCAGAAGACTATAATATTGATTTCAGAAACTCACTTTTTTGTTGCAGTCATGTTGGGATCTCTTGTTCCTTACTGAGTATAAATATTTTTAATGTTTATTGAAACTTAAACAAGGAAAGCCATAAATAAATACACCTCAGAGACATGCTCAAGGTAACAAACATTTTTAGGATGCCATCGTTACGGGAACGAGGTCGGGAGCGGGAGCGAGGACGGAAGTGGGGATCGTATAATTTTCAAAAAATGAGATACAAGAAGCGAGTTGGGAGCGTGAATTATAATTTTCCAGAGAGAAAGTTATACATGAAGATTACTAATTAACCAGAGAGAAAGCAAAATAGTAGCAGAAAACATAACGCACAACAAATTGATAGGATCAAGCGGAGGGTGTTGACAAAAAAATAAAAGAATTAACATTTACAAGGGATCAAGGCTTTCCACCATTTCTTGAACCATGGGCACGAAGCATGGCTACTCGGGTTGAGATGCGGCGGCATACATTGCATCCCTTCTAGATGCGGCTCGGAATTGACGTAAAGATAGAAAAACGAAACCCATACTCCAAGACCAAAAATCACTAACAAATTTCACTCGCATTTTTAGTTGTTCAACCAACCAACAATCAACGACACACTCCCACACAACAATGTAAGCAAGCAACTATCGTGTAAATATGAATTGACATCACAAAATGAACTAATTGGTGACAAAATAACTGGGATATTTGTATATGTAGGTGTTGATGGTGGTTTTTAGATAAGGGGTAAAATCGTAAAACCCCATGACCTAGTGTTACCCGCAACACATTAACTAAGAGCATTTAACTCAGTGTAAATAATTAATAGGGGTATTTTTTCAAAATACCAGATTAGGGTTTTCAACACAGAACCCTAATTCCAAAACCAAGCCGCACACTGCGCACCATGGCAACAATGCCAAACCAAGCCGCATACTGCTATTCATGGGTGAAAATCGTTTCTGCTGATTTCGGTAATTTCGGTGAGTGAGTGAGAAACTGATTCAAACCCTAAACAAATATCTTTGCACGTGAGCACTTTATAGGTTCGAGAGATCGATCCGTACAAGTCCGGCCTAAACCAAGAAATGGCCGTTCCGGACTTGCTTCGGTCACAAAGTGGAGGAGAAGGGTTGATTTGGGGAGGAAGCAAAGAAAGGTGTTGAGGAGAGTAGTATCTCGACTTGTATCGAGAAAGTGAAAGCTTAGGAAGCTTGCAAGAGATGGAAGCTTTTGAGAGAGCTTGCAAAGTTGCCTTTACGAGAGTGTAAGTGTAGTATATTTCTCTGACCGAGACTTGTTATCTCGGTGGAAATAGGTAAGACCTATTTATACAAGTCGAGATTGAAACGACCTGCGGCCTAATGAAGGAAGAGAGTAAAGGGTGAAATAATGGGAGGAGGTGGTAACCGCATGGTTTAATGGCGAAAACGTTTTTCACCATTATTTCCTCTTTTATTTGACCGCTTTATTCCTTTTCACGCTTTCTTAATGTGAGCGTAGTGTACGCCGCATCTTTGTGACCGCCAAACCAAAACCCAAAAAGGATCCCCAGTTTGTGTTGATGTCTCGAGTGTTGGTTGCATCTTGAGTGCAAGTGGCGCTGCTAGTGGCGCGTGTGGCATGTGCGGAATGTCTTGGTGGTAGTTTGCACGGTTTGCAAGTTGGGCTACCAGCGTGTGTGCTTGGCATGTGCCGATGGCATATGCGGAATGCCTTGGTGGTAGGTTGCACGGTTTGCAAGTTAGGCTACCAGCGTGTGTGTTTGGCATGTGCCAATGGCATGTGCGGAATACCTTGGTGGTAGGTTGCACGGTTTGCGAGTTAGGCTACCAGCGTGTGTGTTTGGCATGTGCCAATGGCATGCGTGGCCGTGACCTAGATAGGGAAACTATCTAGCGAGCATGTTGGCATGTTCCAATGGCATGCGTGGCCGTTAGGGCCGTGATCTTGCTAGAGAAACTAGCTAGCGAGCATGTTGGCATGTGCCAATGGCATGCATGGCCGTTAGGGCCGTGATCTTGCTAGGGAAACTAGCTAGCGAGCATGTTGACATGTGCCAATGGCATGCATGGCCGTTAGGGCCGTGATTTCGCTAGGGAAACTAGCTAGCGAGCATGTTGGCATGTGCCAATGGCATGCATGGCCGTTAGGGCCGTGACCTTGATAGGAAACTAGCTAGCGAGCATGTTGGCATGTGCCAATGGCATGCGTGGCCGTTAGGGCCGTGATTTTGCTAGGGAAACTAGCTAGCGAGCATGTTGGCATGTGCCAATGGCATGCGTGGCCGTTAGGCCGTGATTTTCTCGGGGAAACTAGCTAGCGAGCATGTTGGCATGTGCCAATGGCTGCATGGCCGTTAGGGCCGTGACCTTGATAGGGAAACTAGCTAGCGAGCATGTTGGCATGTGCCAATGGCGCGTCTGGCCATGTTGACCTAGTTGCAAGTCTTGCAAACCTAGGGCGCTATGTTGGGCATGGGCCCAAGGCATAGCAGCTTGGAATTTGGCGTTGTTGCCATGGTGCGCGGGGTGCGGCTTGGAAATATGGCTTGCGGCATGTGTTGGCATGTGCCAATGGCACATGCGGTGATGTTGACCTAGTTGCAAGTCTTGCAAACCTAGGGGCGCTATGTTTAGCGTGGGCCCAAGGCATAGCGGCTTAGAAATATGGCTTGCGACGCGTGTTGGCATGTGCCAATGGCACGTGCTGCCATCTTTGACCTAGTTGCAAGTCTTGCAAGCCTAGGGGCGCTATGTTTGGCGTGGGCCCAAAGGCATAGCGGCTTAGAAATATGGCTTGCGGCACGTGTTGGCATGTGCCAATGGCACGTCGGCCATGTTGACCTAGTTGCAAGTCTTGCAAGCCTGGGCGGTATGTTTGGCGTGGGCCCAAGGCATAACGGCTTAGAAATATGGCTTGCGGCACGTGTTGGCATGTGCCAATGGCACGTGCGGCCATGTTGACCTAGTTGCAAGTCTTGCAACCTAGGGCGCTATGTTTGGCGTGGGCCCAAGGCATAGCGGCTTAGAAATATGGCTTGCGGCACGTGTTGGCATGTGCCAATGGCACGTGCGGCCATGTTGACCTAGTTGCAAGTCTTGCAAGCCTAGGGCGCTATGTTTGGCATGGGCCAAAGGCATAGCGGCTTGGAATTTGGCGTTGTTGCCATGGTAGGGTGCGGCTTGGTTTGGCATGGTTGCCATGGTGCGCTTGATGCGGCTTGTTTTGGCATGGTTGCCATGGTGCGCGAGTGCGGCTTGGTTTGGCATGGTTGCCATGGTCTTGATATGCGGCTTGTTTTGGCATGGTTGCCATGGTGCGCAGTATGCGGCTTGTTTTGCATGGTTGCCATGGTGCGCAGAGTGCGGCTTGGTTTGGCATGGTTGCCATGGTGCGCAGTATGCGGCTTGTTTTGGCATGGTTGCCATGGTGCGCAGTATGCGGCTTGTTTTGGCATGGTTGCCATGGTGCGCAGTATGCGGCTTGTTTTGGCATGGTTGCCATGGTGCGCAGTATGCGGCTTGTTTTGGCATGGTTGCCATGGTGCGAAGTATGCGGCTTGTTCGGCATGGTTGCCATGGTGCGCGAGTGCGGCTTGGTTTGGCATGGTTGCCATGGTGCGCGAGTATGCGGCTTGTTTTGGCATGGTTGCCATGGTGCGCAGATATGCAACTTGTTTTGGCATGGTTGCCATGGTGCGCGAGGAGTGCGGCTTGGTTTGGCATGGTTGCCATGGTGCTTGATATGCGGCTTGTTTTGGTATGGTTGCCATGGTGCGCAGTATGCGACTTGTTTTCGCATGGTTGCCATGGTATGGTTGCTATGGTGCGCAGTATGCGGCTTGGTTTGGCATTGTTGCCATGGTGCGCAGTATGCGGCTTGGTTTGGCATTGTTGCCATGGTGCGCAGTATGCGGCTTAGTTTTGGAATTAGGGTTTTGTGTTGAAAACCCTAATCCGGTATTTTGAAAAATACCCCTATTAATTATTTACACTCGAGTTAAATGCTCTTATTTAATGTGTTGCGGGTAACACTAGGTCATAGGGTTTTACGATTTTACCCCTTGTCTAAAAACCACCATCAACATTAAGTCCCCTGCTTAGCTCAAAACAGGGGCTTTGTTACGAGGTAAGCATAAGATGGTGACAAACTATTAACAGACAAACCGTAAAAGAAAATTGAAAGGAGGCTCGTCGACCTTTTATCAAGGGATTTGGAATCCTTGCCTGGGTCGTTTTGCACAAGTCGGGAGGTCGGCACAATTGGTGGGCCCAATGCGGCAGGCGACGCGGGAAGTTGGCGTGAGTTGGAAACCGAGTGGGCTTGTGGTGGGACCGGCGCAATTGGTGGGGCCGGTCCAACTTGGAAACCATGCTTGCAGGCGTGACTTAGGCGGCATTGAGAAGTCGCGATTGGTGGGCGGTCCAATCTTGAAAACCATGCTTGCGGGCGTGACTTGGGCGGCATTGGGAAGTCGCAATTGGTGGGGCTGGCCCAACTTGGAAACCATGCTTGCGGGCATGACTTGGGCGGCATTGATAAGTCGCAATTGGTGGGGTAGGTCCCAATCTTGGAAACCATGCTTGCGGCGTGACTTGGGCGGCATTGGGAAGTCGCAGTGGTGGGCCTAGGTCCAATCTTGGAAACCATGCTTGCCGAGGCGTGATTTTGGTGAAAGGAAATCCTTCCCCTATTTCAAAGTCTTTCCGCCTATATATATATATATATATATATAAAGCCCCTTTTCCCCATTCTCGCGCTTCTTTCTTCTTTTCATACTAGCGGCAAAGAGAGACCGACTCGTGTATGTCTTCGAGTACTCTTCTTTTCTTTTTTTAATAGGTATGAACCTTAAAAGTAGGCGCTTCCACAATCTTTGCATATGATTCCTTGGCGTGCCTCGAGGAAA
>JAJJWW010011895.1:0-42909 GCA_023531295.1 Papaver armeniacum
CTTCTAACTCGTTGGCTTACTCGGCCGAATTAGGGATGGATCGGCCATCGCCGAGTTAACTCACTGTAACCAGTCCCGCCGAGTCTCGGCCAAGCTTTCGGGATTTCCGTGCCACATTCAGCCTCTTTCGCTTCACTTCCTGCGCGCTAATTCCTAACATACATCTACCGGTTCAAAGAACTCACGCCTTCATCAATTTCATGTCTTGAATCAACATCGACATCAATTACCGCCTGTCTTCATCACCGTAACTCATTGTTGCTCAAAAAGATCACCTCACAACCATTCGGTCCTCCCCCTCAGAACGGCAATCAATTACCACAATCTCTTCTCTTTCAAATCCCATAAACAAGTCGAGCCCATCTTGTTTCATCACCTAACCCATTTTCGATTCATCTGAATCTCAATCTCAGGTTACATCGACACCCTCACTTTCACTGAGTTCTGATTCTGTTGCCTTGTCTGACCCATCTTCAATCTCGCTTTGTTGAACTTATAAACCCTGATTTCATCTCAAGACCAACAACAAATCGAACCCATTTTTCCCCGCAATCTCCCCCGACCTTCATCTCCTTCTTCTCGATTCACCGCAACATCAAACCCTAACATCAATTTCCCTTCCATCTCCCAAAGAAACCCATTTCACCGAGCTTCATCAAGATTAACATCGCTACCAACACCGAGAACCCATCACGGTTCAAAAATGTAGACTAAACCCATACCTCATTCGTCTCTAATTCATCATCAAAGCCACGACCCATTCTTCAATTCGGGAACCCTAGTTCCTAATTTCAATCAATCGAACAAAATAACAGTAAATTCATCACCATCTTCTCAAAGAAGTGTATCGCCATCTCTCGATTTCTTGTTCTAATTCCATTTCACTCAATTCAATAGAGCACATAGTTGTTATTCCTTCTTCAATTTGCACGAACCCTAACTTGAATTCATCAATCCCTTTTTTTTCTCACAACATTAACAATACTCGGATCAATCGTTTTCCATTCAATAGCAAAGATACCAACACCTAGATTCAACCCGAGTGTTCTTTTGTACTGATGTCAATTTCCTCCATCTGCCAAGCTGCGCCTCTTTTCTCAATTTCAAATGGGAAGAATGAAATGAAGAATGAAAAACGAGTTCTCTCATTTTAGGGTTAAGGGTGATAATGACACCCGGTCACCCCGATAAGGGCTACTCAACTGCAGTAACCCCTTAACCTACGATGGACTGTATTTAGTACTTCTTCAAGAAGAGTTGCCCCTTAACCATTACTGAGCTCCGGATAGTGTTCGCCCATAAATGACTATTTTGCCCTTGTGGCTCAAATTGAGTAATTTCTTCTTCTTTTCCTCCGTGTGACTCCATAGTAGCTATAAAACTCAAAACAAGCGTAAAAATACATAATTTACAAGAAAAATAGCAGAGAAAGCATAAACAATAGATAGTAAATAGGATGTATTCTACACCCTATCGTCGAGATATATAGAAATCGGAAAGTTCTTCGTCTCAGATTTTGTGATTCCATAGATATAATCCTCTATAACGATTCTTAATTGAAATCGAAGTAAGAATTACTTGTGAGGTGTAATAATCTAGGCTACTCTTAGGGAGTCGAAAGCACCGGATTTTGAGGTTTGCTAGACTTTGTCTATTGCAATCGATTTCCTGTTTCACCTTGACATTTGATCAGAACGGAAATCACATATAGGCTTATCTGTGGGGGTAGATTTGTTTAAAGTCTTCAATTGAGTTGAAGCAACCCTTAGGCTGTAATGGACATCAGCTAAGCGAATCAATTGAGCGGAATCTTGCGAGATTCAAGAGGCGTAAGAAGCGCGAATGTAACTGAATCGCTGTGACGGTAGATTTGGTCTCAACTACATTCCAATACGGAGTTTTGATAGTATTCTAGAGTCTGTAGCGGCTTAATACAGTTTGGTTTTCAAATCTGGACAAGGTTCCGCGGTTTTTCTGCACTTGCGGTTTCCTCGTTAACAAAATTTCTGATGTCTTTGTTATTTCTCTTACGCATTATATTATTTATCTTTATAATTGAAATATCACAGGTTGTACGCAAATCAATAAAAGTAGATACATCCATCATAATTGTTGGATACGACTTGATTGATCTTGGAAATTGATCTTTATAATCGTCCAAGAAATCTCACGGTATAATCGTGTTCACGGATATGTTTCTGAATACATATTGATTGTAAGAGTAAGGGATATAAACTCTTCATATAATTCATGATCGAGATTCATTAAGTTGTAACTCTTGGAATTTTATTTGAGTTTAGTTCATACAGGTTGCATAAAAAAAAGTTGGTGGTGTATTTTGGTACCCCCGCATTTTCAATGTGTCAAATTCAAAAGGATTGAGTAACTTTCCAATATGTTCAAAAGGGTAGAGTCAACAATTGACTGGACTCCATTTAAGAACCGGTGAAGCGAAGGTGAGCTAGATAACGATATGTGCACAAACGTACCATCTTCGATGTCTGAATGCATAAGCAAGGAGTAAGGGTTTGCATTTTACATTAAACACGTATTTTGTCCCTATTTAGCTGGTGTTGTTTTTGTACACATAAATTATAGTGGTGTGGTATTGTAGACTCGACACTGAGTTTGGGAGTGTGCACAAATTACTTTTGTTATCCTGTGAAGGGTGGTGCAATCCTTATGGAGAAGGGTACTATGACATGCTTCATGCTTGTCACAAGCTTATATAAGCTTCTTTGGGTTTTGAAGTGGACTTCATCTGTTTTATTTTCGGTAGTTCTTGTAATATATATATATATATATATGTACAATATATTTTTTAATGCTTATAACTTGTTGATTGGGTACCACTTAATTAAAGGCTTTTCGACTTAAAAAAACAAAAAAATATGGAAAGTTAGTTTGGGACCTATGGATAGATAATTTCATAATGATTTTTAGAAGAAAAAAGTCCCTCCATCTTTTTTTGTATGTCCCTATATTCTATTAAAGCTCGTATCTTTTATCGTCTAAGATTTTTGCTTTCGTTAACAAATCTTGTGTGTGTTATTTACTTTACTTCCATATCATAATTGTTTTATATTATGATAAATTAAAAGAGCTATTTAACGTTTGGTATTAAAGCAAATGTCAACACCTAGCTTTGGTACCCAATAATTGAAAAATTAAGAGTTGGTACTAGACCTGCCGTTGACCGCTATAGTCAACGTTTGACTAATTTTTATTTTGTTTTTTCTAATTTGTATTAAAAGATAATTATATCTTACAAATTTACCCCTTAACAAAAGCCACCATCTTCTTTCGGTCTCCTACCGAGCTGTTTATTTTCTTTCTCAATTGCAATGCACTACCGACCGATTGGTCCGTGAATCAACACAGAAGACCCAACTTTCCGAGAATCTAAAACCGTTTTTAATCTTCTTTAAGCTCCAACGATGATCGTTACCGGCAAACATATTATGGGCAGGAATTGTTGTTGATGGAGATTATTAACATACTGTTAGCCTTTTCCGTTTTCTTCAAAATCTTCATATGAACAAGGGAATCAAATAATTTATCAAAATATTACTTCTATTCAAATGGATGAATCTGTGGATAGAATCAGAAGTGAACTTCCTAACGATTTCCAAGTGATTACATCAGCAAATTTAATGATAACTTCTAACCAACTGAGTTGATTATCTTCTCCCTGGAAATACAAATTTCGGAAGAATCAATTTGAGGCTTTCAAAGACCTAATTCTTAAAATTATCTCCATTAATTAATTTCTTGCTCTGATCTTCAAATTGGTTTAAGAATCTATTAGCCATCCAATGGTTTTGGATCTGATCTATTTTCAAATTTTACCTAATGGATTTTATATGTTTTGGAGTTGCAGAGAAACAAGAAAAATTATTGAAGTTTTCTCCATAGAAGAAGCATAATTTGGGGTTCTTTCGTTATTCAACGATCTTTCTAGGAAAAATTGGATAAAGAGCACTAGTGGTTACGAAACGAGGAAGAAAAATAGAATATGGGATTCTTTGATTTCCTAACTGCATCGGCTTGAGAGTTAAGAGTCCGACAAAGAGAGATTGAGAAAAAAGTTAGGGTTTAGGGATAATTTGGTAACTTCGAATATATTTTGAATTAAAATTTTGATAAAATGAAAAATAAACTGGTCAAGCGTTGATATGGATGGTCAACGACGGGTCTAGGTACCAACCCTTAATTTTTCAAATATTGGGTACCAAAGCTAGGTATTGGACATTTGCTGGGTACCAAACGTTAAATATATACACTGTAATTAATCCTAATTACTTGACATTGATCCTAATAGTCAATCGGTTTTATTATCGTAACTATAGTCAAGTAACTAATATCTTGTTGTCGTATTGTCTCGACCTCGTCCATAGAAAATCACACAAGGTATAGGACTTATATAGGTTGATATTTAAAACATTGTGGTGTATTTGGGTACCCTCGTCTTTTCAATTGGTTCGACGACCAAACACGAAAAGATCTACTGTGGTTTTGCGATCCAACCTATAACATATGAGTCTAAATAAAAGTAAAGTAAAACCTGTAAGTTAAGGTAAAGTAAAACTATAAGAGTTTGGAAAATCACTCTACGGATTTATTTTAGAAAATGTTTAAAAGGGGCTTGTACCTTAAGTTTTACTTGCTCTCCGTAAAATGAGTAAGATATTCACAATAAAGAGCCATGTCTTCATATCAATGATTCGTAATCGAAAAATCTCTTCATGAAGATAAGAAAGACATTGATTACATGAATATAGAAACAAGACAACTAAAAGAACTAAGTGAACAATTTCTCTCATGTGCAACCGAACTTAGCTTGCACTAGAAAGAGAAGGAAAGCTTCTAGAAAACATATGTTGTACGCAAGCTAAAAATGAACAACTTGTTCTTGATCTTATCTCCTTGAAATCAGAACTAGTCTCTTCAAGAATACATCTTCCTTGAAGATTCAATCCTAAGAAGGGAAACTTAGTAAAATCATTGATCAAGAAAGAGGTCGATCTTTTAAGAATCTCATCTTAGAACAAATACAATGCCATAAAATATCATATGATTCTGAGATCAAGATAGTTCATAACTTGTCAAAAGGCTAAAAGATGAAAATCAATCTTTAATGTCAAAAATCAACTGGTAATATCCTATCTGGATAAATCCAAGAAGCCTGATTTAACTTATTCCTCAAAAAGGAAAAAGATTGACATTGGAGTCTCTTGGGAGAAGTTTTCACCTTCGAAAGAAGCTTCTTTATCCTCTGATGATTCTAAGATGAACTACTCACATCAGAGTATTCCACGACATCACAAACACCATTACCATCGATGTTTTTATTGTGGAATTAAAGGTCATAAACTACTTCTAACAGGTTGTTAATGTATTACTCCACCTGAAATGCTAATTATGTGCAAATAAGGGTGAACCAAAAAAATACACCCATGGAAATTCACTCCATGGAGGCCAGGGTTGTTAATTTTGGCTACTTCGGATATATACCTCCACATTAAAAGGGAAACAACGACGTGTACACCTTTGGGTTGGTTTGCTAACTGGAGAGCACCAGCTGGACAAACAGATATTAGACAACAATTAATTTGTTCAAGCTCTAAAAGAACAACTTCTAATCAAAGTTGTAACAAGAGGCCTTCTACATACTCCAAATCCGTTGGTGTAGATGGAAACATAGTTAACTCTTGCAATAATGTCGATCCATCTTATTCCATGATCGATTATGAAAAAGAGTTCCACAAAATGGCACATACCTGTGCAGAAATAAAATTAGAGGTCATGATGTTGAAGCGCTCTCTAGAGAAATCTTTACTTGTTCAATCTCATCTTGTCAAACAACAAGAAATTCTTTTAAAAAGATTGAATGAAAGAGAACCTAATTTGCTCCAGGTCGAGGAATTATTCTTTGATCAAGGATCTCTTCAAGGAATTCGAAGAATTATTCTTATTAAACGAAGAAGATTGCAACATCATGAAGAGATTTGATCTTCAAATTCTTTATTTTGGGAATAGACTAATCAAATAGTTGATTTATTTCAATGTTTTGTATAAGGTTTATTCAAATAAAACTATCAATTATTATAAATGAATAAATTTCATTTATAATCTTAGTTTCATTATTTGATAGTTCCGATTGCATAAGCTTGATTTGAATGGTTATATTTTTATGCTATTGCTTTCGGTTTATGAGATGCTCGTTTCGGTCCTTATTAACCTAATTATTTGATCTCATATTGTGATATCCCTTATGGTTTGTTTGGATTTTCGAGGGAAAAGTCTATGGGAAACCACCACCGAAGTAGAACCGGTGTTCATGGGAAACAACGCCTTTTCAAGTGTTAAAGGTAATGAAAAGTTGTGCTCAAGATGAAATCGGGAAGAGAATTAACTCTAAATCATGTACTTCATGTCCCTGAAATTTAAAGAAACCTTATTTCAGGATCTCTACTGGTTAAGTATGGTTTTAAGATAATTTTTGTATATGAAAAAGTTATGCTATCTAAGAATAATATGGATTAGGTACGGGTTAACTATGTAATGGTATGTTTAAGATGAATGTATTAGTGATTACTCCATCCACCAATAAAGTTAACAGTTTCGCTTATTTACTTGAGTCTTCTAATATGTGGCATGAAAGATTATGACATATAAATTATGCATATTTAAGAAAATTCATTAACATGGAATGCCCACCTAATTTTCAGATTGATGTGAGTAAAAAATGTGAGACTTGTGTAGAAGTAAAACTAGCAAAGTCACCATTTCATTCAATATAAGATTATCTTCATACGTTTACTTCAAGACAGAGAAAAATTAATTTAAGTATTTATGTTTGCTTATCTTTTATTGAGTGAACACAAAAATAATGCAAGCCATGGGTTAAACGGATATCTCATTAATTAGCAAGCAAAAGAATGTTAGTCCGGGAACTAGAAGAAGAAAAGGTGGTGGTGGCCGTGAAGAAGGTGGTGAAAATGTTAGTCGCGGTGTTGTTGCGGTGATGATGAAAGTGAAGAACGAGTAAAAGACTAAAAGTGAGATGAAAAAGCACTACATATTAACCTAAAATGATCGGCTAGGATTAGATCTAACTATAGATGGATGGCTAGGATTATACCCTGTAATAGCATAAATCATCAAGTGGTTTGATGGTTCTCAAGCTTCCTCCTATAGGGGAGGTTGGGGATCGAACCCCTGTAATAACATAAATACTAAGCTAATGTACTTAGGTGTGGTTTTAGGGACCATTGTTCAAACCTATCAAAAGAAAAAAAAAAAAAAAAAGGATTATACTAGATCAAGAGCTTAGATGAACCGGTTTTTTAGGTACCGATATTGCTGGGAATATGTACAGAACCGGTCCATGAACCCACTCTCTGTCGATTCTCATTTCTATTCCCATTCCATGTATCACCCGCACGGCTTCCAGCCCGATTTTAAGGTTGTGGTCCTGGCATTGCAGTTGGCTCTGCTTCTTGTTCAGCTCTACTCACAACGGCATCTACTGGATGGGCATAAATATAAATTAGTAACCCAAATTTTTTTTCTCCCGACTTGAAAGGTTAAATGATCCCAAATTAGTAGCCCTTAGAAACGCGAGGTAAATTATGAACCCACAATTGGGAAATACTCTCACAAATTGGGGTATACTCATATGGGACTGGATTGTAGCTAAAGGGTATCATTTGGTATCCCCCTTCATTCTTCAACTGCCGACTGCACCTCTCTTCTTCTCCTCTTCTTCTTTTTATATTCTTCTTCCATAACTTCTTCATTTCATCGTCAATTAATCTTCTTCATTTCATCGTCAATTAATCGACGATTTCAAATGGCTCCAGTGAGAAGGTAATAATTCTCATTTATTTTCGTAGTGTTTCGATGGAATTTTATAGGTTTTAAATCTAAAATTAAAACCCCCTTCAATTTCAAGAACAAATCATCATCAAAACCCTAATAACTCCATGGATATTTCTTCTTCTTCTTCTATTGAGTTCAATAAATCTAGATATGAAGCTTATAATCCATTAATCAATACCACCATCCTCATCATCCTCATCATCTTCATCAGAATCTTTAAAATCAACTATTGGTTATCACATAATCCCACAACAACTACCTTTCTCTCTTCTTCAAACATTTGCAATAGGTTCAAGAATCCCAACTCTATTACCAGAAAAAACAATTCTTGTAACCAATAATTCCCAATCGAATTATTACACAATTGATGAAATTCAAATCACATATTTTCAGAAGGAGTGTTCCTTCGAAGTTTTCAGTGTAATTGTACTTCAGTATGATTTTCAGAGGTATTCTTTAGATTTTTTGAGTACTGTAATTGTGGAACTCACAAAGGGTTTTACTTTGTTGGGGTCTCTGTAACTTCTGAGTCCTGTAATTGACTTTTTACTTTCTTGGGGTTTTACTTTCTTGAGCTCTCATAATATCTGTAACACATTTGTCATAGTTGAGTACAGCACCACATAAAATCACCAAGATGGTTTCATCGCATAGAAAACTTTAAACTGAATTAGAAGACATGGATAAAAACTCTGAACCTGACTCTGCATTTCAGGCAGAGTATAAAGCTACAATCCAGGTCATGGTTCAAGCCTTCAAGGATTATAAAATGCACAATAACAGCCTGCGCTTTCCATGTACGCACAACTGGTACAGCATTGCAGGTGTTCACCAAAGTGAATCAGTGCTAAAAATCTGCAGTCTTCCAAAAACAAGAAGGCACTTAAGGTACACCTCCACAGACAATAACTACCAAATACGGTTTTCAATTAACAGGGTTAAGCAAGTAAAAAGTTGTGAACAGAAACTTGAAAACCCAAAATCAAACTTGAGTATTTAAAGGAAATTCAACTGAGCAGCCTAACATCCTGTTGCCACCGCCTGTCAAGCACCCAGGTTTGCATCCGAATGCGCAACAAAACAAAAGCGATACAAAACAAGAGACTGCACAGATACCTAACCAACAAAGAGCAAAAACGAAACTGACTACTAGTAAAGAAACAAAGACAAGTCCCTCCTGATGATCCTCCTAGCACCATCCCTCTAGTTAAAAGCACACTTCATTTCTTCTTGACAGCAGACTTGGTAACCTTGGCTCCTGTTGGTCCTTCTTCTCAACTTCCTTGATGACACCAACAGCAACTGTCTGCCTCATGTCCCTAACAGCGAAACGTCCAAGAGGTGGGTACTGAGAAAAGGTCTCAACAACCATGGGCTTGGTTGGAAGCATCTTAATGATACCAGCATCACCATTCTTCAAGAACTTGGGCTCCTTTCCAGATCGCCTATCAATCTTGGTGAGGATCTCAGCGAACTTAACAACAATGTGAGATGTGTGACAGTCAAGAACTGGAGCGTAACCGTTACCGATCTGACCAGGATGGTTCATGACGATGACCTAGGAGGTGAAGTTGGCTGCTTCCCTGGCAGGGTCATCCTTGGAGTTGGAGGCGACGAAACCACGCTTTAAGATCCTTCACTGCAACATTCTTGACATTGAACCCAACATTGTCCCCTGGAAGAGCTTCTTGAAGTGCTTCGTGGTGCATCTCCACAGACTTAAATTCAGTGGTCAGCCCGGTGGGTCCAAAAGTTACAACCATACCAGGCTTGATGAATCCAGTTTCAACACGTCCCACTGGCACAGTTCCAATACCACCAATCTTGTAAATATCCTGAAGTGGAAGAAGAAGGGGCTTGTTTGAGGGTCTCTTTGGCTCAGAGATATTGTCAAGAGCCTCAAGGAGAGTTGGTCCCTTGTACCAGTCAAGGTTGGTGGACCTCTCAATCATGTTATCTCCCTCGAATCCAGAGATAGGAACAAAGGCAATTTTGTCTGGGTTGTATCCAACCTTCTTCAAGTAAGATGAGACCTCCTTTACAATTTCATCGTACCTAGCCTTTGAGTACTTGGGGTGGTGGCATCCATCTACAAACACAAACACGAAATAATAGTTAGGCACAGGATGGATATGCTGCATAAGAAAATTAAAATATCATAGACAGAAAAAGAACTGTGAGAAAGGTAAACAGCATTAGATTTAAACTTCATAGATAGAAAAATAACTGTCAGAGAGGTATACCTTGTTACAACAACAGATCATCTGCTTGACACCAAGGGTGAAAGCAAGAAGAGCGTGCTCACGAGTCTGACCATCCTTTTAGATACCAGCCTCAAAACCTCCAGTGGTAGAATCGATAATGAGGACGGCACAATCAGCCTGAGAAGTACCAGTAATCATGTTTTTGATAAAGTCACGATGTCCAGGAGCATCAATAACTGTGCAGTAGTACTTGGTGGTCTCAAACTTCCACAAGGCAATATCAATGGTAATACCACGCTCACGTTCAGCCTTAAGCTTGTCAAGAACCCATGCATACTTGAATGACCTCTTGTTCATCTCAGCAGCCTCCTTCTCGAATCTTTCAATAACACGCTTGTCAATACCTCCAAGCTTGTAGATCAAGTGACCAGTTGTGGTCGATTTTCCAGAGTCGACATGTCCAATGACAACAATGTTGATATGTACCTTCTCTTTACCCATATTGAATTCTTAGAAATTAACTGCACAAACAAACCAAACAAATTAAACAAACAATTTGACTACGATGCTACAGATAATAACATTTAAGATGTGTCAGGTTTTTTTCAAAACATCACATAGATTTACAATTTCAAATAAATATGGTACTAAAATCTTACAAACCTATCAAATCATACAAAACCATCGGATTTTTTTTTTTGCTAAGTCCAAAACCATCAGAGAATTCCTATACATCATATTCTACAGATCTAAAATAACTAGTAACAGAAATCGAAATTCAACAAAATCAACAAAGAAACAACATCATGTTATCACTCAGAAACCTAAACATACAATCACTTTTACGATCTCAAAACAAACAAAATTTCACGAATCATACAAACAATCAGAGAATAAATCACTAAACACGATCTTCAAATTGAACCATGCTAAACGATCATAAACTACAAAACATGATGAGATCAAACAAACATGGTGATAATCGAAGAAGGACTGGAGGATTATAAACCCTAACCTGAAACGGCGATTAGATAAGCTCCGCAGCACAGAGAGCTTTTTCAATTTTCACAAAACCTAGAGAGGCCGAGGAAATGTGAGGCTTTATAAACCCTTAGGATGTCTATTTCTGCCGTTAGATGCATTTACGAAAATTTAGTTTCAACCGTTGATATTATTAACTGATTTGGGCCCGCCAGCAACTAGGTCGGTGCGTGTTGATACGGGCCCGAGCAACAGCAAAGTAGAACAACTCGTGCTGGCAGTGGCACTACCCTGCTAGATTGGCCATCCACGTCAACTTGGGCAACTTATTAACCCCTATGGCATGGCGAATCTAGCAGAGGAACGCTGAACCGGACAGCGTTTGACTTGGTCAGCTAGGTGAATACCTAAGAAAAAATCGAAAAACTTAACCACTCCCCCACACTTAAACATTACATTGTTCTTAATATAATTGAGTCATCCAACGTAGAAATTAAGATGGGAGATTCATAAAATGCAAAAATAAACAAATAAACATAAAGCAAGAAAATAGATATACCTACTGGAATATACATAAAGGATCCCCATAAACTAATAACCTGAAAATTTAGGGATCAACCCAAAATACAGTGTTTACAAATGACAGCTTCACACTTATGTTACGACAACGCGGAGACACTGAAACTATCAAAAACAGAGAATTACCCCCAAGCGAAATTTTTACTACACAAGGAAGTGGATAAAGAACATAATATGGGATACTATTTGGACTGGGGAAATATCAATTGGTTCATGCACGATTTCGAGAATAGGAAAATCCTCTGGGTATTTGGATGCAAAGAAATCCAATAAAATTTTAGAAAATGGAAGTCTCAAATTTTAGAAAATGGAATTATGGAAAAAATAGCCGTTGGAGGAAAAAGAGTCAAGCGTCGAATGGTGCGGCCTACTCTGGATGACGCTGAATGGAACAACGTACAGAGGAGCGTTGAATTGTTCAGCGTTGATTCCCTGGAATATTCGCATAACGCTGAATCGTTCAGCGTTTGGACCACTTTTTGAGCGCTGAATAGCGTTTCAATCTCGATGCTACTTGAACTGCGAGCAAATGCTAGGAGAGAGAAGTATCCAGAAGTAGTGTTAACTTTTTTCCCACACTTTTTTCTTGATTTGCAACACTTTTTGGCCAATCTAGCAGTTCAATCTAGCCCATAGGGGTTAGCCTAAGCCTAAAATTAGCATACTAAAATTTGGCCCAACACAAATAGGCTGTTAAAAGAAGAACCGTTTTTTTGGGACTACTCAAAAATGGTGGGGGACTACTCTCCATTTTTTGGGTGGATATTAGAAGTAATAATGAGTCACCCCTTATCTAAGTTTTTTTTTAATACCAAACTTGCCCTTGGTAATTAAATTAGTTAGTGTAATGATTAATTAGTGAGGTTAGATTAATTAATTGGGTATTTTTAAAAGAATAATTCTTGAGAAGAAGGATTTTTTTTTTATTATTATTTTTTCTTTTTTTTTTATAAGATGGTTGATTTCGAAATGAGGGTTTTGGGTACTTAGGTATACTTCAACATTAGTTAATGTTGCTTGAATTGGTAAAATCTTTTGAAAAAATGACAAATTTATAAACTGATTTCGACCATGGAAATAGAGTTCGGCTAGGACATCTGAAGAACATGTGGCAAACTCATCGCAAGTGTAGTTGGCCAATGGATTGAAAACACTGTAGCCGAACTCGGCTTTAATGGAGTTTGCTTTGAGAAAAAAGTTCGGCTAGGAAAAACTTATGACGTAACCGAACCACATGTTCTACCGGGAGAAAAAAAAAATCGACCAAACCGAACTCAATATATAGGTTTTCAGAGAAAAGTTAGGTTAGGAAAAAAAAATTGCTATGTAACCGAACTAAAAGTTCGGCTAGGAGAAAAAGGAAAAAAAGTTGCGATCATGTAACTGAACTAAAAGTTCGGTTGGGAAAAAATTTTGGGAGGTAACCGAACTTTTCTCTGAAAGAAAAAACTCCATTAAAGCTGAGTTCGGCTAGTTCGACAAACTGTTTCACATAATTCCCTAAATGAACTTCTCTCTCTCGCAACTTCCATTTTCAACTCATTTTGATGATTACTACTCATTTTTTCAACCAAGTAATGGGTTTGTGGAATTTTTTTTGAATCGAGACGATGAAGCGGAAAGAAGAGAAGAAAATGAACCCTCTGATAGTAACGGATTTGTGAAAAATTAAAAATAATGGATTTGTTATGAATTTGATTTTGTTTTGTTAATGATTTAGATTAGGTCATATATATATATATATATATGTGTGTATTCATTAGATTAGTTTTACTTTTAATTAGGTTAAGGGTAGGTTAGTCATTTCCACACTTAAGGACACCCCTTATAAATATAGGGTAGACATTCCTATCACAAAGTAGTCCCCCACCATTTTTTAGTAGTCCCCAAAAAATGGTTCTAATAGAAATGGTATTTGTGGGCTTTGGGGTGGCTTAAGCCAGCCCAATCTAGACTGTAGTTCCGCCCATGCTGGTTGGAGAGGCGAGAATGCACCAACAACGTAGTAGAGTAGTACGGGGTTGTATGCATGCATTGAGGCTCATTGGGCATCTCGGAGGCACGACTTACCAGTGACTCTCAGGATCAGCTAGTGATAAGGCAGTTGGAGCTCAAGTATCAAACTATGGACTCGAACATGGCAACATGTTTGAAGCTTGCTCAGAAGTATGCAGCATATCGAGGTGGTGAAACAGCCGATAACCATCAGAGTATGACTTTTAGAACATCTCCATTTTCCATATAAAAAGAACAATTGGGCAACTTCAGTTAAGATAAGATGTTTCTAGGTTAATGGTGATGTCAGGTCATTTGGTCAAATTGATGGCATTGCAACCAAGTTAATGGTGATGCCGGGTGAACAATAAAACCTGTATTAAAAGATATGAATGAAAACTCTAATATTGCACTTTATTCTGCATAACTTTAATACTCCCTCCGTCTCAAAATAGATGATCTATTCATTTTTATATTGGGTTATTTGGGTTTTGGCATTCAGGTTTTGACTAAAACCTGTGTTTGATCTAACATTTGTCCAGCCTTTGTGTTTGGTCTAAACACCAATGTTGACCCGCGTTAACTCTGTCAAGTGATGGTGTGTTTAACTTTTGACTTAATTAATTTTTTTATGGCCCCTCAAATTATAAATCATTTTCTTATGAATCCTTGAGTTTCAAGCTATTTTGAGTTCTAAATCAGAGAAAGGAAGAGAGGAATCATCAGTGAGATTAGGGTTTGTAGCATTTTATTTTATAAAAACAAAGTGGTTTTTTGACCAATCCTTCACGAGTCTTATATATTGTAACTTTGATAATTTCAAATTGAAAAGCATTATCAAGATTATCAATTACAATACTTTTAAATCCATTCAATATTAATTAAAGTAGCCAAAAGGGTTTGTACCACTTGATCGAGTGTATGCAAACCCTTATGAAATTATTAATATATAAGTAAAGATCTTCTTTTTATTTTTTAAGAAAAGATCACCTTGGTTGATGTTAATATTTCTCTTAACATCGTATTTCATGTTATAACATTTGCTCATGCTATTTGGCAATTGAGAGAATTGTTACCAAGTAGGCGATTGAAAACACAATTGGAATCTTATAATTCTCAAAATCGGTTAATTTAATGATAATTGGTGCCCCAATTAATTTTCAAAGAACGGGTATCGGTGTCAAATATTTAAAATAATTTAATAATTTCTATGTTAACCAAATTTTAACTAGAATAATTATTGGGGGTATCATTAGTATTTCTAAGGAACGCACAAAAAAAATCTATAATTTCCCATTATAGATTATTACCGTTGTTGACCATTATTAGTGGTCGGTACTAAAGAACCGTTATAACATTTTTTTTTTCCACGAGGTTTTCTTTCCCTAATTTTTAAGATAACGCTCATGAGAGCTAGTCCAAGTTAGCTTGTTTGCCTTTTTAAAAGAAAATCAATGGAAAAATTAGAATTTATATATGAGGGACTAAATTCTTTTTGTTTGTATATTTTTTGAAATGGTGAAGTCATTCATATATTGAAATGGTGAAATTACTCGAAAATTGAAATGGCTAAAAATAGTATCGGATATATATACAAAAGATAAAACACTTTATTTAGCACATACATATGCAAATATTTTCTATCCAAGCAATTAGATTGTATGATTACCATTATTTCCTTGGGCATGAGCGCCAAACATGTCATTCTATAAAGCTCAATTGGGTTCTTTGCCTTCCATGCCCCAACAAGTCCCTTCACAGAAAATCACGTGTCTCTGAGCGAAAGTACAAACACAAAATATATAGAAACGACAAACAAAAATTGTGTAAATAAAATATCAGAGATCAATCTCTATGGAAAGGAGAAAATATCAGACATGAGTTTCAGTTTCTTTTTCTGTGTAAATATGTAAAAGGAAATTGAATTGAAGATTATTTTTTTCTAACGACACATCATTATCATTTTTTAATTTTTCTTCTTGTTGTATATTTGCTTTTACTAGTTTATTTGGAGTCGTCAAAGCTTCGAGTTAGTGGTTAATTTCTTCAAGGTTTTTAAATCTAGGTCATTAGAGCCTTTGCCGGTCGAACTCGCAAGCGTTTCTATCTCAAGCTTGTTTGTCAAGTTTAGTTGCCAAAACTATAAGTCTTGATTTCTAGTCTACTTATAGCTAAGTCTCGGACTAGGAAAATAGTGTAGTTGAGCTCTCAGACTCCACGACGTTCATCATATGAAGACGAAGAACTACTCAAAGAACATGTGGAACTTCATCGACAAAAAGGTATGTGGAGACTTGAACTTATCTATTTCGAGACGCATTTATCTCGCTTATCTATTTCTCAAAATATGTGTTCGTAAGCTTTCGCTTTGGCCAAGTTCATATTTACTCGTGACGAAAGTCATGTTGATTATTTCAATAACTTGAAAATAGCTTCGATGAAAAATAGTTTGTGAATAACAACTATATAACATCCTCTAAGAAAGTTTCAATGATTGAAATGAGAGTTTAGATCATGTAGCCATCTTTGAATATAAACATAGTGTGTTCTCATATTTGTGTAAAAGTCCGAAACCGGGAACCCAAAGTATGCATTCTCGTACGCGTACTGGTGGTTGTTGGAAATCCAGGTGAGTATGCGTACCCGTACGTGTACTGGAGAAAAGTTCATGTCCGTGAATTTCTGATGGAGTTTGAAAGTGAAAAACAAACTCAATCAGGTTACTTAAGTACGCGTACCTGTTCGCATACTTATGTAGGTTACTTTTTAAAATCTGTTTGTTCATGAACTAAAACATTTATATAAGACGGAATGCAATCTTTGCAAACCGCGGCTATAATGTTCATGAATAAATTTGAGGGAATAAAAAACGATTTTGCTTCGATAGTGTCTTGTATACTTCTATAAGATCTAAGAAATTCAACAACTCTCTAACTAGTTCATTTGAGTCATTTGAACTAGTTATGGTAAAGATGAATAAGGTTGATATGAAAGTGCTCATATGGCTAACCATTGGTTAACTATTGTTGAACCAACTAAGTACGTACACGTTTAGGTATGGTTACTCAAACCTAAATGAAGTTACATTTCATTTGTGTATAACAAGCTAAGTTCGATCTAACGGTTGAAATATATTAGCTTGAATCTAATCAGGTTTTCATCTAACGGTGAATATTGAATGCTTTGTTACCAAGGTAACTTAGATTGCAAACCCTGATTTGAAGACTATATAAAGGAGAACTCTAGCAACTGGGAAATCTAATTCCCACACCTCCTGTGTGATACTAGTTGTATAAGATACAGTCGATTCTCCTTTAACCTTAGGTTTTTCATGAAACCCTGTAGGTTAACGACTTAAAGACTTCATTGGGATTGTGAAGCCAAACCCAACTATTTTCTATGTAGTTGCATGATCTGATCTTGTTGTTCTATCGTGATTGAGTACAATCTTAAGATATGCTTGAGATTTATATCTCTGATATGCAAGATAAAAAAGTAGTCACAAACACCTTCGTCTCATCGTTTGTGATTCCACAATATCTTGTTTCGTTAATCGATTAAGATTATTCTGAGGTGATTGATATTTCTAGGCTATTCTTCGGGAATATAAGTCGGGTATATCAATTGGTTCCTGTTCACCTTGATTTATCAAAAAACGGAACAAAAAATCATAGGTATTTATGTGGGAGACAAATTTATCTATTCATATAGACTTTTCTATGTGAGACAGATTTGTTTATCAATTCTTCGACTTTGAGTCGTAGCAACTCTTAGTTGTGGGTGAGATCATCTAAGGAATCAAGTGTGTAGTATCCTGGGGATCAGAGACATAAGGAACGCAACTATACCTTGAATCAGTGTGAGATTGATTAGGGTTCAACTGCATTCCTTACCGAAGTTAGCTTTGTAGTAGGCTAGTGTCTGTAGCGGCTTAATACATTGTGGTGTTCAAATCTAGACTAGGTCCTGGGGTTTTTCTGCATTTTCGGTTTCCTCGCTAACAAAACTTCCTGTGTTTGTTTTATTTCTTTTCTGCATTATATTTTTTTATATTATTGAAATATCACATGTTGTGAATTGAATCAATCAATTGGTAAATCCAACCTTTGGTTGTTGATTGAAATTGATTGATCCTTGAACATTGGTCTTTCGTACCGTCCTAATTATTTCTCTTATATTCAATCAGGCTCGCAAATTCTTATTTGTTAGATTGTGGATTGAATTGAGATATTGAGATATAACTATTTGATATACTTTTCTTAATATTGAGTCTAACTGTCTAGTTTATTCTCTTAAAGTATATTGGAGTTAGTCCATACATATTGTTATGTGAAATATTGGGTGAGGTTGTTGTAACCCCGCATTTTTAATTGGCATCAGAGCAGGTAAACATGTTTAAGACCTCATAAGTCTGTGTTTGTAGCAATCTGGTTATTAAGGACGAGTCTATCTCTAATAACGTACAAGTTCAGAAATTACCAGATGATTCTGAAAGTTTGGATTCACCTGAGAGAAGTGTCACATCTAAGTCAATATATAAACATTCTCTTGATGTAAAAACTTTTGATTGGGAAACACTCCTAGAAGAACAGTTGGATGAGCTTTCTGATGAAGGTGATTCAGATATTGATAGAGATGTTGATGAGGAAGTATCAGTGAATGTTAAGTTAAATGTGATCGTGTTTGACAAAGGGGAGATTGTTAGAGCACTGCTCGGTTGAACTCGCAAGTGTTGCTATATCAAGCTTGTTTGTCAGGTTTAGTTGCCAAAAGTATAAGTCTTGATTTCTAGTCTACTTATAACTAATTCTCGGACTAGGATAGTAAGTGTAGTTGAGCTCTAGACTCCACGACGTTCATCATATGAAGATAAAGAACTACTCAAGGAACTTGTGGAACTTCATCGACAAAAAGGTATGTGGAGACTTGAACTTATCTATCACTCAATCTACTCTATCTCCTATTTTGAGACAAAAGTCGTATTGCTATATAGGCCGATTATACACATCTGTTATTTCAAGCCGAGTTTATCTCGCTTATCTATTTCTCGAAATATGTGTTGGTAAGCTTTCGCTTTGGCCAAGTTCATCTTTACTGTGACGAAAGTCATGTTGATTATTTCAATAACTTGAAAATCGCTTTCAAAAAAAATAGTTTGTGAATAACAACTATATAACATCCTCTAAGAAAGTTTCAATGAATGAAATGAGAGTTTAGATCATGAAAATGCGTGGGTCTAACAACCAAACCCAACAAATTTGTTTGGCAATCTGAGAGGACTTACTCCAATACACTTTCTAGAGAATCAACTAGACAGTCAGACTCAATCTAGAGCAAAGTATATCAAAGAGTTTTTAATATCTCTGTTTCACAATGTAATCAACAAATGAAACGGATAGAAATCCGTGAGCCTGATTATTATGTGAAACAACTTGAAAGGTACCAAATACCAATCTTCAAGTGTCAATCAATGTAAATCAACAACCAAAGGTTGGATATTCTAATTGATTGATCTTAACGCACAACCTGTGATATTTCAATTATATAACAAAATATAATGCGGAAAGGAAATAACACAAACACCAAAATTTTGTTAACGTGGAAACCGCAAATGCAAAAAAAAAAAAAACCCTGGACCTAGTTCAGATTGAACACCACACTGTATTAATCCGCTACAGACTCTAGCCTACTAACAATAACTTCCGACTGGACTTTATTTGAACCCTAATAAATCTCACACTGATTCAAGGTACAGTTGCGCTCCTTACGTCTCTGATCCCAGCAGGATACTACGCACTTGATTTCCTTAGATGATCTCACCCACAACTAAGAGTTGCTACGACTTAAAGTCGAAGACTTGATAGACAAATCTGTCTCACACATAAAAGTCTATAGGATTGAGTAAATCTGTCTCCACAAAAATACCCAAGAGTTTTTGTTAAAATCTTTTGATAAATCAAGGTGAACAGGAACCAATTAATAACCCGGACTTATATTCCTGAAGAACAGCCTAAAATTATCAATCACCTCATAGTAATCTTAATCGACTAGAGAAAGAAGATATTGTGGAATCACAAACAATGAGACGAAGTTGTTTGTGATTACTTTTCTATCTTGCCTATCAGATATATAAATCTCGAGTCAATTATTTCAATTGTACTCAACACGATAGAAACAACAAGATCAGATCACGCAACTACAAAGATAATAGTTGGGTCTGGCTTCACAATACCAATGAAGTATTAAAGTCGTTAATCTACATGGTCTTGAGAAGAAACCTAAGGTTAAAGAAGAATAGACTCTAGTTATGCAACTAGTAGCACACAGGAGGTGTGGGGATTAGGTTTCCCAGTTGTTAGAGTTCTCCTTTATATAGTTTTCAAATCAGGGTTTGCAATCCAAGTTACCTTGGTAACAAATCATTCAATATTCACCGTTAGATGAAAAACCTGATTTAACCAAGATAATATCTTTCAACCGTTAGATCGAACTTAGCTTGTTACAAACAAATGAAATGTACCCTCATTTAGGTTTATGTAACCGTACCTAAACGTGTAGACCATGTTGCTTCACAAATAGTTAACCGAGGTTAGCCGTATGATTACTCTCATATCAACCTTATTCATCTTAACCATAACTAGTTCAAATGACTCAAATGAAACTAGTTAGAGAGTTGTTCAATTGATATATTCTCATAGAATTATACAAGAACACAATTGAAGCAAAATCGGTTTGATTCACTCGAATCAATACATGAACATTATAGACACGTTTTGCAAATCTAGCATTCCTTATTGATAAATGTTTAGGTTCATGTACAACCGATTTTAGAAAAGTAACACACTTAAGTATGCATAATTAAGTAACCGGATTTGAATTTGTTTTAGTTTTCAAACTCAACAGAAATTCACGGACGTGAACTTTCCGCCCGATATGCATACGGGTACACGTACTTAGTCTAAGGATGAGTTTGGTTTTTTATTTCAAACTCAGCAGAAATACACGGACGTGAACTTCCGCCAGTATGCGTACAGTACGCATACTTACCCAGTCTCCTATAACCATTTTGTATACACACAAGTATGCATACTTTATGTTCCCGGTTTTGGACTTATACACTAATGTACGAACACACTATATGCTTATATCCAATGATGGTTAAAAGATTCTAAACTCTTTATTTCAATCATTGAAACATTCTTCTATAATGATAATAGCTGTTTTCACACACTATTAGCATCAAAGCAATTTTCAAGATATTGAAATAATCATTATCGAAACATTCCAAGCATAATCAAATGATTGTATCACACAAACCATGTAAGATGTTACTCGGAAATTTTCTCATGATATAAGATGAACTTGGTTGAAGCGAAAGCTTACCAACACATATTTCGAGAAATATGTAAGCGAGATATACTCAGCTCGAAATCTCAAATATGTATAGAGAAAACTATATCGTAACACGACTTATGTCTCAATATATGAGATAGTAAGAATAGACTTTCCAAGTGATAGATGAGTTCAAGTCTCCACATACCTTTTGTTGAAGAAGTTCCACAAGCTCCCCTTAGTAGTTCTTGGTCTTCAAAAGATGAACTTCGTGAAAACTAAGCTCAACTACACAATTTATGTCCTAGTCCAAGACATCTATAAATAGGCTTGAAATCAAGACTTATAGTTTTGATCACTAACATTGACAAACATGCTTGAGATAGCAACGCATGCGAGTTCGACCGAGCAGTGCTCTAAGAATCTCCCCCTTTGTCAATTTTAGATACAAAACTATCAATACATATGGATTACAAAATAATAAAAATTGTAGCTTCTCATCCAAATGCTTGATCTCCTTGGCATCTTCAACGCGACTCGAAATCTTTGTCACTTCCAAGTACTCTATGATCCTAAAGGTTGCAAGTTCAGCATCATAGTTGTTGAAGATCCGTAGCGATAACAATGAGAAAACAAAATTCTCTCAATCATTGTTATACAGTGTCATAATATTATTACACAACATCAAAGTTCAATTGTATCACAACTTTGACAACAATACTATGGTGATATGTATCACTCCCCCTTAGCCAATACTTCATCTCAACATGAAAACCACTCCCCTTTACATGATGATACAGTAAACCATATGTATTTGCGGTGTCACACTACACATTAATTCTCCCCCTTTTTATCAATATAAATTGGCAAAGGTACGAAAACTAGTGGGATCCTCATGAAATTTTCACAGAGATACTTCATGACCAAAAGAGAATACCATATCAACTTATTTAGATGCCATCATAAAGCCGAAGCTAAATGCATTCATCAAGGAGTTTATAAAGATACAAGATAACCCCTATAATATTCCACAGCCGCACTCCTCACAAAGATTTGGCAATTAAGCACAAGTTCAAAAAGAACTTTCCCCCATAAAATGTCATTCCGGAAGAACAACAAAGGCGACCTTTCTTTTACAAGAAAAGAAGGATTTCTTTTGGATAAAATCACATGAAAACACGAATTTGTATCCAAAGAGAATCCATGATTAATGCAATCGAAAAACACAACTAAATTAACCACAAGAACGTGATCAATTCAATTGGTCATGCTCATCATAAGAGAACTTACGGATCAACAACCAAATTAACCACAAGTGAATGATCAATTCAGTTGGTTATGCTCAAACATTTGGAACCTTACGGAGAAACACAGTATATGCACAAAAATGTGGATTGAAGATTGACCAATACTGCGGAATAAACAAGGATTCATCCTATTTTCCATCACTATTTGCACAATGACAGACTTAATCCTTGTAAACAAAAAGTTTTATCCTTTCTTCCATCAAAACAATGACTTAAAAGGCTTTAACTTTTGTATTGTCAAAAGTTCATTTTATCTTCTATCAATACTTTCATACCGACATAATAAAGAGAACTTTTGAACAAATACGGGATAGCCACAGGTTCATGGACGTAAACAACATATCCCATAACAATTTGCAATATATAAAATCATAAAGATCAAAATTGCAAAAATCATCTTCCAAATAACTTAGAATTTAAATAAATAAATATAAAAACATTGAAGATGAAAATCGTTTGACATAGCTATGTGTACTCACAATAATGGCTATTCCAAACCCTAGTTATTCTTCTAAAAACACAAGAAATAAATTCTCAAAAAGAAGATTTACTAGACAAACTAAATCAAAACAACTCTAAAACCAAAGAGCAATCACAAGCGATAATCGTCAGTTAGATGCGGAAGCTTCTTTAGTTCCAAGACCTTCAAGCTTGTGACAGACAGAATTGACAACATCTTCAGACACGGCATTGAGACGATCCTTAAGCCGTGTCTTCATTAGAGCAAGTTCGGTGTTGACCTTTATCAATTCGGTTCTTAACCCGTCTAGCTCTTTTAGAGTGTTAACAAGCAACAGTTTTGCATCATTAAACTTTTCGATAAAGTTTTGAACAACTTCATTAGAAATCTCTTCATCATCCTCAATATCAGAAAAGTTATTAGGAGATTGAGAAGATGTGTCATCAACTTCTAGGAGAGTCTCTTTTTCCTTCTCCTCGAGTGTGAGACCAAAACCCTTATCAAGAAAACCTCTTGGAAAATAACTAGTTCCCCGAAGGTGATCCCATTTTTGACAAAAAGTAGCACGAAGTATGCGTACTTTTCAACAGTTGGGTTTGGTATTTAAATGGTTTCACAGAAACCCCGAGATTAGGGTTTCCAAAGTCGGTTCGTGACATGTAACAAGGATACCCGTGCGAACACGAGCTTGGCCCATTATTCATAAACAACTCAAATCGAGAACTACTCAGTTAAGAATACAGATTAAGGAAGGTGTTTGGCTATGTAAAACGATTCACAAGTCTTAGCTCAATAAACTTTTGAATCTCCATATATAAGAGAGATTTAGAGCATAAGAGTAGCCACTTTGACACAACAAAAAGAAGGAAATAAAAAAATCGAAGAGGACACAAATACTAATGGACAGATGTTTGTGATTATCCAGCTAAGATCGATAAGAAAATAACATAGATAATTTGCAACATCTGCCATCAAGTATACCTGAGTACATCTCACTATACCAGGATTTTGTCTTGAGAGTGAGGTTTCAACCTTGTGATTAATTAGCACAAGTATGAGCCTTGAGCTCATTAAATGAACGTCATTTTCGGTTAAACCTCTTCTTTCTGATCTTTGGAGGAAAACCATTATGACGTGAAAAGTTATCATAAAATTTGCTAAAATATGACGCATAATGTTGATTCTTACCTGAAGAATTTTGCCCAGAGGGAATAGACAACATGTTGATAATTTCTTTACATCCTCCAGTTATCCCTTTTAAGTTGTCTTCCATACCTCCATTTTTGCTTCCTTCTGCTGGTACCTTTTTCACATTATGTACAACATTATCTCCGCTTTCTTGATCGAACAACATTGGGAAGTCTGTTAAATTCTTGAACATTTGAAGAACATCTCGAACTGACTTTCCTGGTAGAATACACAGGGTAAGTACTAAAGCAAATTGGTTTAGACATACGAATGTCGGTTACACCATTGAGAATTAAATCTAAGGTGTGTTGAAGACGACTGACAGAATTTTCATTCAACCTAGATTTCTTCTTTTGTTCACCATGATCTTTTGAATCACAAAAGATATAAAATTTCGATCACATGAGTGATTAGAAGAACCGAATCAACACTATTGTTGAGAGACTTCTTCCTTCCAAGCGATATGGAGATTCCTTGATTAGAGGAAGACACGACCACATTATTTTCAACATGAATGGATCTTTGTTTTGCTTAGAGAGAGAGTCTTTTACAGTTTAATAGAAGCAATTGGTATTGTGGACTCTTTGGAACAATCTTGAACAGAGATTTTACTCAAAAAGATGTTTAATTTCAAAGTATCTTTTTTGAGGTTTTCTCAAAGAATGAGGTGTTTTCCTCTCGAAGGTCCTTTAGAAGAGAACCATGCTTATCAGCCATACCAACAAGGACATTGACTTTATGTTTCAATTGATTGACATTATCAGCATGGATCCTAAAAAGTTTTAGAATCGTTGAACTCTCTTTGGCTGCATTCCTTTCAATTTCTGAGTCAGACTCATCAGTAAGGTAGTCAGAGAAACACTAGTCAATGTGTATCTGTTTCCTTGGAACACTAGGTTCATCTATATTCGAGATTGCAAATCTTTCTCTTTAATAGACTTCATAGAAACAAAACTTTTATTTTTGGCGATGCGTTTATCAGAGACAATATCGTTCATCCTCAGATTGCTACAAACACAGACTTATGAAGTTTTTAAATGTGTTTGCCTACTCTGATACCAAATTGAAAATGCGGGGGTCTAACAACCACATCCAACAAATTCGTTTGGCAATCTAAGAGGACTTACTCCAATACACTTTCTAGAGAATCAACTAGACAGTCAGACTCAATCTAGAGTAAAGTATATCATTGAGTTTTTAATATCTCTGTTTCACAATGTAATCAACAAATCAATGAGAATCAAAGACCAATGTTCAAGTGTCAATCAATGTAAATCAACAACCAAAGGTTGAATATTCTAATTGATTGATCTTAACGCACAACCTGTGATATTTCAATTATATAACAAAATTGAAAGGAAATAACACAGACACCAGAAAGAAAATAACATAGACACCAGAATTTTGTTAACGAGGAAACCGCAAATGCAGAAAAAACCGGGACCCAGTCCAGATTGAACACCACATCTTGTATTAAGCCGCTACAGACTCTAGCCTACTACCAATAACTTCGGACTGGACTGTAGTTGAACCCTAATAAATCTCACATTGATTCAAGGTACAATTGTGCTACTTACGTCTCTGATCCCAGCAGGATACTATGCACTTGATTCTCTTAGCGGATCTCACCCACAACTAAGAGTTGCTACGACCCAAAGTCGAAGACTTGATAGACAAATCATCTCACACAGGAAAGTCTATAGGATTGAATAAATCTGTCTCCCACAAAAATACCCAAGAGTTTTTGTTCCGTCTTTTGATAAATCAAGGTGAGCGAGGAACCAATTGATAACACGACTTATAATCCCGAAGAACAGCCTAGAATTATCAATCACCTCACAATAATCTTAATCGACTAGCGAAAGAAGATATTGTGGAATCACAAACGATGAGACGAAGGTGTTTGTGATTACTTTTCTATCTTATCTATCAGATATATAAATCTGGAGTCAATTATTTCAATTGTACTCAACATGATAGAAACAACAAAATCAGATCACGCAACTACAAAGATAATAGTTGGGTCTGGCTTCACAAACCCAATGAAGTCTTCAAGTCGTTAACCTACATGGTCTTGAGAAGAAAC
Organism: Papaver armeniacum; assembly: GCA_023531295.1. Classification (NCBI taxonomy): domain Eukaryota; kingdom Viridiplantae; phylum Streptophyta; class Magnoliopsida; order Ranunculales; family Papaveraceae; genus Papaver; species Papaver armeniacum. Next base: position 26,017 of record JAJJWW010011895.1, read on the forward strand.
CTAAGGTTAAAGAAGAATAGACTCTAGTTATGCAACTAGTAGCACACAAGAGGTGTGGGGATTAGGTTTCCCAGTTGTTAGAGTTCTCCTTTATATAGTTTTCAAATCAGGGTTTGCAATCCAAGTTACCTTGGTAACAAATCATTCAATATTCATCGTTAGATGAAAAACACGATTTCACCAAGCTAATATCTTTCAACCGTTTGATCGAACTTAGCTTGTTACAAACAAATGAAATGTACCCTCATTTAGGTTTATGTAACCGTACCTAAACGTGTACACCATGTTGATTCACAAATAATTAACCGAGGTTAGCCATATGATTACTATCATATCAACCTTATTCATCTCAACCATAACACTACGGGAAAAACAGTAATCTACAACTGTAATTGCACAACTCATATATTTAAGGTTGTGGAAGGTGATATGTTTGACAACCTTTGTCAAACAAAAGTTGTCAAAGTATAAAAACGTCCAACTCTTAGGACCAAAGAGGAACAAAGAGTCGTGATGAGAATCAATATCACAACGTTTTTGTGAAAAGAGTAGTGACCACCTTTAGACTTTAATAACTCATCTCGTTAAGGTAATGAATAACCGTATGACAACACTTATAAGTGTCGTTGAAGATAAAAAAAAATCATTTGGAAAAATGATGTTGGAAAGATTCGAACTCAAGCATACCGAGTGTTTGCACAAGCCATCAACCATCCTTCTTCTCGATATTGGTAATTTTATCCACTTTTTTTATCATTACTATCACAACCCTTATAAGAGTTGTAAAAAAAAAAAAAAAAAAAAATTGAGGCAAGATAAAAAAAAAAATATCATTTGGAAAAATGATGTTGGAGAGATCCATCCATCTTCTTGATATTGGTAATTTTGTCCACTCTTTTTATTATTACTACACAACCCTTATAAGAGATGTAAGAAAAAAAGGAAAAAAAATATGAGCCTCGGAGAGTCGAACTCGAGCCTCGGTGTCCAAGTGTAGTATTCCAACCATCCTTCCGATTTAGATACTTGATTGTATTTTACATCTACTTTTATATATAAGTAAATCTCAAAATGAGCCTTAAAAAAAATACCAACAAATGCGCCACTTTGCCTGAACATACAAGGCATTGTTGATCATAGCAAACAAATATTGTTATTGTATACATAACAAATCGATTTCTAGAATCACAAAAAGACAATAACTCAGGTAAAGTACAAAGAAGAGCAAAAGTGGAAACAAGAACATGAGAAGAAGAACAGGAAATGGAAAGACATATAAGCTACGAAATTCAATGAAAACAACTTACCAGAATGGCGTATAAAAAAATGATACAATAATTGCTCAGTCCATTCCACAATCCCCTTTTCTCTCCTCCTTTATCCGTGCTTGAGACCGGCAATGAAATGATAAATGATTTCAATGGCGGAGTTAAAAAGGGGGTTTCTCTCAAGATAAACAGACAACATATAATACCAAACAATAGCATAAAAGAAAGTGATCATACAAAAATATTATAAGTCACCCAACATCAATCGTACTACATAATTCGGTTAAAAACCATACATAAAAATTTAATACACTACCGATAGTTGCATTCTTGGTTTCGATTGATCCTGCTGCACCCATTTCACCTATTCCCCATTGAGAACTACAGATGCGACTTTTCTAGGAACTACTGATTCTCCGAAACAAAATTCAAGTATGCTATCACAGAACAAGGAAAGAGTTTTTACTTAGAAGCACAGATATGACTTATAAAACTGCAACTAAGAATCAGTTATGCTAAGAAAATGTTCTACTACTGAAATGGATTAAATAGACTCAAGTTCGCAGAACTAGTATGCTACAGGACAATGATGCAAGGTAAACTAGAAAAAATGCAAAGATACAGAAATGGTGTGACTGACTAGTAGATTCGCCCTTCGAATGGGTTGGATTTCAACCTATCCAACAGGCCAAACTCCCAAGACGTCATTTGAAAGTTAGTCAACTAGCTTCATTAATTTGGTCCGTTAGCTTTGTTATAACAAAACAAAATAGAGGAAGTACCATGTTGCGGCAAAATACACTATTTCTATTTATGAGAAATTAGAATTACCATGTTGAACGATTGTGCATTTAAACAAAGTTAGTCAACATCTCTGCTCTAGCCTTTAGTGGTCAACAGATACATAATTTTTGTTGCACAAACACATTTGGTGAGGACAAGAAAGGCTAATACAATCGCTAACGTGAGCCGTTTCTTCTTTGTGGCTGGAATGAGAAAGGAACTTACCTTTGCCGTAGGAGCTTCTCGGCTAAAGGGTGTGAAGACCTCATCCGGTATTGCTACTTCACCACCTTTCCCTTTCTCAAGACTGCTAAATGTTTTTGCGGCTTTCTTTGTGCTCGTTTTCGTTTTTCTTTTGGGCAGGAGCCTAATCAAGACAATAAAATGCTTATAGTGACGACAAGATTTGCAGAATTCATCTATATCTCCACTTAGATGACCACAATAAGATCGGTGAAGTTGTTATGATGGTAATGATCTTTGGTAAAACCAGGGCTAATAGCCTTATCTTAAGCGCAATATCTAATTATGTGGTTAATGTAGGTAATTTGACATGCGTGCAAAAATTCACCCATGGAATTTATCAAACACCAATCGTGCATACTTAATTACATACAAACTAATAGAATTTCAAAAACTAAACTTTTTCTTAAAGTACATTAATTTGGTTGCAACACTTATTGTAGGACAGATTTTGTGAAATGATTTGGGTAAAAGAAAATCCAAACGATTTTTCATATTGCAATTTGGATGAAACGATTGGTCTTACATCGAAGCTCATGGTCATTGAAATGGGTGCAGTAATACAAAAATAATTTGTAAAGTCAAATTTCACTAAATCTTCCCTTATACACATATCAATCATATTAGCTCTCCCCTTATAAACCCTAATTTATATACAAAACAGAAAAATCCCTAATTTTTATGAACCTAAAAATAAAATTAGCAGATTATCTAACTAACACAAAAAAAGCATGTAATTTGGGAAATAAGATGTTGTGGATTTGATTTTACTTACGAAATCGCCTCTTTAACGAAAGGAAACCCTAAGTTCAAGCTGCTCCTTTATGCTTCTTTAAATCACCAAAGAAACTCTCTTGCTTGTTTCATTAAATCGTCAAAACCATCACCCACTCAAACTGTAAGTAATCATCATCTCGATTTAATGAAGAAGACAAAAAAATTCGCATGTTTCTATGCTGGTTCGTTTGCCTTTTTTTCGCCTCTTGTTCTATTAAACTTGTTCTGTGAAAAAAGAAGAAAAGAGAAGGAGCCGAAGAAGATAAGAAGAACATTAAAAAAAAATGGATGGGTATGATATAGATTGGAAAAAAATGGACGGTTATGATGGAGATTGAAAATTTAAAAATTAAAAAAAAAAAAAAAAGGTATGATATAGATTGGAAAAAAATGGACGGATATGATGGAGATTGAAAATTTAAAAAGTAATAATACTAATAAAAAAAAATGGACGGGTATGATATAGATTGGAAAAATATCAACGGATATGATGGGGATTGGAAATTTAAAAAGTAATAATAAAAAAAAATTTGTCGCGCAATGTGAGCTTGAACTACAAGCCTGGTACTTAGATGATGGTACCTTGATTGGAGATACTCTTATGGTTGCAAAGGCTTTGAAGATCATCCAAGAGTCTGGGGTTGAAAAGGGTTTACATCTAAATATAGCCAAGACCGAAGCTGTTTTTGGCCCTCTCCAAACCCACGAGATTTAATTCCGGGCGTTTTTCCTCTAGTAATTTTTCCATCCATTTCATGAACTCTCTGGAAAATATTTACTTTGATGCGGTTAAGAAAAACATACACACCACTTATGGTCATTTTCACAGTCTCCATAATATTTATTGCACTTTTTCCAATAAGGGTAATATGGTCATTTTCACAATCGGTAACATTTACTTTACTTATTTCCGATAAGGGTAGTATAGTCATTTTCACTGTCTCCATAATATTTATTCCACTTTTTTCCAATAAGGGTAATATGGTCATTTTCACAGTCTGTAAGAATTACTTTACTTATTTCCGATAAGGTATGCATACAATAGGCTAGAATATGGTTTGTTTAAGGTTTCGGGGATATTATGAAGGAATCTTACCTGTAAATGGATTGATTCATCGTTCTTACCAAGTTTTCGACTTATAGTAGTCCACTCCCGGACAGGTTTCGATCTCGGACCCAAGGTATGCATACAATAGGTTAGAATATGGTTTGTTTAAGGTTTCGGGGATATTATGAAGGAATCTTACCGGTAAATGGATGGATTCATCGTTCTTACCAAGTTTACGACTTATAGTAGTCCACTCCCGGACAGGTTTCGATCTCGGACCCAAGGTATGCATACAATAGGCTAGAATATGGTTTGTTTAAGGTTTCGGGGATATTATGAAGGAATCTTACCTGTAAATGGATGGATCCATCGTTCTTACCAAGTTTCCGACTTATAGTAGTCCACTCACGACCAAGTTTCGATCTCGGACTCAAGGTATGCGTACATAATGCCAGAATACGGTTTGTTTAAGGTTTTGGGGAATATTTCTAAGCAATCATACCTGTAAATGGATGGAATCATCGTTCTTACCAAGTTTTCGACTTATAGTAGTCCACTCCCGGACAGGTTTCGATCTCGAACCCAAGATATGCGTACAATATGCCAGAATACGGTTTGTTTAAGGTTTCGGGGATAATATGAAGGAATCTTACCTGTAAATGGATGGATCCATCGTTCTTACCAAGTTTTCGACTTATAGTAGTCCAATCACGGCCAGGTTTCGATCTTGGAGCCATAGTATGCATACAATATGTCAGAATAGGGTTTGTTTAAGGTTTCGGGGATATTATGAAGGAATCTTACCTGTAAATGGATGGATTCATCGTTCTTACCAAGTTTCCGACTTATAGTAGTCCACTCCCGGACAGGTTTCGATCTCGGACCCAAGGTATGCATACAATAGGCTAGAATATGGTTTGTTTAAGGTTTCGGGGATATTATGAAGGAATCTTACCTGTAAATGGATGGATTCATCGTTCTTACCAAGTTTACGACTTATAGTAGTCCACTCACGGCCAGGTTTCAATCTCGGATCCGTAGTATGCATACAATATGTCAGAATAGGGTTTGTTTAAGGTTTCGGGGATATTATGAAGGAATCTTACCTGTAAATGGATGGATTCATCGTTCTTACCAAGTTTAGACTTATAGTAGTCCCCTCTTATTGTGTTTCGATCTCGGACCCAAGATATGCGTACAATATGCCGAGAATAGGGTTTGTTTAAGGTTCGGGGATATTATGAAGGAATCTTACCTGTAAATGGATGGATTCATCGTTCTTACCAAGTTTACGACTTATAGTAGTCCACTCCCGGACAGGTTTCGATCTCGGACCCAAGGTATGCATACAATAGGCTAGAATATGGTTTGTTTAAGGTTTAGGGATATTATGAAGGAATCTTACCGTAAATGGATGGATCCATCGTTCTTACCAAGTTTCAGAGCTTATAGTAGTCCACTCCGACCAAGTTTCGATCTCGGACCCAAGGTATGCGTACATTATGCCAGAATACGGTTTGTTTAAGGTTTGGGGGAATATTTCGAAGCAATCATACCTGTAAATGGATGGAATCATCGTTCTTACCAAGTTTTCGACTTATAGTAGTCCACTCCGGACGGGTTTCGATCTCGAACCCAAGGTATGCGTACAATATGCCGGAATACGGTTTGTTTAAGGTTTAGGAGAATATTTGAAACAATCTTACCGTAAATGGATGGATTCATCGTTCTTACCAAGTTTCCGACTTATAGTAGTCCACTCCCGGATGAGTTTCGATCTCGAACCCAAGGTATGCGTACAATATGCAGAATACGGTTTGTTTAAGGTTTCGGGATATTATGAGCAGAATCTTACTGTAAATAGATGGATCCATCGTTCTTACCAAGTTTTCGACTTATAGTAGTCCACTCCCGATGTGTTTTCGATCTCGAACCCAAGGTATGCGTACAATAAGCCAGAATACGGTTTGTTTAAGGTTTCGGAGAATATTTCGAAGCAATCTTACCTGTAAATGGATGGATTCATCGTTCTTACCAAGTTTCCGACTTATAGTAGTCCACTCACGACCAGGTTTCGATCTCGGACCCAAGGTATGCGTACAATAAGCCAGAATACGGTTTGTTTAAGGTTTCGGAGAATATTTGAAGCAATCTTACCCGTAAATGGATGGATTCATCGTTCTTACCAAGTTTTCGACTTATAGTAGTCCACTCCGGACGGGTTTCGATCTCGAACCCAAGGTATGCGTACAATATGCCGAATACGGTTTGTTTAAGGTTTCGGGATATTATGAACGAATCTTACTGTAAATAGATGGATCCATCGTTCTTGCAAGTTTTCGACTTATAGTAGTCAACTCACGGCCAAAGTTTCGATCTCGGGCAGGGGGTATGCATACAATATGTCGGAATAGGGTTTGTTTAAGGTTTGGGGATATTATGAAGGAATCTTACTCAGTAAATGGATGGATTCATCGTTCTTACCAAGTTTACGACTTATAGTAGTCCACTCCAGGATGTGTTTCGATCTCGGACCCAAGTTATGCGTACATATGCCGAATACGGTTTGTTTAAGGTTTGGGGAATATTTGAAGCAATCTTACCTCGTAAATGGATGGATTCATCGTTCTTACCAAGTTTGAGACTTATAGTAGTCCACTCCGGACAGGTTTCGATCTCGAACCCAAGGTATGCGTACATATGCCGAATACGGTTTGTTTAAGGTTTCGGGATATTATGAAGGAATCTTACCTGTAAATGGATGGATCCATCGTTCTTACCAAGTTTTCGACTTATAGTAGTCAACTCATGACCAGGTTTCGATCTCGGAGCCATAGTATGCATACAATATGTTAGAAGGAATCTTACCTGTAAATGGATGGATCCATCGTTCTTACCAAGTTTTCGACTTATAGTAGTCCACTCCCGGACAGGTTTCGATCTCGAACCCAAGGTATCGTACTTTATGCGAATACGGTTTGTTTAAGTTTCGGGGATATTATGAAGGAATCTTACCTTTAAATGGATGCATTCATCGTTCTTACCAAGTTTCCGACTTATAGTAGTCCACTCCCGGACAGGTTTCGATCTCGGACCCAAGGTATGCGTACAATATGCCAGAATAGGGTTTGTTTAAGGTTTCGGGGATATTATGAAGGAATCTTGCCTGTAAATTGATGGATTCATCGTTTTTACCATGTTTCTGACTTATAGTAATCCACTCACGTCCATTTATCGATCTCGGAGCCAGGGTATGCATTCAATATGCCAAAATTTGGTTTGCTTAAGGTTTCGAGAAATATTCCAAAGAAATCTTACCTGTAAATAGATGGATTCATCGTTCTTACTAAGTTTTCGACTTATTGTAGTCCACTCACGGCCGGAGTTTCGATCATATTTCTTCTTTTTGCCTTCATGAGTTCTTATTATTTCATTTTACGGTCTTATTTCGCCTCTTTCGGACTTATAGTAGTCCACTCAAGACCGAAGTTTCGAGCTCAGAGTCGGGTATTGTCTCGGAGTTTCCAAAAAATGTTGTGTTTAAGGTTTAGAGAATATCCCAATAGAATTGACACATGAGCTCCGTGTTTACAAGTTTCTATGATATATCCTTCTAAATTTTGAGTTAGAACCACTTCTAACACGAGGCTTCATGGTTGGTATGCTCGATATACCATATTTGAAGTTCAAATCAACACCTAAGTTTCATATATATCGATTTCGGTGATGTATCCTTCTAGGTTTGAAGACCAAATCCTCCCGGAGCTTCTTGGTTCATAGTTTGTATGCCATTATACCACATTTGAAGTTCGAAGAGACACTGAGATTCATATCTATCGATTGTGTTGATGTATTATGCTAAGTTTGAAGTCTGAACCCTCCCATAGCTTATTGGTTCATAGTTTTTATGCTTCTTGAATCTACGAGTGTGAACTAAAGCTACTTCATGACCTGTATGAATAGTCGAACTTACTTCGTGACCTATGTGACTAGTCGAAATTCAAACTGGAAGCACAAAGAGAAAGCACAAAAACATACCAATTATTGAATTCACTTCTTATTTTTCTGCTTCATTCTTATACATTTTTTGGATTTTTTTATATCAAAATATCGATAACAATGTCCTAAATTTATTAATATTTTTTTTGGATTTTTTTTTCATGTCAAAGGTTGATAATAAACCGAATATATGAGTTCGTATAAAGACAAAGAGAAACACACATGCATATAATCCGTATGAGCATCACAAATATAATGTCAACCAGTCGATTCTTTTCCTAATCCGTATGAGTGGATCAAACGAAATCTGATCCGTCTATCATTTTCCATTCTCGGTTGTATCAACCAAACCTCTCCTCTCCTCTACAGGATCCCTCTTCTTCATCATTTTCTCTCAATCTCTCTCGTTAACTCTCCCTTTCTCTCATCGATGTGATCAATCGTGGTGGGAATTGGTTACAAAAAATAAGGAATTGAGATGGTTATGGACCATCCGGTGGTTGTTTGATGTTGTCAATGGACCCAATAATTCTCCTCGTCCTCTTCATTATCTCATCTCCCCAAACCGAAAAACCCTAATTTTCTTCTTCTCTCTTAAATTTTCCCTACGTTGACCTTCTTCTTCTTCTCCCTTCATCTCCTTCTTCTTCACGGTCAGAAGTTGTGATTCACCTGACAACGAGTAAAATTGATGGATTATTTTATGATGATTTCCATCTCTTTACTTGATTCGATTTTTTTTTTTTTTTTTGATTATTTTGGGGTTATCTGATAATGATGTAAGAGTTATTAGAAGTTCAATTTGTTTATCTTCAATGTACTTTTTACTTTTTTTTTTTTGATCAATTAGATTTAGGGTTTTTAATGTGATGCGGGTGTTTTGCAAATTGAAGGAAAAAAGTGAAGTTCGAGAAGATTCAGTTCAGATTGAAACTAGGGTTTTTGTTTGATTTGCTGAGTATTTCCCTAAACCCAAAATTATGGTTTACTTTTATTTTACTGTTAATCTTATAGAGTTCTTATTTGATTTTTGTATGTACGTTTCCTAAAGCTGAAATCATTTTCTACTATAAATCGAATTTGATTCTATTAAATTTAGGGGGTTTATTTCGTTTGTGTTTATAATCGAATTCTAGCGTCCTGTGAATCTTAGGGGTTTATTTGATCTGTGTTTATTAATGTTTTGATGGGTATGTTATTATTGGTAATAAACAATTTCAACATTTATCAACTTGTCATGCTCTAAAAGCTGTCTTTGTTGTTAACTAGGAACTCATATCTCAAATACGTGAGAGTCTAAAGCCTTTGCTAATATATCTGAAGAGGGAACTGCTACGGGCATCCAGTTAAGACGATAGCACTCTCCTGAAGCATACATTGAATTGCATACATAAAGCATAGTTCTTTTTGTATTCCAACCGCATCTCAACTTAGGTTTATGAACCCACTGTCTAGAAGTTTTTATTATACATTTGAGGGATTTTTTGAATTGAGATTGTTTTGAAAGTTCTATATAATCTGAATGTTGAAAAACCATGTTTTCTGACACATTTTATGTACCTGTTGTCTGCCATTTAACTGACACCAATAGGTAAGGAATAAGCCCACACTTTCTTAACGAAAAACGTTCCTATATGCCTTGTCTATTATGATTTAAAAGGGCTTAGCATTCATATTTATCGTTTAGGAGATATGTCCCCTGAAACATAGCTGGCCTGAACTGAAATCTGTAGCTACGCAGTTCTGTGACCTACTTGGCGCATACTTTTCACAGACCAAACAAACTCCGAATTTGGATTTTTTAGATGCATTTGAAAGCTGGTCCTGTCTAGTTTTATAATTGGGGTCGATCTCCGAATTTGAGATTATAACGAAGTCTGTGGAGCCTCGACAACGCAGGCTGTTGAGACGCCAGTTTTGCGACGTTTCTGCCCATTTTTCACTGTGTACTGTTTGTTTCTTATATCTTGTTGCTTTGAATTTTACACTTATTAGTGAGGTGCAGATTAACTCTCTAATTAAATTATTTTAAGCCTGGATATTGAATTGTAGACAAAAAATGTAAGCCAAAAAGTATGTTTAGGCTTCGATACTCGCCTGTAACCTCTAGAATTTGGGCTAAACTGAGATCTGAATTTTGGGGTGTTACATTTACTTTCTTGTCTATGATGATGATCAAAACAAAATAGGAAATGATTTTAGTTTCTTCACTCATCTGATTTTGACAAATCCAGACTTACTTTATGGTAAATTAGTGCTTATGTCCTACTTTTAGTTTCTCTAGAGACATATATGAGTGATTGAGGAAGACATTTGCTTTCTCGGGGGAGCAAATAATAATGAATAACACACAGTTTTCTTTTATTGATTTAGTTTTCTTTTCTGGTTTATGAGTTGTTTATGAGTTCAAACTTGCCCCTTATATTGTCGTTTTGGTCTTTGTATAGGAACAGTCCTTGAGATGTGTGTTTGCTGCCATGTTGGATCACACTTGCAAAAGGGCCATCCTAAAGTAAGTCTATTTACATGTTTCGCACTTGCAATTTTTGTTGTATTTTGTATTTTTACATGTTTACATGTAAAACCTTTGTGACCCAAAAGTAAGTCCTATTTACATGTGGTATTTTCTATTTATTTTACGAGTCTGAAATGCTAGCAACAACAATGCTAGCACTAGCATGGTCCGTGGAAAATGGCAGCCCATTAGCGAGTAAATGTGGTGCAAAAGCCGATGGGAGTGCAGGAGAAGGATACCTTGCAAGTTGCTGGGTTGGTACGTTGATGGAGAGATTGTTCTTTGATGCATTTATTGGGTCGAAACGGATCCAAAGAAAAGTGTCCATGGAAGGCCAATAGGTTTTGGAGCATACAAGGTAGGCGTGAAAACTTCTTTGTGGATGATGCTCTTGTCTACAAGGAAACCAGGTGACTATCGACTATCATTCAGGCTGTAGGAAATTTCATCACATGGGGCAAGGAATTTATAGTGCCTTGGCTAGCCACCTGACTTGATCTTTATTTTGATAGTGTTTCTGTGAAACTTACTTTTTGGTTGTTGCTGCAGTCCTGGATATTTTGAATGATTCATTCAAGGTTGTGAATGATGTAAAACTTTTTAAATGTTTGGATGCTATCACATTTTGGATCTTTGTCACATTTTGAATACGAATGCGTATAATTTGATTGAATCTTTGCTAGAACAATTTCAATATTTTTTTCAAAAATGAAAAATAACCACAACTACTATGAGAGATTGTCAAAGAATGTTAATACAACTATAACCAGACTTGTCAAGAAATGACATACAACTCAAACCACAAGTTATCGAAGAAATGACGTACAACTCCTAAACGGGATTGTGAAGAAAACGGCATACAACTCTAACTGGGTTGTCAAGAAAGCGACATACAACTCTGATTAGGGATGTCAAAGAAACGCATTACAAGCATAACCATAGTTGTCAAAAAGTAAAATACAACTACGAACCACTATTGTCAAATAACTGACATACAACTCTTAAGCCATCGTTGTCAAATTCCAAGATAAGAGTTGTGTTAGCATTAAGATGAAATTTCAAAGGACATTCACAATTGAAGCAAGCGTCGTACAAAATTAAACGACAACTATGTTTACGACTCTTGCTAAGAGTTGTGAATATTTGAGGGCCTTCTACAACTATGTTTACGACTATATTTCTGACGCTTGATTTCACGACGTTCTTACCCATTTTTCACTGTATGTCTTTTGTTTGTTTCTTATATCTTAATGCTTTGAATTTTACACTTATTAGTGAGGTGCAGATTAACTCTCTAATTAAATTATTTTAAGCCTTTGGATATTGAATTGTAGACAAAAAATGTAAGCAAAAAGTATGTTTAGGCTTCGATACTACTTTGTAACCTCTAGAATTTGGGCTAAACCGAGATCTGAATTTTGGGGTGTTACATTTACTTTCTTGTCTATGATGATGATCAAAACAAAATAGGAAATGATTTTAGTTTCTTCACTCATCTGATTTTGACAAATCCAGACTTACTTTATGGTAAATTAGTGCTTATGTCCTACTTTTAGTTTCTCTCTGAGACATATATGAGTGATTGAGGAAGACATTTGCTTTCTGTGAGCAAATAATAATGAATAAACACGATTTTCTTTTATTGATTTAGTTTTCTTTTCTCAGTTTATATGAGTTGTTTATGAGTTCAAACTTGCCCCTTATATTGTCGTTTTGGTCTTTGTATAGAACGGTCCTTGAGATGTGTCCTTTGCCATGTTGGATCACACTTGCAAAAAGGCCACGGTCCTAAAGTAAGTCTATTTACATGTTTCTGCACTTGCAATTTTTTGTTGTATTTTGTATTTTTATATGTTTACATGTAAAACCACCCGATCCAAAAGTAAGTACATTTATATGTGGTATTTTCTATTTTATTTTTCGTAGTCCTGAAATGCCAAAGAACAACAATGCTAGCACTAGCATACACAAGAAAATGGCAGCCCATTGAGCAGAGTAAATGGTGCAAAAGCGATGGGAGTGCAGGAGAAGGATACCCCTTGCAAGTTGCTCGGTTGGTACGTTGATGGAGAGATTGTTCTTTGATGCATTTATTCTTTGAAACGGATCCAAAGAAAAGTGTCCATGGAAGGCCAATAGGTTTTGGAGCATACAAGGTAGGCGTGAAAACTTCTTTTGTGGATGATGCTCTTGTCTACAGGGAAACCAGTGACTATCAGACTATCATTCAGGCTGTAGGAAATTTCATCACATGGGGCAAGGAATTTATAGTGCTTGGCTAGCCACCTGACTTGATCTTTATTTTGATAGTGTTTCAGGAAACTTACTTTTTTTTTGGTTGTTGCTCTGTGGTCTGGATATTTTGAATGATTCATTCAAGGTTGTGAATGATGTAAAACTTTTTTAAATGTTTGGATGCTATCACATTTTGGATGCTGTCACATTTTGAATGAATGCTGGTATAATTTGATTGAATGCTGCTCTGAACAATTTCAATATTTTTTTCAAAATGAAAAATAACCACAACTACTATGAGAGATTGTCAAAGAATGTTAATACAACTATAACCAGACTTGTCGAAGAAATGACATACAACTCAAACCACAGTTATCGAAGAAATGACGTACAACTCTAAACAGGATTGTCGAAGAAACGGCATACAACTCTAACCTGGGTTGTCGAAGAAACGACATACAACTCTGATTAGGGATGTCAAAGAAACGCATTACAAGCATAACCATAGTTGTCAAAGAAGTAAAATACAACTACGAACCACTGTTGTCAAATAACTGACATACAACTCTTAAGCACTGTTGTCAAATTCCAAGATAAGAGTTGTGTTAGCATTAAGATGAAATTTCAAAGGACATTCACAATTGAAGCAAGCGTCGTACAAAATTAAACGACAACTATGTTTACGACTCTTGCTAAGAGTTGTGAATATTTGAGGGCCTTCTACAACCCCCCTTATGCAACCTATGGAGAAACGTTTGTCGTACATATGTACGACAACCGATTTTTACGCTTGTAGATTCTGTTTTCCGTAGTGTAACTAGTTCAAATGACTCAAATGAAACTAGTTAGAGAGTTGTTCAATTGCTATATTCTCATAGAATTATACAAGAACACAATTGAAGCAAAATTGGTTTGATTCACTCGAATCAATACATGAACATTATAGCCACGTTTTGCAAATATAACATTCATTATTGATAAGTGTTTAGGTTCATGTACAACCGATTTTAGAAAAGTATAAGTATACGACGGGTATACTTACTTTAGTAACCGGATTTGAGTTTGTTTTAGTTTTCAAACTCAACAGAAATTCACTGGGACGTGAACTTTTCTTCAAGATGCATACAAGTACGCTGCATTTTTAGGTCTCGGATGAGTTTGGTTTTTATTTCAAACTCAGAAATACATGGACGTGAACTTTCGTCAATATGCGTATGGGTACGCATACTTACCCAGTCTCCTATAACCATTTTGTATACACACAAGTATGCATACTTTAAGTTCCCGTTTTTGGACTTATACACTAATGTGCGAAAACACTATGCTTATATCCAAAGATGGTTACAAGATTCAAAACTCTTTATTTCAATCATTGAAACATTCTTCTATAATGATAATAGCCGTTTTCACACACTATTAGCATCAAAGCAATTTTTAAGATATTGAAATAATCAATATCGAAACATTCCAAGCCTACATCAATGATTATATCACACAAACCATGTAAGATATTACTTTTCAATTTTATCATGATATAAGATGAACTTGGTCGAAGCGAAAGCTTACCAACGCATATTTCGAGAAATATGTAAGCGAGATATACTTAGTTCGAAATCTCAAATGTTTATAGAGAAAACTATATCGTAACACGACTTATGTCTCAATATAGGAGATATTAGAAATAGACTTTCCAAGTGATAGATGAGTTCAAGTCTCCAGATACCTTTTGTCGAAGAAGTTCCACAAGCTCCCTTTAGTAGTTCTTCGTCTTCAAATGATGAACTCCGTGAAAACTAGCTCAACTACACAATCTATGTCCTAGTCTGAGACATTTATAAATAGGCTAGAAATCAAGATTTATAATTTTGATCACTAATATTGACAAACATGCTTGAGATAGAAAAGCATGCGAGTTCGATTGAGCAAATGCTATAATCATGTAACCATCTTTGGATATAAACATAGTGTGTTCTCACATTTGTGTAAAAGTCTAAAACCTGGAACCCAAAGTGTATGTGCCGTACAGCGTGAATGGCGCGAAAGTTCACGTCCGGGAATTTCGCTGGAGTTTGAAAGTGAAAAACGCTCAATCCGGTTACTTAAGTACGCTGCACTGCCTCTTCGCACACACTTAGGTAGGTTACTTTCTAAAATCGGTTTGTTCATGAACTAAAACATTTATATATGAAGGAACACAATCTTTGCAAACCGTGGCTATAATGTTCATAAATCGATTCGAGTGAATCAAAACCGATTTTGCCTCGATTATGTCTTGTATAATTTTATAAGATCTAAGTAATTGAACAACTCTCTAACTAATTCATTTGAGTCATTTGAACTAATTATGGTGAAGATGAATAAGGTTGATATGAAAGTTCTCGTATGGCTAACCATTGGTTAATTATTTTTGAACCAACTAAGTGTACACGTTTAGGTACAATTACTCAAACGTAAATGAAGTTACATTTCATTTGAGTATAACAAGCTAAGTTCGATTTAATGGTTTAAAGGTATTAGCTTGAATCTAATCAGGTTTTCATCTAACGGTGAATATTGAATGCTTTGTTACCAAGGTAACTTAGATTGCAAAACCTGATTTGAAGACTATATAAAGGAGAACTCTAGGAACTGGGAAATCTAATCCCCACACCTCCCGTGTGATACTAATTGTATAAGATACAACCGATTCTCCTTTAACCTTAGGTTTTTCATGGAACCCTGTAGGTTAACGATTTCCAAAAGACTTCATTGGGATTGCTGAAGCAGACCCAACTATTTTTCTCCGTAGTTGCGTGATCTCATCTTGTTGTTCTATAAATGATTGAGTACAATCATAAGATATGCTTGAGATTTATATCTCTGATATGCAAGATAGAAAAGTAGTCACAAACACCTTCGTCTCATTGTTTGTGATTCCACAATATCTTGTTTCGTTAATCGATTAAGATTATTATGAGGTGATTGATATTTCTAGGTTGTTTTTCGGGAATATAAGTATGGTATATCAATTGGTTCCTGTTCACCTTGATTTATCAAATGACGGAACAAAAACTCATAAGTATTTCTGTGGGAGACAGATTTATCTATTCCTATAAACTTTTCTGTGTAAGACACATTTGTTTATCAAGTCTTCGCTTTGGGTCGTGGAAACTCTTAGTTGTGGTGAGGAGTTAATGGAATAAAGTATGTAGTATCCTTCTGGGATCAAAGACATAAGGAACACAACCGTACCTTGAATCGTATGAGATTGATTAGGGTTCAACAACATTTCATATCGAAGTTGGCTTTTGTAGTAGGCTAGTGTCTGAGCGGCAATACATTGTGGTGTTCAAATATGGACTAGGTCCTGCGGGTTTTTACGCGTGGTTTCCTCGTTAACAAAACTACGATATCTGCGTTATTTCTTTTCGCATTATATTTTGTTATATAATTGAAATATAACGGGTTTGTGCGTTGAATCAATCAATTGGTAGATCCAACCTTTGATTGTTTATTGAAATTGATTGATCCTTGAACATTGGTCTTGGATACAGATTTCAGTTATTTCTCTTATATTCAATCAAAGCTCGCAAATTCTTATTCGTTTGATTGCGGATTGAATTGAGAGATTGAGATATAACTCTTTGATATACTTTTCTTAAGATTGAGTCTAACTGTCTAGTTGATTCTCTTAAATTATATTGGAGTTAGTCCATACGGATTGCTAAGCAAAATATTGGGTGAGGTTGTTGTACTCCCGCTTTTTCAAGGTTTAAATCTCTTATTGTATCTAGTTTTTAAGTGAATTGATTTTTTTTTTTCGATTACTAAGAAGGTATTTCATTAATCCATGGATTGATTTTTATATTTTGTTTGTGTATGATTTTAATAATAATTCTATGAGTCTCTGAATTTACTGATTTTAGTAGGTAGTTATTAAGGAAAATTGATTTTTTTGTAAAAGAAAAATTGGGATTTCTTTTGAAAATGACTATACGTTTTTTTGAGTTGATTTCTTCTACGTTACAGTTAAATTTCTAGGACTC
>JAJJWW010011896.1:0-309769 GCA_023531295.1 Papaver armeniacum
CCTTGGGCGCCTTTTCACCTAGGCGCGACGGGGCGCCCCGCCCGCCTAGCGCCTAGGCGAGCGCCCGGCGCCTTTTACAACATAGTCACCAGCAGCACTCTTCCCTGAACTGGTCGTGATGTATATGGAAGTGAAGAAGAAGCTCGCAGCCTTGAGTATTAGGCCGGGTGTCTTTAACACAATTTGAATTCCAGCTTCCCCCCATTAAATGACATGACTGCCTTTAGCAGTTCCTCTGAAACTTGAATGCCCCTTAACATAATGACTACCCCTTAATGTACAGCGGGGGTGCCAATAGCACTTCTCTTTGAAATGACCATTTAGCCCTTAGTCTTCCAAGTTTTTGTTTTGCTCATAACTTCTTCATACGAACTCAGAATGACTCAATTCTTTCGCCATTATCTTTTGTTTTGAACGAGTTCCAATTGGTCTTTGGCCTTTCTCCACTTATAGCTAGCTTCTTTCCTTGCACAATTAAGTGCAGATCACTTCGTTTGGATGATTTTCCTAACAAAACACAAATAAAAGAAAACAAGCGTAATATACAATAATTTGCAAGAAAACCAACAAATACTAGCATGGAATTGACACTAAATATATGTGAAATATGCACTTATCATATAACGTCTATCTTTTGAACTTCGTATATAAGACATCGACATAATCGTATGAATGCTATTGTGATTATGTATGGGTATGGTGAAGATTTTATCCTAGGAGACAATGTTTTTACATTCGGTTAAAGGAAGTACAATTCATAAACTTGTTTTGTGAATCGAAAGGGAAATCGCTAGGATTATAGGTATTGTTATTCATTGCAAATTTTTGGATTACCGATATGTGTGTTTAGTATAACCGCTTATAACTTGTTTATGTATCTTGGTAAAACTATTCACAAGGCATGTATTTTGTATTGGTATGACTTTTATTAGTGAAACCGATCTTAAGTAATCACCTGAGATGGTATGATCGATGTGTTGTAATTGGTATGACCAACTCTAGACATTAGGGAACCTATCCTAGTAAGAGGTGCAACCGATCACAAACAAAAGGAATTGATCCTTGTAAGAGGTACAACAAGTCTTAGATATTGCAACCGATTCTATGACTTGTGCCACTGAATACAAGTTAGATACCATAAATATGTGCTAACCGATCCTAGTACCTAGTCAACCAAATTATGGAAAACTAGTGTGATTGATCCTAGTACCCACATAGAGGTAGAACCAAAAATTTTTTTGGTAGAACCGTGAAACCCATGAATGGTGATTTGATAGGATAATCAATCACATAGTTCTTGGAAGTCGAGATGAACCAATTGTAAACTTGTTTGGAAGTGTGGCCAATCGGTTCCAAGATTGTAAATATGAAAAAAAAGATTTATAAGTAAAGATGTAGACATACTTTGAACATGTGCGATAACGCTTATCTTTTATTGTTCAAATATATTCCTTAATAGCTAAAGGAGAATCCAGGATCGAAATAAATTGAGAATCATTTAATTAAGGTTTTTGGTTTTATATGCTTTTAATTTCCAGCAATTAAGATTCATATCTTTAGAAAATAAAAATTGGTAATGTGCATTTACTAATTGGAGATTTTCTATTGAGATTTTGGTCAATATTTGGACAAAGCATTTCCAGGAATTACGGAAACCGAATTTGGAAATATATTGCATATCTTGAGAATATTTTCGGTTTTGGAAATTCCTTGGCGACCTAACTTCCTTGGTCTATAAATATTGAAGTTTGCATTTCGAGCAAACTAATCATTGAGAAACAAGCAAAACTACCTTGTTGTGTTGTTACATGTGGAGCCGTCTATCAAAGAGGAAAATACCCTAATTAGGCGAAATTTCTTACGACCGCTCGTTTTAAAGATTTCTTTGCGATTGTGAAGCTCTACGAGTACCGTTGGTGGGAAACTAGATAATTGCAGTTTATTATTAGTTTTCGATTAATTTGATTGACTAACAGTTGTTGAACTTTGATTGCACCTAGTTTGTTTACTCTTGAGAATCTTCTCTTCTGATATATAAGATTCACTCAAACTAGATCGAAGTTTCGACAGATATATTTAGACTATTTGTAGATCTAAAGACGTCTTGTGATAATCCATTGTTAACAGACTCCGTTCTGTGTGTGATTAATCACAAGAGATTCAAGTTGATTGTGTGCAGGTTTTTATTGAAGATCTAAGAAGATTTGAAGACGAAGAAGATATCTGATTTGGGTTCATAATCTTTGTGTGCACAAAACTTGATCGGATGGGGATCAACTATAATCAGTTTATCTTTGTGATTGATGTGATTGATTAGTTGAGTAGATCGACATTAATACTTTTCTTTGTGATTTGAAGTATTGATTGCATAGTCTTAACAATTACTTTGGTAGTTGTTGAAAAGATAGATCTAAGGACCTGACAAAGGAGTTTATTGGGATAAACGGAAGAGCCTTTTGTCAAACTCATATCACTTGTTTGAAAAGAGTTGTTACCGAACATATTTTTTGTTCCTTTACTGTTTGGAATACGAACCAAAGGAATTTTTCCAAGTGCGTGACTTATTGCAAGTTGGAGGCGCAGGATACAGATTTTAACTAGGTGGACTATAGGTTTAGTTGCTTGGTCTCAACTATGAAGTTGGTTTAGATTTTGTATAGCGGCTTAATCCCGAGAGTATTCAATTTCGGACAAGGACCCGAGATTTTTCCGCATTTGCGGTTTCCTCGTTAACAAAATCTTGTTGTGTCTTTTACTTTTCTATTTCCGCAATTTTAATTGTTTTATTATAATTAGTTTTAAAATACACAAACATTAATTCCTATTTATATGATATCAATCCTATTGTGTTTGGATAAGTCTGAACCTATTATCAAGTAAACATACTTCGTTGTTGTATTGTCTCGATCTTGTATCCTTAGTCAATCACGCAAGTTATCTTGTTGTCGTATTGTCTCGGTCTCGTATCCATAAACGATCACACTAAGTGTGAACCGATTAGTTGTATTGTCTCGACTCAGTCCATAGACAATCACTTTCATAGAAAGGACTTATAGGTGGAAAAGTTTTAGATTGAGGTATATTTGGGTACCCTCGTATTTTCAAGATTGGTTTATCAAGTCTTCGAATTTGGGTCGTAGAAACTCTTAGTTGTGGGTGAGATCAGCTAAGGGAATCAAGTGTGTAGAGTCCTACTCGGATTCAGATACATAAGGAGCGCAAATGTACCTTGATCAGTGTAAGATTGGTTAGGGGTCAACTACATTCCAGTCCGAAGTTAACTTGGAGTAAGCTAGTGTCTATAAAGGTTTAATACAGTGTGGTGTTCAAAGCTGGACTAGGTCCCGGGGTTTTTCTGCATTTGCGGTTTCCTCGTTAACAAAATTGCAGTATCGTATTTATTTCTTTTCCGCATTAAATTTTTTATATAATTGAAATATCACAGGTTGTGCGTAAGTTCAATCGATTCGTGAATCCGGCCTTTGGGTTGTTGATTGAGTTGATTGACACTTGGATATTGTTTTTATCCCGTCCAAGTTGTTTCTTATATTAATCAGGCTCATAGATTTTATATGTTCGATTTTGTCGATTACATTAAGAAACAGAGATATAACTCTTTGATATACTTTTATAAAAATTGAGTATGAATTTGTCTAGTTGATTCTGAAAGTATATTGGAGTTTGTCCATATAGATTGCTAAACAAAATATTGGGTGAGGTTGTTAGACCCCCACTTTTTCGGACTCTAATTAAGAAGCAATATTAAGATTTTAAGGTAAGTCCTCATTTTGTGTTTATTTGAGAAAATGATTTAAAGTCGAAGAAAGGGTAATGTGTATCTTGAAGGAGAGGAAAAACACTAGGCAGGATATGATATAGGTAGTGCGGAGAACTGCGGGGGATTGAAAGCTATATGGAGTAATCAAGTCCTAGATGAGTCCTCTAGTAAGTCTCGAACCTAATGCATCGGAATAAAGTCGGCGGATGACTCTTAAGCATCAAGATTTTCTATACGCTTACGAAGGCGAAACCCAAGTTTATTACCCTTCGGGAGTGATTCCCTATTAGTGTCTATTTTATGTGTAGAGAGAGGGGATGAGTACAGAGTTTCTTAATAATGCTAGGGCTAGAGGTCAGATGAAGAGTAATCTTTGGATTCTTTGGTCTTCTGATTATGCTAGACCTGCGGTGATAAGTAAAAGTAAGCAAGCAATTTCTGTGGTCCAAGAAAACGGATGCGCGTTATTTCCTTATACCGAGGATGGTAAATCTTTTGTCCCGAGATTGATGTTTTACTTTATTATGATTTACATTTCTAGCAACTACATATGCTTCTTGCAGCTAGTTGGTTCTGGAAGGCCCTCGTCCATTATGTAGAAACCATGCTAAGTTGCATTTTCCGATTGCATATAATTTGACAATTTTGTTTCCCACGTCTACTCGTTAAAAATACATCACCCCATGCATGACTTGTTGTTTGTCTGCATTGACCTGGACTCATACTAATGCAACTTCGACTTTGATATGCCATGTTTTGTACTAGCTTGGTTTTGGATGCTTATATTGCAAAACGGATTACATGTTCCTACAACGTCCATATGTTATCCTTTTTTATCCATAGTTTCTGGAGATTCTTGGATTTTGATAGTATATGATGTACATATATTACTATGTTAGCTTTCTCTACAGCTTGCGTCACTGGTTTTCTGATGTTATCACTGTTTTTGCAAACAAGTATTACTTGTGCCTTGTGCGATGCAACATATTCAAGTTCTGTAATTTTGGCAGTCACTATTTGATGACTCCTTATGGTATCTCTGTAATTTGAAAGTGAACAATGCCATTGGAATGAATAGTGAAAGCGCAACATCGGCTGGTTAAAATGTATTTAGACCACAAGATCAAACATTTATTCATGAATTACGTGACCGGGTTGCTAATGAATTAGATGTACTTGTTGGGGTCTAGTGTGGAACAATGTAGTGGTTGAAGTGGGAAATGGTGGTAGTGAATGAGGTGATGTTGGACTAATCAAGCTCACGAATTACTTTCTGTTTGATTTGTCGATTACATTAAGAAGCAGGTATATAACTCTTAGATATACTTTTCTTAAGATTGAGTATGACTGTCTAGTTGATTCTCTTGAAAAGTATATTGGAGTTTGTCCATATAGGTTGCTAAGCGAAATATTGGGTGTGATTGTTGGACCCCTGCTTTTTCAATTGGTATCAGAGCAGGCAAACACTATATATAAACCTAATAAGTTTGTGTTTGAGTAATCCTTAAAGTCTGTCCTTATGGGAAATTACTTTGAGAAGCTTGTTCGGGGCATCATGTAATGCATGCTAGAAGCCCTTAAAAACTGTTTAAAGCTTATTCTCTATAAGACCTTTGGTCTCTCAAGATAATCTCTTTCCATCTAAGACCTTTATTTGGAACCCACAATTGGGGGATATCAAAACTAATCGGGGGATATAGCTACATGACAAAAACTGGATCCATATCAAATCTGGGTCACCCCTTATGTAATTATTTTTTAGTTCCTAATCTAGCCCTCACTAATCAGGTTTAGTGGTTAATACTCCCCCCGTTTCTGGAAAAGAGATACTTTCACTTTTTCAATTTGGCCTATTTTTAGGCTAAAATGAAAAAGTGAAAGTAACTCTTTTCCAGAAACGGAGGGAGTAATAATTAGGAAAATCTTAAGTATTTGGGGTACTTGACTAGTTGTTGTCATTCATGCATAGGTTCTTTCCCTTTTTTTATGAGAGTGGTGAGATGAGACTTTGTAGTCCTGAACCACTTGCACCTAGAGTAAATTTTTTTTTTTTTTTTTTTTTTTTTTGCAAATTAGCACCCTTAGTCAGCCAACAGAGTTTAACTTCCATTTGAGTTCCATGAGTCACGACTTTTAATGTATCAATGTGGTGCATTTGATAGATATGCCAGTAGCTCTATCCGCCTAGTTGCCACTCTCTTCATCAGGAATACCCTTTTTAAAATTGTTGAGATTATTAGTCCCACATGGTTGGGTTATTTGAGATCCTGCGGTTTATAATCTATTAGGGCCTCTCCATTCATTGCCAATTGGTTTTGAGTTGGATGCCCATATTCTAATATGGTATCAGAACAGGCTATTTGTGTCGAGTCAGTTGACCGCACCTTTACTCGCGTCACCCGATTAATTGTCCACGTGTTTGTAAGACCCGCCGAGGCTACACGTGAAGGGGCGTGTTGAGATTATTAGTCCCACATGGTTGGGTTATTTAAGATCCTGCGGTTTATAATCTATTAGGGCCTCTCCACTCATTGCCAATTGGTTTTGAGTTGGATGCCCATATTCTAATAAAAATCAATAAAGAAAAATACTATATATTTTTTTTTTAAAGGTGTGGGTTTTCCGCTTTTCCTGGTCCTGGGGCTTTCGTTTGTCTTCTATCATTGTCAGTCAACTAACATAAGACAAGCTAGAGTTGATCGTCTTATCCCTATTTTGTACTAGCATTTAAGTCAGCTATACCTATACCATCCCACATGATCATAGCCAAAGATTTTTGTTGCCAACAGCCTGGACCTCGTATATATTATTCATTCGTCTTGGGATAAGCATCAGAAAATTCCCTTTTCTGGTGCAACACGAAAGGATGTGCTGCAGACTTGTGCAGTCATAAGAGGTATCAATCACAGCTAGATGATATTGTCTATAGTGTTGTCCAGTTTTTCATGAGAGTGGTGAGGAGAGAGTAGTTTTGTTGTTACAAGGGTCTACTAGACTTTGCATTCACACCTAAAGTTCCTGAACCACTTTTACTTTTCTGAATGCATTTCCTTCACTCCAGCAAAACCAACATTCTTTTTGTCACCTGCTGGGATACATAAACTCACTCAGTAGAGATCTAGCCATAGAAAAGATGAGAGGAAGATCAGGAAAGTTTGAGATAAAATATATAGAAAACTCAACCAATAGACAAGTAACCTACTCAAAGAGAAAAAAAGGGATTCTTAAGAAAGCTAGAGAAATAACCATTCTCTGTAATGCTCAAGTTTGTCTCATCATGTTTCCTAAAAGTCGCCAAAATGCTGAATATGTCAGTCCTTCTACTACGTAAGTTCATTCATTCACATTTACTACTAAGTTTTTGCAATATAACTCCTGCAACATCTCCTTTACATATACTCCCTCCGTCCCTATTATATAGGCGGAATATTGGATTTTTCTAGTCCCACTAAATAGGCGGAATTCTAATTTCAAAAAGACTTTTGACATATATGCCCTTATTTATGTTGTATGGGAAATTGTAGTGAGAATAAGACAAAGGGTAAAAATAGGAAAAAACATGAAAATTTATGAAAACCAAAGAATTTCTTAAATGAAGAGATTTCACATTCTCCGCCTATATATTAGGGACAGAGGGAGTATTTGATTTCTTGGTTTAGGATGAAGGACTTCTTTGATAGGTATCGAAGGGAGACTAATATAGATCTATGGGCAGCTCAATATGAGGTAATTTGTACCCTAATCTCTTTAGTTTTGTATGTTTTTCTACTATTTAGTATTAATTTGTTTGTATGCGAAATAATTGTTAGTAAACATTGACTTCACAGGCGTTACAAGAAGAATTGAGAGCGCAGCAGGAGATTGGCAGAAGACTAAAGAAAGATATTAGGTAAATGATGGATGCACTGTACAAGTTAGTTTTAACATTGGTATATCTATTGCCTGCTATTTCAATATGAATGATGTTTATGACTTGGGTATGGTTTGCAATAGGCAGAGGACTGGACAAGACGACTTGGGTGAATTTAGCATCGAGGAACTGCGTAGTTTTGAGAAAAATCTTGAGGAGTCTTTGAAGATTGTTCGCGATAGGAAGGTAAAAGTAATGTAGGGGTTTTTCTTAATGTTGTATGCCTCTAGTTGCAGTTCATTTGGCCTAGACTTTGTCTCTTAACACCTTACTCTTTCTATTTTGACCGATTAGAACATTCATAACATTGGAGATATAAATCGGTATAGGGGTTCTACTTATTCGTTCTGTATATATATCGTGCTCATTCCCAGAAAATGTGTCATGCTTGATGAAGCACATACAAAGGGTAATTTAACACCATACCAACATCTAGCATTACATGTATGAGTGTAAGAGGGTAAGCTTGTTGCATATTTATCAAAATGAATACTGCAATACCATAATGCTAGAGTTATTGTTTGTACATATATACAATTTCCTTTCTTTTTCATTCGAGTTCTCCATTTATTGTGCTATAATCTGAGAAACATTTTTTTGGCATCTAACTCTAAGCTAACTAGTTTGATCTGTCGAGTAACAGGAGCATGTGTTGACCAGTCAGGCCATTATCCTCACCAGAAAAGTATGTATAGTACGTCAATTTCCTAGAATCCCCTTATAGCTAGCTTTCTTTTCATATGTATTGTTTCCTTCACTACAAGGACTTACATCATTTTGCTCTATTTTGCAGGTTAGATTCCAAGAGGAAACACGCAATCGTCTCCTACACTTATATGTAAGTTTCAAACTCAATGATAGTATATGTTCACCAAGAGTTCCTCTCGTTTCCAACAACAACGTGCAGGCTTTTGTACAATGTAACATTGCGATTGGTGAATTATATCCTTGTGTGATTGGTCTTAGGCTAAAAAAGTGGAGCCCTGCTATCCAGTTCCTGCTGATAATGAAGGAGACCATTATCTTGAATATGTAAGTATGATCACTTCACGAACTCTAGCATGATCTCATAGTAAGACTTCATGAGTGCCATTGCTTTAAAATCTTATTCAGACTTTTCTGTTCTTGTTTGTCTGGTCTTAGGCTCATAAAGAGGAACAAGAGTTTTTCCATCCAGTTCCTGCCAATAACGAACGAAATCACCAGCCCAACTATGGATCTGTGTCATCGTTAATGAAAAGTGAGTCAATTGATGGGCGCGGTGGTGATTTTGAGAGTTCCGAAATTACATTCCAACCACTACTACAACCAAGCCACACCAACCTTCATAACGAAGCAGGAGGAGCATATTGGTACAATCAAACCTTTGCTTGAGCACTATCAACAAGTACCTGTTGCAGCAATAAAGAATCATTTTGTAGGCTTTCCTGGTTCAATTCTGGGGTCTAGTACGTAGTGTTTTCACGTAAGAACCTTTTTGTAGGCATTCCCGGTAGTAGTGAAAATTTTTGTAGCAAGAAAGAAATTTTTTGTAAGCTTTTCCGGTTCTCTGGTACTTTAAAACTAATTTTTATTTATCTGAAATTTGATCAGTGGACTGCGATATGACTATAAGGCTCAAGTGTTGTTTTAAGTTTAACAGCGAATTTAGCATTCCCATTCCAATTGTATTGTTTTCTATTCAGCTTTAACATTTGTTAAATTCAGTGTTCACTTATAGCATACATAACCGGTGTTGCTAGCATAAAACTGAATGTAACACAAATTGATCAGCATACCAAAACATCCTCTGGTGAGCCTAAAATGATCAGGGCACTAGCAAAACTAGCTCAATTTTGGATTTCAAGGGACTTAATTAGCAGGCATGACTCATGAGCAATTCGATATATTCCTGGTTTTTTTCGATATATTTTCGTGAGTGTATTTGTAAGCCTGTAACATTTTTCTAATTATAAATTGTAATATCTTAAAGAGAATAGCGAAGGCTCAACAAGAGAAAACTGAACATATCTCCATAACACAAAAGTTAGTAAAGTTTACAACGGCAAAAATTGCAGCATGTTTGAATGCTAAAATCTGTCCTATTAAATACAGTAATTAATTTTCATCAAATATGCCTATCTATACGGGAAGGACTTTTGTCTGGGGTGTAATACCATGGGTTCCAGTGGAGGTCTCTCTTGTTCTTTGGCTCAATAACAAAAAAAAAAATACAAAGGGAGGTGTGGGTTTTCAGCTTCTTCTTCTAGGGCTTTATTTGCTATCATTGTCAGTAAACTAATCTAAGACAGCTAGATTTGAGCAGTGATTGTTTCATTTCTTTTTTGGTCTCATCCTTATCCTGTACTTCGGTAACCAGTACTAACATTTAAGTCAGCTATATCATCCCACCTGAAAATAATCACAGACAAAGATGTTACTTGCCAACTGCCTGGCTGGATCTCATACGTCTTTGGGATAAGCATGAGAAAACTGGTTCTTTTTTTGTTGCACCAAAAAAGATGTGCTGCAGACTTGCAGTCATAAGAGATTTCAATCACAGCTAGATGATTTTGTCTCTATTCTAGTCTATCAGTGAAGCTAGCGTAGTTGTCATACATACATGGGTTCTTTCCCCTTTTTTATAATATGAGAGCGGTGAGGAGAGACTAGTTTGGTTGTTGCAGCATTCACACCTGAACCACTTGCAAACTGAGTATTAAATTATGTGGTTGTGGGTTGGAATGAAATTCCATTCAACTCCTAAACACCAACATTCCTTTTGTCACCTACTAGGATACATAATACATCAGACTCGCTCAATAGAGATCTAGCTTTAGAAAAGATGGCTAGAGGAAAGATAGAGATAAAGTATATCAAAAACCCATTAAACAGACAAGTAACTTACTCCAAGAGAAAGTCAGGGATTCTTAAGAAAGCTAGAGAACTTACCATTCTCTGTAATGGTCAAGTTTGTGTTTTCAAAAAGTGGCAAAATTGCTGAATATGTCAGCCCTTCTGCTACGTAAGTTCATTCATTCACTTAGTACTCATTTTTTTGCATCAGGAACACCTGCAACATCTCTTTACATTTTTTTTTATTGTTTTTGGTTTAGGATGAAGGAGTTTTTGATAGGTATGAAAAGAAGACTAAATTAGATCTATGGGAAGCTCAATATGAGGTTAGCAGTACTCTAATCTCTTTGTTTTTGTATGTTTTTTCTACTGATTAGTACTAGTTTGTTTTATGTGTAACTAACTGTTTTTAATTGACTGCGTAGGCGTTGCAAGAAGAATTGAGAGCACAACAAGAGATTGGCAGTAGACTAAAGAAAGAGATTAGGTAAATGATGGATGCTTTGTACAAGTTACTTATTTTAATACTTGCAGTACGGATTGCTTGCTAGTTCATTACTTGGGTATTGTTTTCAATAGGCAGAGGACTGGACGAGACGGCTTGAGTGAACTTAGCACTGAGGAACTGCGTGTTCTCGAGGAAGATTTGCATCATTCTCTGGGTATTGTTCGAAACCGTAAGGTAACCTAATAGAAAGATCTGCATTGATACTTTTAGTTGTAGTTCCAACATTTATATCCGGTTTCAACGTGTTAGTATATATATCCGTCTAAATTAACTAACTAGTTTGATTTGTGATTATTTGGTACCAGAACGATATTTTGACCAGTAAGATCCGGACCACAATGAAAAGTGTAAGTTCAGAAATTTATGTCCATTCTCTGAAGGAAATTTAAATTTCCTTCAGTTATAGGACTTACATTTTGTTTGCTAATTTACAGATTAGATTCGAGGAAACAACGAGGCGTATCTTATGCTCAGTACGTGTAAGTTTCAATCTCAAAAAAAATATATGATCTCTGTTAAGGTTTCTTTTTTTGAGCTTTAATGAACTGTCGGCCTTGCTTGGTCTTTAGGCTGAAAGAGAGAAGCAGGGGTCTCGTCTCATTGCAGTTCCCGCTGGTAATGAAGGAGATGACCAGCCGCACTTTACTGCGCTGCAAATGTTCCCAAGTTGGTTTCCACCTGCAACCCAGCCAGCCCAATCTTCCTGATGCAGCAGGAGGACAATACTTCTTAACAATTTGCTCCAGTACTCTATCAATGTTGGAGTACTCATGCAAAGTGTCAGGTTGTGTGACTATGAGTTTAGCTTTCGTAATTACATTTTAATGTTTCACCCCAGTGACTCCAAATTGGTACTTTAGTTTCGTATCTATCTTTGGCTTTTCTGGTTGATAAGTATTTAGGTTGTAAGTTTTTTGTGGCGGCGCTCTTTAGTAGAGTTGCATGTTGATTTTTTTTGGCTGTTGGGAGCTCTTGGCGTTGTTTTGCTAAGGGCACAGGAATGTGATGGTTTTAATATACTAGTGTACTGCTGGATAAATTATTAGCAAGAAAGAAGTCTTTTGTAGTATTTTTCCAATTTGATTTTGGTGTTTTGTTGTTAGAAACGAACTATTAATGCGATATGGTAAGGAAAAGTGCAAGCTTCACTTGTAGCCCACATCACGTTTTGCACATACTGTCAATGCCATTACCATGATCAAAAGCATAAGAGTGATTGGCGAGGCCATTACTATTACCATACCCGTAACCGTAAGAGTGATTGCCAACGCCGTATGAATGATAGTCGCCGTATGAATGACAGTCAAGTATGGTATGCTTGTTGGAAAATCACACTCAGCATTGCTGGAACCATAGAGTAACTAATAAAAATCCTAGCCCTCTTGAGGGATTCCAGTTTCCTATTTCCTACTCAACCATTAGATTAGAATTTGAAGGAAGAACCATGTAGGGGAACTGCCCCACTTGGCAAATGGTTGTTGATAGATTATTTATGCAAGTAGTTAGACATTTTTTTGTCCTCTCCTATATCCTTTGAATCCTAGGTGATATCATACATTTTGGGTTTTCATGTATGTTTTTCTTTCAGTTGTCGCATATTTTGGGCTTACAAGTGTTGGTTACTTATAACAAGTGTTCATTTCATGCTTCAAGAAAATACAAGCATTTCATTTTTTTTTCGAGCAGGTTATAATTACCAAAACACATTATTTTGATGGTGAGGAAATTAAATTGAATACTATTTATAGAAGTGACACAGAGAAACATTAATTGTAATCGTAAATTTATGGTTTCATCTCTCTTTCTTTTGTTTGCAATTTTTGGCTCATATTTGTGAGGTGGTGGAGAAAATTGAAGAATAATAAACAGAAATATAGTGTGCATAGGCCAATTAATTTCTACTTAATTCAAATATAAATGTTGGTTGCTGTGAAATTTCTTTAAGTGATAAGAAAGTCAAGTAAGACGTAAGTAACAACACCATATCTTGAAACTCAGAAATTGTAGAGGAGATATATGATAGCTAGAGTTATTTGAGCTAATAAAGTGTAAATATCAGAGATTCAAAACCTTGCGAGTGCAATTTTGTGCACACTCCTTTAAAGAGTGTGCACGAAACAAAATGTTTTGATTGGTTGCCTTAGTCTTGCCGTTAACAATATATGTATGAAATTCTTTTTCTATTTTTTGTTTTGACTCAATTAATAGCTAAAACAAGAAAAAATATATGCTATCCTTAAATATAGTGATTTAAAACGGGAAACCCGACAATAGAATCGGAAAATTAAGCAGTATTCTAGATAATTATTTGAATTGATCATCAAAGAAAATGTGATGATCAGCAATATGTAGTCCACTGTATTAATTTCTGTTTAACTCAACTAAGTGATTTTTGGTTTAATGGAGTTCGGTAATCAAATGGCGACCTAAGAAATTTTCGATTTTCTAACTAGTCTCAAATCTTATTATTTTTTCTTGCTAAGTGCTGATCATCGAGTTTTATTTTCTTTTTTGATTTTGTGTGGACATGATTTTAATGGTTGTGGATCTTATGAATCTTTGATCATATGTAATACATCTTTTATCACGTTTTGAATCACGAAAATGTATATAAAGTTGATTTCGTGAGTGGTATTAAGTTACTCCATGGAGTATAAACCAATCTATAAACAAAAACTATAAATCATGAATGAACACATCGACTGACCTAATGACCTAATCCATGAAATATGTACATAGATCTATCAACTCCATGATCTTCTCATACTCTCTAGCACAGGAATAATAAATTTTGATTAAAGGAAACGTCCAAAAATATGGAAAGGAAAGAACTCATTCCCTTTTTTAGATTAGGATTAAATATGATTCCTTTTTTAGAATTAAATTAAAATAAAAATAATACTATAAATTTATTTAATAAAATAGGATAACGGTATATTTTGAATAACCAATCACATAAATTTGTTACGTGCACACTCTTTAAAGGAGTGTGCACAAAATTGGACTCAAACCTTGCAAAGTGATATCTTCTAAACAAAAAAATATTTTATTTGTAATTTACTTGAAATAAATATCTTTCTTGATTTGGAAAAAAACTGATCCCACAAGGCCAGCTCAAAAATGAATTCGGGGCTTCGTACCCGTCGGATGATGGAGAGGTGAGGTTTTTGACGGATTTTGGATACTGATATACGCATATGACGTTGGATCAGACAAACTAACCTACGACACTAGTCTGATGAGCACTAGAAAATTTGCTCATAAGCACGAGAAAATTTTGCTCTTTAGTGATTATCTTCTTTAGGGAAATTATTTTGCTCTAGCAGCGCTAGAGCAAAATTTTGAACTAGCAGCGTTTGCGGCCGTTGGATGGAAGAAATGTGATGTCAGCAGAAGAGAAAAAACATGCCATGACGTCACATTTAAAGAATCCAATGGTGAAAAATGCTGCTAGATCAAATGCTGCTAGAGCAAACTCTTCTCCTCTTCTTTAGTCCTTCTCTCACCTTTTTTTTTTTTTTTTAAGATGAGAAGTTTTATTAGAGAGTAGGAGAATTTACAAAGAGTTCCACCAGAAGTAGAAAACAACAGAGTTCAAAATAAAAAAAAATTAAAAAAAAAAGTTACACAAAGAGAGCATCCAAATTGTTTTGAACTGTACTGGCAAAATTTAAATGAACTCTTTTCCCAACCGCACTTGCCCAAGATAAAATCAAAGACTTCACTTCTATTCCCAGGTCATCATCCGTTTTGAAAGTATAATTCCACTCAAAGATGCGCTTGTTTCACTTCTATTCTCACTTGTGTGTCGTTCATTTTATTTTTGATTTTAAATAAGAGACACTTTTTATGAGAGGAGACTTTATATTTGTCGACACTTGAGTCCTTGACAGTAAAGTGGCAATTAAAATTCACGCATTGATTTTTTTTTAAAGAAATTAAACAATCATGATAGTCTAAAATTGTATAATACATAAAAATTTAACTAACGGATGATCCGAAATTTTCAATTGGTTTAAATTTAAACTTAAACCTTCTCACCAAACGAAATTCTCCATCTTACACCATGCGGTACATAATCATAGACGTAACAAGTATGAAGTGTTACGTCCTGATATATAATATATTTCAATAGTTTTTACGATAATCTTATAATTTTCTCTGACTTCTCGACTTGTGTTGGCCTGGCGTTTCCTCACTATAGGCCAAAAGAAACATTATCCACTCTACACCCAAGAAAAATGTAACCTCGTTCTTCTTTGGAGTAACAAGAAGCATATATACTGATAATGTTGCAGCATGAGATTTGGATCGAATGCTTTTTGTGTATGCTGTATTAATTAATTAAGTCATGATTTATGATATTGTTCATAACTTCTCATACTCCTAACATGATCACGGAGTTTATTGCATGATCCCGAAGAACATAGTTGAGGATGTCAGGATCAAAATCAAAAGGGAATATTGGGGATATGCCCCAAAATTGACTGTCATCTTGGGGATATGCCCCAAGATTCCAATTTTGGGGAATATGCCCCAGACGTCCAAAATTCCATCCAAAACCGTTAAGTAGTTAATATTCGCTCACACTTGGGATCACATATGCGAATTAAAAGACAGATATACGATATATTAACACCTTTACAAGGTTCAGAACATATTTAGATTTAAAAAAATCTTGAAAAATTAGAGAAAAAGTTAAGATACATTTACGATAAATAGTCTATTTAACGGTTCTTTGACGGAAACCGTTACTTTGGGGCATATTCCCAAAAACTGGAATCCTGGGGCATATCCCCAAGATGACAGTCGATTTTGGGGCATATTCCCCATTTTCCCAAATCAAAATGACCATCATGATTCATGATAATCCTCTTTTCTTACTGGGCGTGCAGCTCAAAATGCATCGTTCCTGCTCTACGAGATGTACACTGAAACAAGCCCATGTAATGAGAGGTCGCTGTTAACAAATTAAATACTGTAATTTCATTTCAACTATTATTGTCAGTCAACTAACATATGACAACTAGATTTGATCAGTGATTGGATTCATTTGATTTTTGTCTCATCCTTATTTTGTAGTACTTTCATAACTAGTACTAGCTAGCATTTAAGTCAGCTAAGCCATCCCACCTGAAATCACTGGCAAATATGTTAGTTGCCAACTGCCTGGATCTCATATATATTCATTCATCTTGGGATAAACAAGAGAAAATTCGCTCTTTTTGGTGCAACAAAAAAGATGTGCAACAGACTTGCAGTGATTAGAGATATCAATCACAGCTAGGTAATTTTGTCTTTGCCTATCTTTCGTATAAATGCAAAGTCTAGTAGACCCTTGCAACACAACCTAACGACTCTCTCCTCACCACTTGCAACCTGGATTAAATGATGTAGTTGTGGTTTTGAACTTTAAATTGAGATCCTTAACTCCTGAAACTGAAAAACCAATAACATTCCTTTTGTCACTCACCCCTGCTTGGATACAAAATACATACTGGCAAACTCACTCACTAGAGATCTAGCAGTAGAAAAGATGACAAGAAGATCAGGGAAGGTAGAGATAAATTACATAAAAAACACATTAAACAGACAAGTGACTTACTCCAAGAGAAAGTCAGGGATACTTAAGAAAGCTAGAGAACTAAGCATTCTTTGTAATGCTCAAGTTTGTCTCATCATATTCTCTGATACTGGAAAAATTGCTGAATATGTCAGTCCTTCTACTCCGTAAGTTCACTCGTTGGTTCACATACTACTCGGTTTTTGCATTATGAACTCCTGCAACATCTCATTTACATGTTTTTTTTTTTTTTGAATTTTTTTGGTTTAGGATGAAGGACTTTATTGATAGGTATCAAAGAGAGATTAAAATGGATCTATGGGAATCTAAATATGAGGTTATTAGTACTCTAGTCTCTTTGTTTTTGTATGTTTTTCTACTGATTATTAGTACTAGTTTGTCTGAGTAAGTAATTGTTTGTGATTAACTGCATAGGCTTTGCAACAAGAATTGAGAGCACAGCAGGAGATTGGCAGTAGACTAAAGAAAGAGATTAGGTAAAGGATTAATGGATTTTACAAGTTAGTCTAACCATTGCTATATGTATTATTTGCTATGATTGATATTTATTACTTGGGTATGGTTTGCAATAGGCAGAGGACTGGACGAGATGGCTTGACTGATCTTAGCATTGAGAAACTGCGTGTTCTTGAGGAAGATTTGCACCTTTCTAAGGAAATCGT
Organism: Papaver armeniacum; assembly: GCA_023531295.1. Lineage (NCBI taxonomy): Eukaryota > Viridiplantae > Streptophyta > Magnoliopsida > Ranunculales > Papaveraceae > Papaver > Papaver armeniacum. Next base: position 17,278 of record JAJJWW010011896.1, read on the forward strand.
TCGACGTCGCAAGGTAAAGTAATAGAAAGATCTGTTTTGATACTTTTAGCTGTATTCTTCCAACATTTATATCTGCTTCTATTTTTTTAGTAATTGATCTGTGATTATTTGGTAGCAGAACGATGTTTTGACCAGTCAGACCCGTAGCGCCATGAAAAATGTAAGTTCAGAAATTTAGGTCCATCCTATGTAAGCTCTCTCTTAAGTTAATGTTTCCTTCAGTTGATGGACTTGCATCATTTACTTTATTTTTGTTACTTTGCAGATTAGATTCGAGGAATCACGGAAATGTAGTCTCCTACGCTCATTACGTGTAAGTTTCAATCTCAAAAATAATAAATGATCTATGAATCTATGATAAGGTTTCTTTTGTGAGCTTTAACTAACTATAGGACTCGTTTGGTCTTAGGCCGAAAGAGAGGAGCAGGGGTCTCATCTTAATGCAGTTCCTGCTGGTAATGAAGGAGATGACCAGCCCCACTTTACTGCACTGCAAATGTTCCCAAGTTGGTTTCCAACTGCTACCAAAAGCCAGCCCAATTCTAATGATGCAGCAGGGGCACAATACAATTCTAACAGTTTTCTCTAGTACTCTATGGTCGAATACTGAAGCGAAGTGTCAGGTTGTGTGAATGTGGATTTAGGTTTCGTAATTACATTTTGATGCGTTTCACCCCAATGACTCCATATCTATCTTTGGCTTTTGTGGAGTTGGATGTTGATTGTTTTTGCTGTAGGAAGCTCTTGGCGTTGTTTTGCTGAGGGCACTTGAAAGTGATGGTTCTAACTACTAGTGTACTGCTGGTTAAATTGTTAGCAATACAGAAGTCTTTTATAGTATTTTCAATTTGATTTTGGTGTTTGGTTGTTAAAAACGAACGATAAATGCGATGTGTGATGGAAAAGTGCAAGTTATCATGCTTTGCACAAACAGTACTGCCTTACTGCCAATGTCGTTAACCTATCCATAAGCAGAGCCGGTCCTGTGTCCAGAAGGGCCCTGTGCGAATTTTTTTCATAGGGCCTTTTATGGTGTCAAATATTTTATAACAATTGTAAAAAAAAAAAAACATCAATGTTTTTTTGCATAGATGAATTCGCTAGAATTTTTTTTACACTTAACTGGTTTATTAACGCGTATTTTTAAAAATATATTCATTGAAACATTTTATTTGTCGATATACACCTGCATGAATAAGAATATGCAAGATAAACTCAATGATATCGCCGCATGAATTATATCTAAGGTCTTCGGAGGTAATAATAATACGATAAATACGAAACGCGTCTAGAATAAAAAACAATGAAGAGACTAGCTCGGTAGATGATGTATTAACCAACACTACCAGGATTATTGGTTTTAGTTCAGGAGTTCGAATTTCTTTGAAGACAAAGAAGTTTGTTTTTTTTTTTTTTTTTTTGTGTGTGTGTGGAAATAAACAGTTGGGCTTAGGGAGGAAAAGGCCCTCGACAGAGCTGGGCCCTGTGCGGTCGCACACCCTGCACACCCTCAGGCCCGGCTCTGGCCCATAAGAGTGATAGACAATGGCATAAGAATGATTTTCAGATATAACTCTGGTGTTTTTAAGGTTTGTTGTCAGATTACACTCAACATCTCTATGCCTAGTTGCCTAGCTTCAACCATTAGACCTTTTTCAGGTCGAGGTTCTCTCATGAGCGAAACCAAGTAAGGGAAACTGCCTCACTTTGAAAATAGCTCTTAAAATGTACGCATGTTGATAAGCTCCTTTAGATTGGTCTTTTTTATTTTGCCCTCGCAGAGCAAGATTTTAATCCCAAGTCTAAATAACGGGTTTTATACCACAACTGATCAATAAAATTTGCACAAAATTGGTTAAAAAGACCAAAATCAATAATTCCTGGGTGAAAAAGACATATAAAATTTAATACTGTTTAAATAGACGAGAATGTAAAAATAGCCAGGCTGTAAACAGTTTCATCCTACCCATTTTGAAATACTTTTTCTTATTTTTAATTTATATCAAGATGCATCCAGTTTCATCCTCACTCTTTTTTAAGTTTAAGCCAGAATGAATTCAGTTTCATTCTTGCTATTTTTTTTGTGTCCATTTCACCCATATTAATTTTTACTCGTCCATTAGAACCATGTTTTAAAAATATTTGGACAAATGACCCATTTTCCGTAAAATTTGAATCTTCCCTTTCGTATACTTCAAGTCATAGCTTTTGAATTCCCATTTATGTTAATGGTCACACATTTTGGGTTTACAACCACTAACTTTGAATTCATCTTACTTTGAATCATTATTTTGATGATGAGAAGAAACCCAAATACTATTTATAGAAGTGACACACAGGATACATTAACGTAAATTATGGTTCCATTTCTCATTTCTCGTTTGGAATTTTTGGCTCATTCGGAGGTGGTGGAGAAAACTGAAGAGTAATTTACAACAAAATTCGATTGTCCAAGAATAACTACGGACTACGTCTGTATAGAGATTCAGCTAGATTCAGTTTCAGCCCAACCAAATCCAGCCGAGTCCATTTCAGCGTAAACATTTTTTTTCTTTAGCACTTTCTATTATTATACTATTTATAAAGGGAACTCTCTTTACTACAGTGTTAATGAAGCTGCAAATTATGTTGGACCATTTTACCCTCATATCTTATGCAATAAGTATCCTAAAAATATAATGAGGGTATATTAGTTTTTTTTTTTGATGGAAAGAGTAAATATATTAATCAAGCAATAAAGTACATCAGATTTACAATATCTTTCTTTTCAAAAATATTGGACATCACACTAGATTGTGATATCCTTATTTGAATTTGTGTAGATATATGGTTGAGATTCTTTATCCGAGCTTCTTTTGCTATCGTCGATCTTTGCAGAGTTAAATCTTCTGTTGATATATTTCACCTTTGCTTGAGGGAGTCTTTGCAAGATCTTTTGGGTTTTCATTATTGTGTTCTCCGCGCTCCAATCTGGGATCTTGTCTTTCTTTCTGATTGTTTCCGCTAACATCTTGCAATCTGTAACTAAGGTGACACTAGATAAAATATTCTTACTAAGCCAATAGGAAGCTTTTAATAAGGCTTTTGACTCTGCATGGAAAGCTGATGAAGCCCTATCTGCTCCCGCTGCAATGTGCATAAAAGTTTCGGTGTCCATTTGAGAATAGGATAAAGCATATCCCATTGTTGAATTTTCCTTTTTGAAAGCCGCGTCTATGAATATTATCCATCTGAAGCTAAACTTGACCATTTATCCTTGTATTCCATAGTTAATAGACTTTTTTGGTCTTCTTGATATTCTCTTGTGGATATTGTTGTATGAATTTGTTAATTTGCTCAATAAGAGAATTTGGGTTTGGGTTTATTTTGTCAAAGACTACTGAGCATCGGTACTTCCAGATGAACCAGGATATTGTTGCAATCTTTCCCGAATAGTTAGCGAAATCAGTTTCCGAGATCCAATCTTTAATCCAATCCATCATAGAGTCTGTATTAATTCTTGTATTAACTGCATCTAAGGAGAGACCAAACCAAATTGCTCTAGCAAAAGGACAAGATCTTATTAGGTGTTGTTCTGTTTCTGACGATTGAGTATTACACATTGGGCAATCTGTGATAAAATCCTTATTATGAGCTCCTAGTCTAGCATTAGTGGGAAGAGCTTTCTGAGCTAATTTCCAAATGAATAACTTGATCCTCGGAATTACATTGATTTTCCATACTAATACTCGAGGGTATATTAGTATTATGTTGTTTGCAAATAAAATTTTCTATCTAGTGTTAGAGAAGACCCAGTTCGCGTGCGTTTGGTTAGGGGGGACCCAATCTTTATGCACGTGCGGACTTCTAGTCTATAACAAATGGAACTCATTATGCGTTAACATTAACTTGAGTTTGATCTACAACCCGACAAGTGACAACCCAAACATTAGTTTTAACTAACAAAAACTACATTTTTTTTGTCTTTCTTTTTGGTAAACCATAAACAAGCTAAATTTTTTGTTCATGTTCAAAACAACAAAGAACAAGAAGAGAAACTAAAACCAGAAAAGTGTGATTTAACTTCCAGGTGCGGGAGTTATGTATTGTTGCCGCCACTCAATTTTCTCCCATTGAATAGTATCTCCAAGTGTTTCATCTCCAACAAATAGCCCCATGTTGCAAAATATGTCCAAACTGTGACGTCCCCGACGGATAACTGTAACCGGAAAACGGGTCATATGACCACAACCCATAAAGTGTGGGAGCAATGGACATGTAAAATATAGGTCTGGGTGAAAAAGACATAAGAAAAATTAGTCATGTGTACCCTTAGCTTTAAACTTTATTCTTTATTATATCATTTATCTCTCATATTTATTTTCTCACTCTAATATAAAATTAATCACGAGAAAGGTCTTAAATTCTCAAATATAAATCGGATTTTAATAAAATTTATATTTTTAAAAAGGGCTCGAAAATCTCTACGAAACAAGATCCATTGTTGATATGAAATTCTATATTTTTTTAATTTTAAACCAGGATACATTATGCACCCAGGTGCACCTTGCGAAAATTATTTTACTATAAAAATATGTATTATGTACCCAGGTGCAACCTGCCCAAAATTTATTTTCTGTAAGAATATGCGTTATGCACCCAGGTGCACCTGGCCAAAACCTATTTCTTATAAGAATCAAAAGAAAATACATTATGCACCTGGGTGCAACCTGGCCAAAACCTATTTCCCTTCAGAATATACATTATGCACACGGGTGCATCTTGTTTATTTGGTGGACAAATCTAGGTTTATCCTAGTAATCACCTAGGATATATGATATAAACCATAATCACTAATTCATGATTTTGAGCGATAAATCCACTACCATTACCATTACATTCACTATTAAAGCATCAATTAAAAACAAGTATTAAAAAACAAAAATAAGAGGAACAACAAAAACTTCAAGAGATATATATATATATATTATGCACTCAAGTGCATCTAGGCCAAAACATATTTTTATGTCCGAATATACATCATGCACTCGGGTGCATCTTGTGTATTTCGTGAATAAATCTAGGTTTATCTTAGTAAGTTGCAAAATACTCCATCATTCAACCCATAATCACCACAATGGACAACATCACCATCACCTTACTTCACTGTCCAAACCCAATTCCCAACTTCAGCTGCTGATCCTTCTTGACTTCTATTAACCCTTCCAAACATAACCAGCACCATGGCTAGCTGACAGCAAGTCTTGGTAATCAAAACAGCTCACTCAGGCATTTAAGCAAACACCTTGTGTGCATGTTGCAGCTGTTGAGTTGTGCATCTACTGTGTTCTCGTAACCCATTTTAATTTTCCATAACTAGTTTCCTAAATCAATACAAACTCTAAACTAACATTCATTCATAGCCATCAATGCCTTCCATTTGTTTGGTATCACAATTAATAGTACTTACTCAACAGACCCACATATTTGAAATAAATCAAGACATGCTAATGCAAAAACTAGATTAGAGAAAAAAAGATAAAGAAGGTGAGAGGGAAAGAAGACAAACTACTATATAAGTTCAACTTTGTTGTTTTGCCAACATTAACCAAAATAAAAAATTAAACAAAATGTTAGAATTCGAATTGAATTCGTCAATCAATTGCTTACCACAACTGAATTAAAACTAGCTCCTAATTAAATAATTCAATTATACCTCAAACCAAAAGAATGTTCAAACGGGTTAACTCTATTGCAGATCACGGAAGTAGATAACTAGCAGTGGTGGATCTACTTCTGTGGTCATAGAAAAAGAAAATTGTTGAAGAAACCGGAATCAATCAACTAATTTGTTCTTATTATGAATCACCAACATCACCTAACTAAACGGATCTGTACCTTCAAAATCCATAGCAGTACTTTATCCACCGGTATCAAAATAGAAAAAGATGACGATGATTTCATCTTCTCTCGCTCTTTTCATGGTATAGATGACAGCCTCTCTCGTCCGGATGGAGTCGAAATATCCTCTCGCTCTTTTAAGGGTATTTAAGTCTCGTCCTGGAAAATCGATCACGTTAAATTGGGTGAAATATCCAATCTGGATATTAAAAAAGTATCTTAGAGATACTTGGTCATTAGACCCAACCAAATATTTTACTCGTCTTCTAAACCCGGAAATTCAAATCCAAGGTCTAATTAACCAAAAAACTGTAACTCTATATTGCTATCGATGATTTCATTGAATTAACACGAATAAACTAAGTGTGATGCATGCCTTCTTATTTAAATTCCTCAAGACACATCCAGTCACTAAATGCATTATCACAATTAAAACATACATGTCACTTAGGTTCAGGTATCACTGCTATATGCATGCACTAATATACTTGAATACGGTGCATGTAAGTCAAACCCAACCATATATTATATGCCCACAACAATAAAGAACTAATCGCTAAGTACAAACAGATTCTAGCAAAACCGGCCACAAAACTATGAACAGGCTGTATTCGAGTCTTTGTCCAACAAGATATGGATCAGGTCACAACTCACAAGAACAATTTCATTGATTTACAAAACCACAGAAGCAAAAAAGCCATCGATAGACACTAAGTTTATCTATTAGAATACGGGCATCCAACTCAAAACCAATTGGTAATAAGTGGAGAGGCCCTAATATATTATAAACCGCAGGATCTTAAATAACCCAACCATGTGGGACTGAGTGGAGAGGCCCTAATAGATTATAAACCGCAGGATCTTAAATAACCCAACCATGTGAGACTAATAATCTCAACACGCCCCCTCACGTGTAGTCTCGGCGGGTCTTACAAACACGTGGACAATTAAATCGGGTGACGCGAGTAAAGGTGCGGTCAACTAACTCGACACAAATATCCTGCTCTGATACCATATTAGAATACGGGCATCCAACTCAAAACCAATTGGCAATGAGTGGAGAGGCCCTAATAGATTATAAACCGCAGAATCTTAAATAACCCAACCATGTGGGACTAATAATCTCAACATTATCCTACATGACCAAGAAGTTCTAAACTCCCATTCATAAGGTTTTTGAGTTCTAAATGTTATACAAATTTTCAAAAGAAAAATTATACCAACCTTCGGATTTAGTAAATAGTATTGCCAACATCACTACTAGACAACTTAGGTGACCAGCATGATCGGATTCCGCGCACACAACTACTTAGACCCCCTTAATTCGACCCAATGTTGCATAACATTTTGTATTTCCGCAACTACATACCAAGTTAAACTTATGGAAAGCTACCGACAGTAGTAAATGCAGTTTGCATAATTCCAAAAATGAAACTTTGTCATACCTGTTGTAGAGCAAGAGTGGAAGGTCAAGCAGTTTTGTTAACCAAAATGTGAGAGCCGCTACTTGGAGACCAAGATTCACAATCCATGGATCACTACAAAGAAACTGTTGGCAATCTTGTGTATAAACTACAATAAGAATTAGAAGAGAGAAGAAGAAGGATGAAAACCCAATTAAATCAAACCATAGTCAAGACAAGAATTATATCCTCTAGCCTTAAGACATATTCACCCCGCATTGATGCTTATAGAGTATCGATGTCTGTCTCCCAGGATATAACGACTTTCTTCTCTTCTCTATGTAGTAGCACTCCAAACTTCGAGAAACAGGCGAACCAAAACTTTAGTGATGAACTCTCTTGATTGACACATACTTAATCAATGATTTCTAGTGAATACAATAGAATGATTACTAGTTTTTTGATTAACTTCTAACCTAATTGTGCTGGGTATATATAGATGTTAATGGTACCTCTTTGCTGAATCGGCGTGTTGCTTCATGGAGGGTTGTTAAATTCAAATCTCAATTTGAATTCGTAAAGAGTTGTGTCTGTATACGAATTGGTATATTAGGTTTCTCTTAGTTTCATGGTAACTAACTTTTCGTCTTTGGAACAAACACTAGAAGGTCCAAACCATATGTGTACAGCCCATTTCCAAAACCAAACATACAAAGGATTTTCTGTTCACACCAAAATTGTCACGTTAATTACAATTTTCCAACAAAAACACACCCAATGTAAAATTAGTTGGTCCTTCTAATGCAATGATCTCACATATTAGGGACAAATCTATTTCGAAAAATATGAATGCTAGCTTTTTAGTCAGTTGGTCAATGGTAAATTTTATGAAAAGAGGAAAGAGTCTAAAAAATGGGAAGACGAAGGATTGGTTCAAAAGGAAATTAAGTTTATTAACAAGATGTACAAGTTAGTTTTTTTTTTCCTTTTTTTTTTTCATGTTGAACCATGTGTTTTTAGCAAATTTTATGAAGCTACTTTTATTTACAATTCCATTTTTATTATTCATTTGGAAGGAAAACATGTAGTTGTCTTCAACGGCAGTTGAGAGGGTTTGTCCGTATACATGCAGTTTGTGCATTGAAGGGATATGATCCTAAGACAGAGTCTTGTGACTCTTCCCAAGCCATTTCCAAATGCCTTTACACGTCAGTTTGGGAAGAGCCTAACCCCAATAACAATTTCCCATTTAAATTGCAAACATGCAATGGTTAATCATTTTTGTAGGAAAAAACGGACAATAGTTGTCCGTTTTCAACTTTATGGCCCCATTTACACATTTTTTAATCCAAAACGGATAATGATTATCCGTTATCTAATAACTTATACGATTTCTAAACAAAATGTCACCTTTTTATTTCGTGGATCCCACTAAGTTACAAGGTTTTTAATCTAGTGGTAATTGAACTTTTGTCCCTACTTTTGATGGTCTATACAAATATCCTTATCCACCAATAATTATATCCTTCCTCTTTTTAGAAGGGAATCTATTTAATCCTTCATAACATATTTACCCTCTCTGTATTAGATCTTATCCCTCAGTAATCAGTACTCGATACTTCTTCATCTAAAAAAAAAAACGAAAATCAATTAACCTCATCGTCGCCTCCGCCACCACCTCCCCTAATCTCTGTCGTCGGTTCCAGCAACACCTTTTATGCTTCCAACAAATCCATCACAAGCAGCAACATTACCACCTGATTTAGATCGAGTTGCACCTGATTTAACTACAAAAATCAAATCTACAGATGAATCAATCATGATTCCATTTTAAACCCTAATTTTGGATTTCATTTTTTCTTCAAATCGTTGATTAATTGTGTAATTATCATCTTCTTCTTCAATTTGTTATCTCAATTTGTGTTGATTCATAGAACTTAATTTTCATAGCGGTGGTGTACGGTGGCAGGGCAGTAGCATGTGGTGGTGGTAGGTGGTTGTGTTCCGTTTGTGTTTGTGGTAATTGGGCTTAGTATTGTGTTTGTTTGATCGTAATTGGTGATGGAAGAGGTGGATGCAGTGGACGGAAGTACTACCTACAAAATTGCACAAATATGTTTGAATCAGATTTGGGATGAATTTGAGCTGCTGATACTCATGGGGTCTGTTAATGGCTTGATTTTGAGATGGAGGTGCTATGAAGATGAGAAAATCAGGGAGAAAAATTGTAGATGATGGTGATCAGTTATTTTGACGAACAACAAGGGTGGGTGTTGCTATTGGGGGAGGATAAACATCGACCGTTGATCCAACTGAAATGGATAAACATCCACTGTTGATCCAACTGAAATGGATAAACTACTGTTGTTGATACAAAATTATCTGAACCGATGGTGGCGACAGCGACGGTGGCGGTGGTTGATGGTTTTGTTGGTGGATTTGAAATTGCAGATGATGTAATGGTAGCATTTTTCCATCAGCATGGATAAACATCCATTGTTGATCCAACTGCAATGGATAAACTTCTACCGCTGATCCAACTGCAATGGATAAACTACTACTGTGAAATGTATCAATTTCAGTTTTATGCCACTTACTATTGATCCATCATCATGGATAAACATCCACTGTTGATCCAACTAAAATGGATAAACATCCATTGTTGATCCAACTGAAATGGATCAACTACTGTTGTTGATACAAAAATATTTGAACCAGAGGCAGCGGCGACGACGGTGGCCGCGGCGGCGGACTAGCGGTGGTGGCGGCGACGGACTAGTGGTGGTGGAGGACTGTTGGTGGTGTAATGGTGGTGGTGAAGGAGTGGTGGTGGAATATTGGTGGTAGTGGCGGTTGGTAGGTGGTGGTTGTTGAATGGTGGTGGTGGAATGGTAGTTGAATGTTGGTGGTGGTGGTGCTAGTGGTGGTGGTGAAGTGGTGGAGGAAGAAATTTGTTCTATTTTGAAATAAAGAAAAATATTACATGGATGAGGGTATTAAAGTAATCTAATATTAAATGGATAAGGTTATTAAAAAATGAAAGACATATTTATTGTTGCATATAAGGATATATTTGTAGGGAGTTAAAAGTAGAGACATATAATTAATATACCCTTTAATCTAGAAACGGCTAACGATCGCCTGTTTTTCTCCTTTTCAAAACGGACAACCATTGTTTGTTTGAAATTTCTTCTCCCAAGGATTCTCACTCACTCAATAGAGAACGTGAGCGGGAAGAGGAGAAATAGACCACGGTTTTCGGAGCTGGGAAGGGGCTCGAAAGGTCCACAAGACCCAGTCTAAATGGGATAAGTAATTTCGCACACCTTTTTTCTTTTTTTTTTTGTCTTTTTCCCTTTGTTGTTTGATATTTTGCTTTTGTTATATTCTCTTATTTACTTATCATTTACTTTTGTTGCTGAGCAGGTATTGCAATCATTTTTGCTATCATTACTGTTAACGCAAGACTCTGTCGGTGTAACCTAGGACTATCGTACTATTTATAAGCCGTGTATTACTGATGTACAATATTGCTTATTGCCTAAAGGGAAATCTATGTATACTTGATTAATATAAATAGTCATCTCAAACCCAGTTTAGAGTTAAGAGAGTTCATACACTTTTATGGTAGAGCCATTTAGGGCTGTCCTTCTTCGTTTTTTTCTCCCCTTCTCTAGCAAACCTAATAACCATGTCTACAGGACCGGCTTCTACTTCTGCTGTCATCTCTTCCTCTACTTCTTCTCTCAAACTTAAAACTTCATACATATCCTTCAAACTTGATGAAACGAACTATATTCAGTGGCGTCGCCAGATAGTTCCCATCCTGCGCTCTCATGACATCTACAACCATGTAGATCCAACTGTTGAATCTCCGTCTCCCCGTCTTCCTTGTTCAGCTAATGAAGAACCAAGTCCCAACCCTAAGTATCTTCCCTGGTTTCAAGTTGATACACGTCTTCTTAGCTGGCTCTAATCTACCCTAACCCAATCCGTCTTTGCAGATATCCCTGATTTCACCTCTTCACGTGAACTCTGGAAATACCTAGCTAATACCTATGCTGCTCCAACTGCAACTCGCTCTCTTCAACTTCGTCATCAACTGCAAACTCTTCACAGAGACAACCTTTTCATCTCTGCATACCTTGCTAAAATCACCTCCATTAGAGACTCTCTTTTAACATCTTCTGATCCATTAAGTGATGTTGAACTTGTTCTTACCACTCTAAGAGGTCTAGGGCCTGATTATCAAGCCTTCTCAACAGCCATAGAAACTCGTTCTTCTCTTCCTTCTTTCTCTGAGTTGAAACCATTGCTTCTCAATCATGAAATCCGCCTCACTCAGTATAATCAACCCGTACCAGACTCTACTCCTTCCACTGCCTTCTACGGTTCTACCTTTTCGTCTTCTTCTTCCACAAACTTTTATCCTTCTCGGTACTCCAACAACTCCAGCCGTGGTGGTTATAACCCTTACAGAGGTGGTCGTGGTGGCAACAATGGCCGTGGTTATCGTGGTGGTGGTCGCGGTGCTGGTGGACGCGGACGTGGTGGTTACTTTATACCTCCAACCTATTCGTTTTCCAATCAATCCCAACAGCAGCAGTCTATACTTAGTGCGCCTCCAAAGAACATACGGGATTGCCTTGTCCACAAAGATTCAATCATTCGTATCGGCTCGTGACCTTCCTCGGTCGTTTCTTTGCAATGCAACTTGAGCTACGCCCTTTGATCAACATTGGTATGCTTGATCACAGTGCTACAAACCACATGACAGACGATCCTAACCTGCTCACTACACTAGTTGCATACTCTGGTTCCAATCATGTTATGGTTAGTAATGGTAATCTTCTTCCTATTACTTCTACTGGGAATGCTTTACACACAACACCAAATAGTTCCATCTCATTGAATCGTGTTTTCCATGTTCCGTTGATTGCCAAAAATCTTATATTTGTTTCTCAATTAACTCGAGATTATAATGTTTCTGTGTTTTTTGATCGATTCGGTTTTTCTGTTAAGGAACGACAAACGGGGAAACTCCTACTCAGCGGACCCAGTAATGGTGGTCTATACTTAATTCGTCATATTCCTTATCACTCATCTTCTTCAGTTGCTGCTCAAAGTTATGTTGCAGCTCTTTCTACTTCTTAGTTGTGGCATATGCGTCTTGGTCATCTACACAATCGAAGTCTTTCCAGCTTAGCTTCTCAAAAATTAGTTTCTATTCCTTCCATAATACGACACACCTTATGTAATAGTTGTGCTTGTTCTAAGCATCATAGGCTTCCCTTTTCTTTATCAGATTCTGTGAGTGATAATATACTTTTTAAAGTTAATAGTGATTTATGGGGACCTTCTCCAGTTATCTCTAATTCTGATTTTCGATATTTTTTTATCATTGTGGATGATTTTTTCAGATTTACATGGATATATTTTTTGCATAATAAAACGCAAGTTTTTAATTGTGTCAAAATTTTTAAGGCTCAAGCTGAGAATAGGTTTTCAACAACTTTGAAAATATTCCAGAGTGATGGAGGTGGAGAATTTCTCTCTCATTCTTTACGTGACTTTTTTTTTGCGTCTCATGGTGTCTTACATCAATTTTCTTGCCCTCACACTCCACAACAAAATGGTGTGTATGAGCGCAAGATTCGTCACATTGTTGAAACAGGCCTGGATCTTCTTCATCATAGCCATATGCCTAAGTCTTATTGGCCAGAGGCTTTTGCAACAGCTGTTTACCTCATTAATCGTATGCCTACTCCTGTTCTAGGTGGTTATTCACCGTTTTTAAGCTGTATAATCAGCAGCCTGACTACAATTTTCTGCATGTTTTTGGTTGTTTATGTTACCCCCATCTGGTTCCTTACAACAAAAATAAAATGGAGTACAAAAAAAAACCGTGTGTCTTCACTGGTTACTCTAACCAACACAAGGGTTATAAGTGTTTTGATTTGAGTAGTAAACGTGTCTATATCTCTAGACATGTTCTTTTCGATGATTCATCTTTTCCTTTTTCTATTACCAATCCAACTGCTCCTCCTGAAACTACTTCACTTTTGCCCACTTGGTTTGTTTTTCCATTGGTCACATAACTAGTTTTACCTTCATCTCCTGGTCCTGTTGCACTAGCTCCATTGGGTTCTGTTTCAACCTTCTCCACTACTTCGTTATCCTCTAGCAGTGACTCTTCTTCGCCACCTCATTCTTCAGCAGTTACCTCTTCTGCATCTTCATCTCCGGTATCTTCTTCAGACACTGAGTCTGGTGCTTCCACTTCTTCTCCTCCTCACAGGGTCCTACACTTCATTCAATGACTACTCGTTTACGTGATAGTATTCGTAAACCTCTTGTTAAGATGAATCTTTTTGTTGTTACGAAGCATTCTGTTGCTTCTTCCTTTCTTTTATGAGATGCAAGATTCTTTTGTTGAACCTAGGTCTTACAGTGAAGCATGTAAAATTCTAGAGTGGCGAGATTCTATGAAAGATGAACACCATGCTCTCCAGATCAATGATACATGGTCGTATGTTCCTCGTCAACCTCATATGAACGTTATAGGCTGCAAATGGGTGTATCGAGTTAAGCGTAAATCAGATGGTACCATTGATCGTCGCAAATCTCGTTTGGTTGCAAAGTGGTATACTCAGCAATTTGGTATTGATTATGAAGAAACCTTCAGTCCGGTTATCAAACCCGTTACTATTCGTTTGGTTTTAAGCATTGTTGTTTCTTGCTCTTGGCCTATTCGACAGTTAGACGTTAAAAATGCCTTTTTGCATGGTTTTCTGGATCAAGAGGTTTATATGTCTCAACCTCCAAGGTTTGTTGACAAGAGATATCCAAACCATGTTTGTAAGCTTAATAAAGCCATATATGGGCTAAAACAAGCTCCCGGGGCTTGGTTTCAGCGGTTTATAACTTACCTTTCAGAATTGGGTTTTGTTGCTTCTAAATTTGATGCTTCTCTGTTTGTTCGGAGATACTCTACTAGTGTTCTCCTTCTTCTACTATACGTAGACGATATTATTATCACCGGGTCTGACTATGGATATTTCTCTCATTTGTTAGCAGCTCTCAAACAACAGTTCTCTATGACAAATTTGGGTGATTTGCATTTTTTTCTTGGAATTGAGGCACACAGGTCTTCTTCAGGTCTTCATTGATCTCAAACGCGTTACACTCTTGACATTCTTCAGCATGTTGATTTATTAACTGCGAAACCAGTTTCTACTCATATTGCTGCTGGTTCTAAGATGTCAGCTCATGAGGGTACTTTATTTCATGATGCTACTTTATATCGCAATTTGGTGGGTGCATTGCAATATTTGACAATGACTAGGCCGGACATTACTTATGATGTTAACCAAGTTTGTCAATTTATGCATGCTCCTACTGACATTCATTTTCTGGCAGTCAAGAGAATTCTTCGATATCTCAAAGGCACGTTGGCTCGACGATTTTTTTAAGCCTTCGTCATCTTTTCAGGTTTCTGTAAGTTCTTCTAATTCTATATTTGCATACAGTGATGCTGATTGGGCTGGTAACCCTAATGATCGTCGTTCAACTACTGGTACTTGCGTTTTTGTTGGCCCTAATTTGATCTCTTGGTCGTCCAAGAAACAACCTACGGTTTCTCGTTCCAGTACGGAGGCTGAGTATCGTGCCTTAGCTCATGCCGCAGCTGAAGTTATTTGGATATTATATCTATTGAATGACCTGGGTGTCTACATAACACAACCACCTACTCTTCTATGTGATAATATCAGTGCTACTTACATGGCTTCTAATCCTATCATGCATTCTCGTGCCAAACACATTGATATTTATTATCACTTTATTCGAAGGCGTGTTGCTCGTGGTTCTTTACTTTTTCGTTACATTCCTACTCAACGTCAACTTGCAGACCATAAATTATGATGACTTTTCATCTCTGAAATTAGCATTTACAGGGTCGTCAAGGTATTCATCCTTATATTACGACTATAGTTTAGTTGGCATGTTATTAAATTAATATCTTGCCGACTAATCATGTATTTGTAAACACACCTTTCTTTGTACGTCAATAATTTTATAGTCGGCGTTATAATTTATTATTAGCCTTCCGGCTATGATTTCACATTTTTATCAAAAGTCGGCGGTGAATTTTTTTGTCGACTTTGCCGACTAGTATTAGTCGTTATCTTCTTAGGTTGAATATTGTGACGACTTTCATATCCGAAATTAGCATTTACAGGGTCGTCACGGTATTCAGCCTTATACCTTGACCACTATAGTTTAGTCGGCAGGTTATAATCTTGCATTTGTAACACCTTTCTCTGTATGTCAAAAATCTTATAATCGGCAGGGTATTTTTTTGTCGACCTTGCCAACTTTTCATACTTTCAGAATTGAAAGAGTAGATTCCTTATGTAATTTTGAGTATGAAATCACGAAGCAGCTTTGCAATCCCCTTTATAGAATTGTTTGGGTAGTGTGGTTTCATTTTCGTTACAAATAAAATTCTAAAAAAAAAAAAAAAAAACTCTAAAAACTTCCCACATAGTCCATGAGTTTATCTAAATAAAACCCATTTTCAAAATTATAATTCAACTAATTAACTAACTAAATTGATTAACCTAAACAGATTAGTGTTAATTAAGCAAGTATAGATTAGGCATTTTAAAAGATTAAGGAGTGTTGTGTCTTACTTTATAATGATCCGGGTTTTGCCTTATTAGATATCCCCAGATAATATGGATATAACCCGGTTATCGAAATTCCCCAACATTTGTTATCCCTGGCTTGATTGGGGTATACTCAAACTAATTGGGGTATACCCAATAAGACAAAATCTGGTCATTATGAAGTAAAACCAACCCACCCCTTAACCTTATTTTTTCTAAATGTCTAATATGCCCTTGGTTAATTAATACTAAAATTCTGATTAGGTTAATTAATTGAGTTTAGATTAAAATTTTGAAATTTTGAATTGATGAGATTAACCTTTTGATCCGTCTTAAGAGTTCGATTTCGATCCAAAAATTTTGGTTTTGAAAATGCATTAAGTAAGCAAGGTCGCGGTTTGAATAAGCTTCTCCGAGCCATACGTCCACTAGGAATGTTAAACTTTTAATAAGCTGCCGATCTCTATTCCGCCGGCGAGTGTCAACTTTGAATAAGTCCCGACCATATATCCGCCGGAATGGTCCTCGGATGAAGAACACGCCGACTATCTTGGATGACAATCTTGCGGTCGGCATGTAAATATTTCCTACCCTTCCGACTATATTAATCTCGGCATGCAAAAAAATAAACCTTCTTGGTGACATAATATGGAAGATGCAATTTACTTTATTAATTCAATTTTGGTTACTACATTGATTGAAACATAAAACCTAATCCTTGTCGACGGAAAAACGAATGCACTTAGCATGTGCATCTAGCCTTTGAACCCCTAGGCGACCCTATTGGACGAGTTATAGTCTCGTGAGGGTTTACATAGAGGTCTACCACAAAACCTATACTAAAACTTCTAAAGCCATCAATCTTCCTCCTCCGAAGACGATACACCCTCCATCACCTCGGGGGCATACTAGGGATTTTGGATTCCATGAATTGATAGCTTGCATCGAATGCGAATGCTTCCCCTTTTCCTCCAAGTAGCGCGCTTTGGCGACTTCATGCTCTAAAAAAAAACACAAACTTACTTTGTTAGTGCGGTTTAATTTGGAAGATCAAACAACATGGATCACGTAAAATAAACCACAAAAATACTTACAAATTGTTCAATTGACAAGTTAAAGTGGGGAGCGTTGAAAATTGGTTTTGGATAGCTAAATAAGCAAGTATCGCATTTTCAATAACTATGTGCCTATCGTGCACTTGTTGAACACTTCTTGAGTTAGGATTCCCACACTCTTGGCTAAAGTGTTGTGAACCCTAGCCCAAAACGTTGTGGAATCCACCCTTACGAGGACCGCCTTCGAACTCTAGTCTCCGCATACCAAGCTTTGGTGATTGCCAAATCTTCATTAGAATCAAATGAAGCCATTTCTTGTGTGTAGAGAGCTATTGGGTGAGTTAGATGGAGTGTGTGATGGTATGAGCTTTGGAGAGTATATGCAAATAGTTGTGTGTTGTTTTGTGGAGATAAGTAGTGCATTTATAGGATGGTGCCCAAATTTGGCCGTTATAGTGTCCAAGTACAAGTGAATCAATGCAAATGTACTTGCACAAATTTGAATTTTGAAACCACGGCGGGGTCAAAATTTGCTACAATGTCGGGGGTCGCAAAACGGCCAGAAATGTATGGGTTCATTAGCATGCCGGACAAAATTTCGCCGGCATTTTCTTGTTTTGTTTCCCTTCCGACCTTACATGATTTTAGGCATCAGAAGAATGGTTTTTTTCTTCAAGATATGGCTGGAAGGGTCTCTATTTTCGTACCCTTAGGCAACAAAAACGCCGGCTTAGTAGGAATCGTATTACCTTGCCGGCTACTGGTAACTAAACAACTTTTGTTGATGTGGCCTAAGTCGACCTTTCACAAGCTTGCCGGCCCCGGTAACTACACAAGTTTTTGTTGACAGGCTTAGATGATCTGGCATTTCACAACCTTAAGCTACTGGGACATCCGGAAGCAGGTAGCTTAAAAAAGCATGCCGGCAAGGTAATACGACACTTTATATAGCTAAACAAAACATTCATTCAACAACTAGAAATCCAACATTTTTTTGTCCAAAATACGAAACATGTCCCATAAACCGTAAAAAAACATTTGTCCACACCATTAACTTAAACATTTGTCCACCACAACATAAAGAAATGAAATAGGAAAGCATTCATTGGCCACGACCACGACCACGACGAGCATGGCCCCGTTTAGGAACACTACCTTCACCACCACGACCACTGCTGCTACCTTCACCACCACGACCACTGCTGCTACCTTCACCACCGGGAGCACTACGAGTCCTCTTTTTATCAACCTTTGTCTTGGCTTGTGCATCCTTAATAGATTTTTCTTCCGCCTTTACTTGAGCCTGAAGTTGCTTGAACAATAGCTGGGCATCCTCATTGTCAACATTGCAAGCATAGTCAATGTGCTTGCTTTGCACGGAGTTCTCCTCTATCTTTCGCGCAACATAACACCCTCACAAAGGTCTTCAACTGATCCTTCTATATTCAATTAAACAAAAAACAATTAATAGAATGATTAGGTAATGCAATCAATCTTAAAATAGTAAGAGCAACTCTAAAATACTTACAAATATCTTAAGCAATGTTCTTTGGGTCTTTCGATTCGATCTTCTTCTTACGAGCCAGTTCTTGATAGTCATCGGCCGAATCACAAGTGGGACGAGCCCAACCCAAGTACCACGCCATGTATTTCTCGGTAGCTTCATGACCGGTGGTCACCTCGTCCAAGACTCACATCGATTTGACCGCGATGCCTATCACCCAATGTTCTTGAGTTGGTCTTTGGAAGGTAAGATACGTTCATACCTTTTTGGGAGGTGGTGCAATCACTCATATCCACAAATAAAGGCAGATTTGCTGCATCGAAATGAGGTTCTTCTTGTACGTAACCCAATTATCGCATTACCCGATGTGGATCGTACATTGAAAATCCTTCAAACACAGTCATCAATGGTCCATAGCGTATAATGCAACAACTTCATTTCTCCTTGGGATTAAACCTTGATTTCTATCCTCTCGATACGAATCAAATATCACCTCTTCCGCAGTCAAATTGTCGATGGCGGATCGGAGTTTCATAAGATTTTGCGGCATTTCCTTATCTTGAGTACCCTTAAAATCGTACCTTTGCGCTCTTGGCAAATGAACAGGAACTTTCGTTATCCACTTTGACGTAAGAGTTGTCTTTGAAAAAGAAGGGAAGCGTTCATATATCCAAACCTGGAAGAGACATGTGTTTCCGTTAACTTGCTTAGTGAGTGCCCTAGAAGATTTTGTCAACTCATTGTTCAAGAAGGCGACCACCGCAGTACCCCAAGAATACCCACGCATCTCATGTAAGGGATCCAATAGTTGCAAGTAACTGGTCTCGACTTGGCTTCCGAAGCTGTCGGGGAAGATACATCTGCCTGGGTGTATAGCAAATAAAGCGGCCTTGGTAGCATTGATTCGCACTAAGGTGCACCATTCCTTCCCTAACAAGGATTTCCTGAGTCTTCCATTATCCGTCCCTCAACTTCTTCACGTTAAACTTCTTGGTTAGTCGACCATCCTTCTTGCCAAGAACATCATCCGTCTGAACCTGACTCCAACCGAACAATTTCTTGCTCAATTCGTAAATCTTCTCGAAAGAAATGGCATTATAGAATCCCTCGGTGACTGCTTTTCCATCAACCTCGAGGCCTAGAATTTGTTGAGCATCATCGGGAGTTATCGCCATCTCATCGAATGGGAATAACAGAGTATCGGTCTCTCCATAGAACCGCTCACAGAATGCAGAGATGGTAACTTTATCATGATTAATATTCGAACTCTCCACCGCAGGCAACAACCCGGAGTTCCTCACAATCACTTTCACCTCCTCACATTCCAAGTCAAGATTCCAAGTATGCATCAATGAACACGAAGCTTGGCGCCTCATGAGACGGATGGCATGCTTGTGATCCTAAATACCAAAAAAAAAAGAAAATGAAAAGAAATACAAACACTTGATGCAAATTTAATTAAGATAGTTACACACTTGAATAAATAACAAAGACGGATTAAGATTACTTACGATAGTATTATGGACCGTACATGCCCAAGAGTGTTTGTATCCAAAAGAACAGCTCCACCATCTGCTGGGGTCCCTTTTGGAGGCTCACCTTCTTTCAGTGCAACCATCAAGTGTTTGGGAGGCATGTGAGAATCAGTTGGTTTAGTGATCACCCTCTTCTTCGTTCCGGTTGAAGTTGAAGCCGAAGCTTCGGTGGCTTGAACAACGACTAGAGTTTGTTCTCCTTCTCCATCTCCATCTCCTTCTTCTTCTTGTTCCTCTTCCTCTTCAACAATTTCATCTTCGATGATATTCTTACCTTTATCTCCATTACCATCATCATCATCACCATCATCATTACCTCCTCCAGCCTCATGCATGTCTTGATCACCACCATCATCATCATCATTGTTACCTCCTCCAGCCAGTGGATTGGTTTCATCAACATCATCATCATCACCTCTTATACCGGATGGAATTGATTGGTCTTCATCCGGAGTCTCATTCGAATCATTGGGTTGGGATAGTGGTTCTAAGACCTTGGTCGTTCCCAAAGACAACATATACCCCTCGATGTTTTGAAGACAAGAGTTTATCACCAACACGAGGAGGGTTTGAAGGAGGACTAAGAGCTGCTTTCTTCTTTGCCATTCGTAATCGAACAAGAACAATTCGGATAAAAACACACAGCCCAGGCGGAGTTAGACATATACAACATATCCGTGAGAAAAATGGTAGGAAAGGTCGACCAAAAGATGAGTGACGGCGAAGACAAAGCGTGGCGTGTATCATCAAAACAGACCTTTCCAAGACAAAAAATATTGGATTTTTCACTAAACCGGTAGGAAAGGTCCATTTCCCACACATCGCCGGTGAAAAATAGCAGGAATGGTTTTATATAAATACCCTTAGGACTCAAAACTCTAGGCATCGAAACATTCTAAACAAGCGCAGCAGGTAAAAAACAATAAGATGCCGACTTTATTAAAAAAACTGACGCCGGCAAGGTATATAGTTGAATAACTTGCTGCCCTCGCTAGTATCGATTCACGTAAACTATACTGATGGCAAGTTCTTCAACCTTATAGCTTGCCACCAAACCCTAACTATGAAAATCCGGCAAGGTCGATCAAAAAAACCTTCTTGCAGGCGTAACCGCCAATTCACAAATTCGAATTTTCTCGACCTAATTTGACATGCAAACATGAAATAGAAGTACTAGAGTGAGTTTAAACAAGCCCTTACTTTCTTAAGCGCACCATTTCACGTGTTTCAATGGGAACAATTTCTTCTTCTTCAACCGTTTTTTCTTCACTTTCTTAGCAACCAAATTTGCAATTCCAGGGTTATATTCATTGGGTTTTCGATTAGTTTCTTTCATACGAGTTGCCTTCTTCCGTAGTGGATCCATTGATGAAGATTAATCGGAGTTTTCGAATCGACGATTTTAACGAATTGATCGACGAGTTTTAGTGGTGGTGGGGGTGATGGAGCCGGTAAGGTTGTGGAGGAGAAGAAGAAGAAGAGAAGAAGATGAAATGAAGAGAATGAAAACTGATTTAGGTAGTAATTAGAGTTATAATGGGAAAGGGTAATTTTGTAACTTTACCCATTGACCTCCCCCTTTGCCCTTAAAAAAGAGTCCCTATAAAATTGGGTATACCCCAATTAGTTTGAGTATACCCCAATCAAGCCAGGTTGTTATCTATGGATTTTACACCCATCGTCAGGGGCGGGTCCACATGGGTGCACCTGGGGTCGCCTGCCCCCATAGAATTTATGTAAGAAAAAAATTATCGGTATGTTTCTTCTATATCCTAGGCCACCTCAACATTTTTGCCAGCATAATTAGACAAAACCCGTTACGAACTCCCTCCCTAACATTTTTGTCAGAATACTCAGTCAATCTATCCACACCCGAACTCGAATCAAAACTATCCTAGAAGTAAGGATTTGTTCTGCAGCAGCGTAGTTGTATGCCTAAACAAAGATATATTCCTTTGAATCAAAATTGAGTCTTTTTTTTTTCTTTTTGACTAGTAAGGCCACATGCGCGATGCACATGCTTGAATTGGATTCTTTGAACAACACCAAATTTGATAATAATGGGAAAAAAAAATCTTAAAATAAAAATTGAATATCCTTGTTTGTACTCATTACGTAGATAATTTAACAAGCTTGGTAAAGGGGCTGCAAGAATTGGTAGAGGGGCGGCAACCTAATAAGACAAAAAAGGTCATTACAAGGAAATTCAAGTGCCCCTTATCAATGAAAAATCTGGAAATGACTAATTAGCCCTTATTGTTGATAATCAAGATTAGTAATGATAATCAAGATTAGTGTTGATAATTAATTTTCACTTATTATAACTCTAACATCAGATTTTTAGAGTTATAAAAAAAAAAAAAAATTAGAGGAGAAGAAAAAGAAAGCTTATGTGATATTTGTGAAACCCTAGATTTTGATTCACTCAACCAAAATGAGTGATTCCAGTGACCCGGTATACTTCTAAATTAGTTCCCATTAGCTTTTTCTAGCTCAAAATTATCTAAAGTACATAACAAAATCAAAACTTTTGAATTTTCAGAAGAACTTACGGTTGCAATTTTGCTTGTTACCAACCAGTAACTCTTAGTTCTGATTCGTAAGTTATCGAATACCAACAATGAATGGTTAAATTTGGGGAAGATCAATCGTAAAACCGATTCTGATTTGGTAACTAAATGCTCGATACCAACCGTAACTACCCTACGGTTGGTGTGTCAACTTAACTTTTGAACCTTAAATCATTATTAGATAAATTTTTAAGACACAGGAACATTTACGGTTGGTATGGTTGTTTGAGTAACAAACCGTAACATAGTTCTGATTTGGTAAACTAAAATAGTTACCAACCGTAATCAAGAAGAAAATTCTCGAGATATAAGAACATACGGTTGGTAATTGAACTATTACCAACCGTATGTTCTTCAAATCTCCAGTTACGGTTCGTAATTGAGTTATTACCAACCGTAACTCACATAAACCCAGAAATTTCAATTTCAATTTTCATACAAAATCCTATTTTTGATACAAAATTAACTTAAATCCAACACGATAAACTAAACCCTAACTGGGTTTTTCCAAACATTTTTCAAATCGTCGATTAATCGAAGACGATGAAATTTTCGGTTTTAATGGAGGTTAGGGTTGATGGAGGAGAAGAGAAGATGAAGAAGAAGATGAAAAAAAAATTGATTTGATTTTTTCTGATTCATTAGGTTTAAAAAAATTTGATTTGATTTTGGTTAATTTAAGGTGAAAAGGGTAATCTAGTCAATCTACACCCCTATAGGACACCCCCTAACCAATAAGAGAGACATTGCTATCACACTTGCCGCCCCTCTACCATTATGTGCCGCCCCTTTACCAAGCTTGTAATTTAAAGAGCTTTCCAAATATATTAATTTTGCAAAAATCCGATGTGTATTTTTAAAGATATCTAAATTTTGAACTATTTTTAAAACAATGGCATTCCTGTAAATATACAAATATTAACTAAAAGCTTAGTTAATGGGGGTATTATTATCCTGGCACTTTTAGGGGCGACCCCGAAAGAATTATGGGCGACACAAAAGACAAAATAGATTGAAAATACTTGTATACCCCTTCATAATCGGTAGTTTAGGTTTTTTTTAGCTACCGATTGCAAAATCTCATTTTTGGGACAACTCTATATTCGGTAGTTATATGAACTATTTTGACTACCGAATATGGTTGGATATTTGCAAAGAGAGCAAGGATAATCGGAAGTTAGGATAACTTCATTTACTATCGATTATAGGCTCAACCAAAATTTCAAAAAAAAAAAAAAAGGATTTTTGCAATATCTGATTTTGGGGCTACTCTATAATCGGTAGTTATATGAACTATCTTGACTACCGATTATGGTAGGATATTTGCAAAGAGAGCCATTGTATAATCGGAAGTCATGATAACTCTTCCTTTCTTACCGATTATAGGCTCAACCAAAATTCCAAAAAAAAAATGATTTTTGCAAAATCTAATTTTGGGGCTACTCTATATTCGGTAGTTATATGAACTATCTTGACTACCGATTATGGTAGGATATTTGCAAAGAGAGCCACTGTATAATCGGAAGTCATGATAACTCTTCCTTTCTTACCGATTATAGGCTCAACCAAAATTCCAAAAAAAAAGGATTTTTGCAAAATCTCATTTTGGGGCTACTCTATATTCGGGAGTTAAATAACCTAAATTCCCTACCGATTATGGTAGGATATTTTCCAAAGGTCTACTTTAATCGGGAGTCAAGATAACTTTATTTACTACCGATTATAGGATAGTCAAAATTCAAAAGATAAAGGATTTTACTTTATATTCGGAAGTTATACAAACCAAATTTACTACCGATTGTTGATTAACTACCGAATATAGTTATCTACCGATTGTAAAGGGTAGTTTGGGATTAAAAAAAACGCCCCGAAAATAACCTACCGATTGTGAAATAACCTACCGATTATGACAGTTTTTGTCGTTTTGTGTCGCCCCTAATTCTTTCGGGGTCGCCCCTAAAAGTGCATTGATTATTATCATGTGAAAAGGCTTCACCAAAATAAAGTTTCACCAAACAATTACCTCTTTTCTTTATTAGTAAGATTGGCTAATATTTTTTGATCGGTAAAATTGAGTTTCTTTAATTCTTTTTCTACTGTAATTCTTAAGGCCATCTACTCCCTCCGTCTCTAAAAGATAGGTTTATATGGTTTTCACAAATATTAAGAAAACCAATGGAGATAGTAGAGAGAAGTGGTCCCCTTTTAATATTAAGAAAGAAAATGGAGAAAAAGAAATGGTCCTCTATGGGAATACTAGTAAAATCACAATATTTGACTTTCCACATATGGAAATAAGCCTATTTTTTTGACATACCCAAATAAGGAAACAAACCTATATTTTAGAATCATTTGATTTTTCCTCCTCCTATATTTGTATGAACTGCCTGATGAGTGATGAATGATTATGCCTTTGTTTCCAATGCTTGTATCGGTTACTACCTATATCACCAATTAATCGGAGGATTCATGCTTCAAAAGTGAAAAAAAAAAGGATCTTTTGGAGGATTTTGATTTACTATTTCAGTTGTTAATGAAATTGTGAGATTGTTTTCTAAGATAAACTATCGTAGAAAAATGTTTCGCTTAGTATATGTAATCAGCGACGGATTCAGGAATTTATATTTGAGTGGGCTAATATTTTTTTTCTCGAACTCTCAACTTAATTTGTCTCAACTGCAAGAATGACAACTGCGGTAATATACTTAAAGCTGAGTATGAGTATGCCACACGATCTCTTTTCCTTGGAGCATAAAGCTTTGAATCAAATTTTTTCACCTTGTAACTAATATTAGGGAGGGGGATTTTGCGTTTCCCCCCAAAAAAAGATGTCTATTTTGCGTTACCCCCCTTTTAAATTCATAATAGGTAAAACCCCCTCTACGTTAACTTTTCCGTCACTACGTAGTTAAGCAAGCACGTGCAGTGCGCACGTGTGTCATAATAAAATAATTTCAATATGAAAATCCTAAAATACCCTCACAGATTCCTAAATCATCTACTTCTTTCACCTATCTCGTCTCAATATTTGTTCCCTCTTCTTCTGATTGGGATTATTTCTTCGTATCTTCATCATCAACGACATTAATGTGTTTTCGTTTCTAATTTCTCCCTGATTATCATCTTCTTCGAGATTTCTTTTATTACTTTTGTATGATATAGGAGTGGACAGTAAGAGAATGTTTTGCAATTTCTGGATAAGGTTAATTTAGTATCATGGTTAGGATGGAAGGTAGATCTTTATATTCTTAATTAATGAGATTCTGGTGAGTGGCGATGCAAGAAGATGATTCTGATGATGTTGGTGGATGGTGGTGTAGTATCTCAGGTGGACTGGTGATGGGTGTACGCCGTAGGTTGCTGATGGTGAGAAGAAGCGAAGCTGTAGATGGTTGTGGAGGTGGTGGATTCTGTCTGGAGAGGGAACTGGTTAGCTGCAGATTATCTCCTTTACTGATTTTTCCTATGAACTGAACTCCAAACTAAAACAAACTCGAACAAGTTCCGTGTTGAACTTTTGGTTTTACTCATTAGTTTCATGCAATTTGTCGAACACCATATATGCACAACCTAGTAATGTTGCCATACATAGAGGAAGCAGCATCTTCTATTATTCCATAGCTCTCCAATTTCACTGTAATTTCAAATCAAACCCATGTCTCTGTATCCCATATAAACTATGAATTGCTTCTTATAATCACCATTCATCACTCTATCGACGACTGTTTTCACGGCTTCTTCAATTGGAATTTTCTCGATCTCAAACTCTTCCCAAAATCAAATCCCATTATAACCCACATTCTTAAATCCTTCCTGAACTCTAAAACCTTTAAAATCCCAGTCATTCAATAAACCATTTAAACGGCTTCAATCTTTGCTTCTTGGTTGTTCTGTTGGAATTAAATTTCACCCAAAACTTCCTAAAGTTCGAAATCAAGCTCCGTCTGGGTCACAAATTCACATCCCGTCTTAACCCTTTAACACCCACCAGATCTACCAGTCACCTGTAACCCAATATGCTGGTGTAAACCTTAGTTCAGCGAGAAGAAAAACTTGGAGAAAGATGAAGAAGGAGACGCCATGAAGAAGAGAGGGAGCTGAAGGATACTTTTGGGTTTTTAATACTTAATATTTTATTATGACACACGCATGCACTGCACGTGCTTCCTTAACTAGGTACTGACGGAAAAGTTAACACAGAGGGGGTTTTACCTATTATGAATTTAAAAGGGGGGTAACGCAAAATAGGCATCTTTTTTGAGGGGGAAACACAAAATCCCCCAAGGAATAATTTGCGTATCGAAAATAATAATTCTGATTTATTTACCGGCTGAAGGCCGCCCAATTTTTTTTCTAGTTTTAAAGGTTATTATAGGGATGCAAAAATATTTGGAGTTTGTACATATACGCATAATAGTCATGACATATTATATTTTTGTCTCATGAATACACTGCATTTTTAGATTATACATAGATATACATAAAATTGTAGTCACTTCATAGAAGAAAAATGAATTTTTGGACAAACACTAGTTTTTTTTTCTTTTTTTAAAGGTGGACAAACGCTTGCTTAGTTAAGGACAAGACACCCCCATTTGACATGGTTTTATTTTATCAAACCGACACGTAACAAGTGAGCCCATTCAATACCCGATTTTAAGAAACATCATGAATACTTATTTTTTTCCTATAGCTTTTGAACGGTTGAGATGCTATTCAAAAATTAATCCATGCGTGATGGGGTTCCAAAATCTTCTCGATTTCTTCCACGCTAATCATATCTTAACAATTAATGGGCTAATTAAAATTTACACCTGGGTAAATTTTACAAATGTTAAACATTACACTAACAAAATATCTTATTAGAAATTTTGGGGTGGGCTTCAGCCTGGATAAGCCACCCCATAATACCGTCCCTGTATGTAATGCTTCCGGTAATCTGACAAAACTTGATAGTATACCATTGCAAACTACTATTTAGATTGCTAACAAAAATCGTAAAGTTAACCAATCAAAATTATTATTACTATTAGTTTAGGAATTAGGAAATGATCTTAAAATGATGGATTTCAAAGTTTCGAAGTTACATTTTTAGTTATGTCCTATAAAAATAGGTTGTGCCCCCATTAAACTTTTTTTTTCTGGATTCGCAACTGCCCACCGTATTTTCTCCGGCGTTTCATCCTAACCGGGGATGTCACGACGAAAAAAGAGTCTCGGATTAGTAATGGAAAAGTGGGTCCCCTACGTGCGTGAGTGTGATTAATCTCGGAATCTCGGGTTTTGGTTCTCAGTGACCTATCATTTTCGTTATCTTTCATCACATCCGACGTGACTCTATTTTTTTCAAAACTGACTGACACACTCAAGTGTTGCTGGATCAGTCAACTTAACTAAGAGACAATGTTTTAATCCATATTTTGTACTATTTTAAACTGGTACAGTGGCATTTAAGTTGGCTGAACAGTCCCGTCTGATATCATCACCATTGATACTGTTAGCCAACTGCGTGGAGCTCATGCATTCATCTGTCTTGGGATGAGCACCCGAAAAGTGGGTTTTTTTTTTTGTCCAAGTCTAGTCCATTTTGAATGAAGTTGGGATATTTATCGCTTTACGGACAGAGGTTCATCTTTCTATGAGAGAGTGGTGAGGAGAGACTAGTGAGGTTGTTAGAGTTTGCATATTTACCTGAAGGTCCTGAGGCTGAAACACTTGCAAAATCCCTCAGTAGAGATCTAGTTAAAGAAAAACATGAGTAAAAGAAAGATAGAGATAAAGTATATAGAGAACACAACTAATAGGCGAGTAACTTACTCCAAGAGAAAGAAAGGGATTCTTAAGAAAGCTAATGAACTCTCCTTTCTTTGTGATGCTCAAGTTTGTCTCATCATGTTTTCCAAGACCGGCAAACTTGCTGAATATATCAGTCCTTCTACTACGTAAGTTCACATACTAGTACTAATTTTTTTGGCATTATCAACATCTCTTTACATTTTTTGATTGTTTTTGTTCAGGATGAAGGACTTTTTTGATAGGTATGAAAAGAACACTAATCTATCGCCTTCTTCTGAATATGAGGCTGGTAATGAAAATCTCCTAAAGGTACTTACTAGTCCTTTCTGATTTTTGATGTTTATTCTTCTTTTCTATGTTTTTACCGATTAATAATACTAGTTTGTTAATTTGTTTTTGTGTGTAGACATTGGAAAATGAATTAAGAAAGCAGAAGGAGATTAACAGCACGCTAAGGAAAGAGATCGGGTAATGATTAATTTGATACTAATTGTGTAATGCTTGTAATTTCACGACGAATATGGTATTTACTGGTTTGGTATGGTGGAAATAGGCACAGGACTGGACAAGAGGACTTGAGTGAATTTAGCTATAGCCAATTGCTTGTTCTCAAGGGAGATTTGCGTCATTCTTTGGAAATCGTTCGACATGACAAGGTAACATATATAATACAAAGATCTGCTTTGATACTTTTAGTTGTCATTCCAACATTTGTATCTGCTTTCTATGTATTAGCATTTCATTCCAAACTAATTAACTAGTTAATTTGATCTGTGGTTATGGAGTAGAAGAACTATGTTATGACCAGTCAGACCCATACCACCATAAGTTCAGAAATTTACTTCGGTTCTCCTACATTAATGTTTCCTTCAGTTGTACGTAGGACTTACACCATTTTTTTTTTTGCTAATTTGCAGATTAGATTCAAGGAAGCACCCAAACATCGTGTAAGTTTCAATCTCAACATTAGTATTTAAGCTAAAAGAGAGGGGCAGGGGTCTCAATGCTCTCAACGCAGTTCCATCTCAACAACTGTTACCAAGCCAGCCCAATCTTTATGATGCAGCAACCAGCAGGAGGAGAATACTTCAATTCTAACAGTTTGATCTAGTACTCAGGAAAAGTGTCAGGTTGTGCGACTATGAGTTTAGGTGTGGCAATTATACTTTGAGCTAGTACTACTACGCATTTTGAAAATGGATGTTTCACCCCAATGACTCCAAATTGGCACTTTCATATCGTATGTATCTTTGGCTTTATTCCGTGGAGCCAAAATGTGTTTTTTTTTTTTTTGGCTGTTGTGCTGAGAGCACAGGGAAGTGATGGTTTTAACTACTAAGTGCATTTGCAGTATGCCAGTATCTTTTCCAGATTGATTTTGGTGTTACTGTTTGTTTGTTTGCTCAAACACATACTGCCAATGCCATTACCATAACAATAAGAGTAATAGCCAACGCCGTAAGAGTTATAATCAAGTAATGTGCAATGCCCTGGAACCTTGCTTGGGTGTTGGTTCCAAAAGTTCCCAAATCCGAACTCTCTTTCAAGTTTCAAGAGGGATTTCAGTCTCCTATTTCTTGATACAATATAAAAATGCTTAACTGTTTTTTTTTTCCAGATGTAGGTTCTCTAATGTGATAGAACCAAAGAAGGGCAAATGCCCCACTTGGCAAATAGCTCCAGAAAGGTTACTTTGGCATACACATACTAGTAAACAAACCCCTTAGATATATCTTTTCCGTTTTTCCCAACAAATTAAGACGTTTTACCACTCTTACTTTCAATCCTCAGTTTCACACTGGGTTTTCTACTACGCTCATCGATTAGTAAAGTTTGAATCGGCCCTCTCGCAAACTTGAAGTCACACATTTTGGGTTTACGAGTGTTGGTTACTAGACGACGAGTATTTCATTTTCCAAAGTCATAATCACCAAATGATACCATCTTCATTGGATATATGTACTATTTATAGAAGTCACACAGACAATCAATGTAATTTTTGATAATGGTTCCATCTTTCATTTTCTGTTTTTTGTCTAGATCGTGTGCCGTAGGGTGGTGGAGAAAATTAAACACTAAAAGACAAGTATATCATGGCAGTTTTAGGAAATGATTAGCTCCGCAAATCATTTTTGTACCTTAAACTTTATCTCTTTGATAAAGCTTAGTTCTTAAGGCATATGATAGGTTGACCGAATAGATATCCCGACTTCTGTCCAATGTTAAAATCCAAATGTTAGAGAGTTTGGATCTCTGCTGTTGATTACCCTATCGGGACATTTTGCGGCTGAAAATCTCACAGAGCCAATTTCTTAATCATAGCTGCCCTTTTCAAATAAAATAAAATATATATTATGGCAAGGCTTGTGACATACAGAAGTTTTATCTCAAGATTCTCAAACAGGGAAAAATGTCTTACAATTGGCCTCTTATTCCTGTAACAGTACTTTGGGTTCCGTGAAAGAAACACAACAAGAAGAACATGCCTTCAAAACGTCCATGTATTAGAATTCACGTGAAGGGCAATAGTCCCACATCGCTATAATCCGCTTAATTAACTTAAAATATAATATAGAAAGGCCGTTCCACTCATTGCTAATTGGCTTTGAATTGGATGTCCGCAGACTTTAACATGGTATCAGAGCGTAGTCCCGCACCCGGCACTGCGACGTACGGGTGTAGGCCGAGTTACTGGCCTAAGTGTTTAATCAACTTTGTCACTTGTACACCCGGGGTGTAGGCCATACCCATACCGTCCTAGGTGTACCCCTGGTAACTCGTACGTAGGTCCACGTGTGAGGCCCAGTGACTAGCCTTACACGTGAGGGGGCGTGTGAAAGGACAATAGTCCCACATCGCTATAATCCGCTTAATTAACTTAAAATATAATATAGAGGGGCCGCTCCACTCATTGCCTATTGGCTTTGAGTTGGATGACCGCAGACTTTAACAATTCTTCAGAATTCGTAAAGAGAATACTTTATAAGCCTTTTGATCCAAAAAAAGAAGAAAGAAAACCTCCTAAAAATTTTACCATTCGTAAAGAAAATACTTTATAAGACTTTTAATCCAAAAAACAAAAGAAAAGAAAGAAAACCTCCTAAAAATTTTACCAAGATTTATCGAGAGTTATTGAGCTTGCAAACTTCCGGAACATAGAGAAAATACTTTATAAGCCTTTTGATCGGAAAAAAAAAAAAAAAACCTCTTAAGAATTTTACCTAGATTCATCGAGAGTTATTGAGCTTGCAAACTTCCGGAGCATACATGCCATGGAACCTAGGGACGGGTTCCATTGCCAATTCTAGTATCTGCACCAACGGTTGCAGCATCACCTCCCATCCGGGAATTCAGGTATTGGATGAATAAATCAAATGGCTAAAAAGAGATCTCAACATTGACCCCCTTTGTAGAAAATCTGATATCAAAGACTTAATGAAAGAAAACAAAACTAAACTCAAACAATACTTCTCTTAATTGGTGTTTTTCGACTCATGGCTCAACATCCTTTTATATGATTAACAAACTCGACTCTCAAGTAATAAACACTTTCCTAACTTAATCAAACTCTAACAAAGACTCTTCTAGAATATTCTTACGTAAACAAACTAAAAACCAGTAATACTTGCAACCCAAGCTAACTTCTAAATACCGTACTACGTGTCAACAATACTTGTTGATCCATTCACATCGTATCAACTGTACTAGTTGATCCAACCACATTCTGTCAACTCTCATAGTTGGTCCACACTACTGTATCAACAACACTTGTTGATCCCTCCTGTCTTTTTCATCGTATCTTGGTTTATTCTTCAACATCCTCCCTTAAACCAAGATATTCTTTGTTAATCATTCTCAATTTTCCACGCAAGTACATGAAAGTGTTAGACTTCAAAGACTTGGTGAAAATATCATCCACTTTCTCTTCACTCTCAACAAACTCCACAACTATCTCCTTATTTCTTACAAGCTCTCTGATGTAATGATATTTGATATCAATGTGCTTACTTCTTCCATGAAGCACAGGATTCTTAGTAAATGAAATTGTAGACTTGTTATCACAAACTATTGTTGTAGGTGTCTTCTGTTCTTGAAATAATGCCTTCAGCATCATTCTCAGCCATACAACTTGTGTAGCATAGTTACTAGCAGCTATATATTCAGCTTATGTTGTAGACAAAGCAACAACTTGTTGCTTCTTTGATGACCAAGAGAAAAATACAGTTCCTAATTGAAATCCATAACCTGATGTGCTCCTTCTTCCTTCTGTATCTCCATCCCAATCACTATCAGTAAATCCAACTAATTTTGGATCTTCTAAAATATATTTAGAGAATTCCCAAACTAGTTGTTCCTCTAACATATCTCGCAGCTTGTAAATGTGATTGTCTGGGTTCTTCCATAAATCTACTAACCAAACCAACTGCATACATAATGTCAGGTCTTGTAGCAGTCAGATATCTAAGACATCCAACAAGACCTTTAAAGTCTGTTCAATTCACAAGTTCTCCTGATCCTTCTCTTGTCAACTTCAATCTCTCCTCTACTGGTGTTAAGATTGGATTCCAATTATCCATCTTGAAACGCTTTAGTATACCTTATGCATATCTTTGCTGATTGATAAAAATTCTTCTTTCAGTTTGTTGTACTTCTATGCCAAGAAAATATGACATTAGACCAAGATCTGTCATCTCAAAATCCTTCCCCATATCCTCCCTGAATTCATGGATCATCTCAGAACTATTTCCAGTGAAAATAAGATCATCTATATACAAACATACTATAATATGATTGCCAAGAGTATTAGCTTTCAAATATAAAGTATGCTCATGTGGACATCTTGTAAATACTTTCTTAAGGAAATAAGAATCTATTCTTGTATACCAAGCTCTTGGTGCTTGTTTCAAACCATACAAGACTTTGTTTAGCTTGTATACTTCATTCTCCTTCCCCTCCATAATGTAACCTTCTGGTTGTTCAACATAAACTTCTTCTTCCAAAACTCCATTCAAGAATGATGACTTAACATCCATTTGAAAATCTTCCAATGCTTTTGTGCAGCTAAAGCAATTATCATTCTTACTGTGTCAAGTCTTGCAACTGGTGCAAATACTTCTGAGTAATCTACTCCTTGTCTTTGTCTATATCCCTTAGCAACTAACCTTTCTTTCAGTCTATCTACTTCACTATTTGACTTGTATTTTGTTTTATAAACCCACTTAAAACCAATGGGTTTCTTTCATGGTGGAAGTTTTGACTTGTATTCTTCTCATTTGACTTCAATTCTTCATTCATGGATTGAATCCAACCTTGTTCTTTAGATACTTCTTCATAAGTTACAGGATCATAATCTCCAAATAATGCAAAGTTCACCACATCCTCATCAATGTCTTCATCATCTCTTGATATTACATAATCATTCAACCTACAGGTATAACATATTTTTTTCTTGGTCTTGTAGTTTCTTGTTGTGGTACTGCTTTTCTTGCTTCTTCATGATATTCTTCAACATTGTCTTGAATTTGTACTTCCTCTTCAACTACAATTGGAACTGTTCTGACAGCAGCGGGTGGATCAACATTCCTTGTTGATCCAGTATGTGGATCAACATTTCTTGTTGACCCTGAATTTGGATCAACATTGTTTGTTGACCCAATATTCCCATTCCATTGTGAATATTCATCAAAGATCACATCTCTACTTGTAATTACTTTTCCTGTCTCTGGATTAAACAATTTATATCCTTTGGTTACTGAGCTATAACCAACAAGAATACACTTTTCACTCTTGTCATCCAACTTTTTTCTAAGTTCTTTAGGTACATGTGCATATGCAATGCACCCAAAAACTTTCAGATGTCTTACACTTGGTCTTGAACCTCTCCAAGCTTCTTCTGGTGTCATATTATTCAAACTATTTGTAGGACATCTTTTGAGTAAATAAATTGTTGTATCAACTGCATATCCCTAGAAATTCTTTGGTAAATCTTTTGTTCTTCTTATAGTTCTTGCCATCTCCATTATAGTTCTATTCTTTCTTTTTTTGCTAAGCCATTCTGTTGTGGTGTATATCTAGTTGTTAACTGATGTTGAACGCCATTTTCTTCCATGAATTTATCAACTACAGTATACTTTTTTCCTCTATCAGTTCTTAATATCTTGATGCTCTTACCAATCTGTTTCTCAGCATAAGCTTTGAAACTTCTAAAAGCTTGAAAAGCATCACTCTTTTGTCTAAGCAAATAAACCCATGCCTTTCTACTAAAATCATCAATGAAAGTTATAAAATAATTATTACCTCCATGTGAAGTTACTTCAATAGGACCACACAGATCACTATAAACAATCTCCAATTGTTGATCAGCTCTTCTGGCTTTGTTGAATGGGAATGGATCTCTGTGCTGCTTGCCAAAGATGCAATTTTCACATCTTGATTCTGGAAGTTCAATGAAAGGTAATCATGACAACATCTTCTTCTTTGCTAAGATTTGTAAACTATTAAAGTTCACATGTCCCATCCTCTTATGCCATAACCAAGAATCATTATGCATACTACTACTGTAACAACTTTCCTTTTGATGATGTATATTCAAAGGTAATAATCTATTTTTTGTCATCTATACTTTAGCTATCAACCTTCTTCTTCTATCTCTAATGAAGCACAAACCATTATAAATATTCATAGAGTATCCTCTTTTAGATAGATGACACATACTCAATAGGTTTTGATGTAAACCTGGAACATAGAATACATCCATGATGTATGCCTTAGAACCATTCTTAAGAACAATTCCTATTCTTCCTTTTCCCATAACTGGAATTGTAGAACTATTCCCAAACTTCACTGTAGACCTTACAGACTCATCTAGACTATTAAATAAATCTTTTCTGCAACACATATGGTTGCTGCAACCTGTATCTAAGTACCACTTAAGTTGAGGTTGTTCTTCTGCTGTATGACATGCTAGTAACATGTTTTCAGTCTTCTGCTCTTCTGCTTCTGCTTCTTGACTTTCAGCAATATTAGCTTTGAAATTTGATTTATAATATTTTCAGTAGTCTTTCTAGGTTTTGGACACTCTGGAGCAAAATGCCCAAGATCTCCACAGTTGTAACACTGAACTTTTGATCTATCAACTGGTTTTCTCCCTTGATAACCTCCAGTATTAGATCTCCCTCCATTGTTATATCTTCCTTGATAGCTTCCAGCATTAGGTTTTCTTTGATTGCTTCT
Source organism: Papaver armeniacum (assembly GCA_023531295.1). NCBI lineage: Eukaryota > Viridiplantae > Streptophyta > Magnoliopsida > Ranunculales > Papaveraceae > Papaver > Papaver armeniacum. The sequence continues at coordinate 52,923 of JAJJWW010011896.1, forward strand.
CCAGTTAACTTGACTCTGAAGTTCCTCTTCAACTTGTTTTGCAGCAGTTGTTTTCTCTAGCAATCTTTGTTCATAATTAACCTTGTAATGAACCCAACAACTCATTAAGAGTCATAGTTGCAACTGTGTTTCATTCTCGACTATGGATGAATCTTCTATAGTATCACCATTGGTCTTCATCTCATTTACAAGATTCAGTGTCTTTGAGACTGAAATTGTTTCAGTTGTCTCCATCTGCAACAATTCATATTTTCTTTTCAAAGTTTGTAACCTAACCTTCTTGACCTTGTCATATCATGTATAGTAACTTATCAATCCATCCCATGCTCTTTTAACATCTTTAATATAGATAACTCTATCCATGAGATATTCATGAATACCCTGATGAAGAATATATGTAGCTTTAGAATTCTTTTTTCTGTTTTCAGTTAACAGAGTTTGCGCAGCTCCTTCAAGTATAGCTCCTTCTGCTGGTTCTACATAACCATCTTTCACGATATCCCATACCTCTTGGTATATGGAAATATTCTCCATCTGCAACCTCCAGTGTTCAAAGTTTTTACCTTCAAATACAGGTACCTTAATTGAACTTAAACTCGTCATCTTCTCCAACTTAACAACTCATACCCACAGCCCTAGAACCTGATATCAATGCTCTGATACCAGATGTAGAAAATCTGATATCAAAGACTTAATGAAAGAAAACAAAACTAAACTCAAACAATACTCCTCTTAATTGGTGTATTTCGAATCATGGCTCAACAACCTATTTATATGATTAACAAACTTGACTCTCAAGTAATAAACACTTTCCTAACTTAATCAAACTCTAACAGAAACTCTTCTAGAATATTCTTACGTAAACAAACTCTAAGACCAGTAATACTTCCAACCCAAGCTAACTTTTAAATACCGTACTACGTGTCAACAATACTTGTCGATCCATTCACATCGTATCAACTGTACCAGTTGATCCAACCACATTCTGTCAACTCTCATAGTTGATCCACAGTACTGTATCAACAACACTTGTTGATCCCTCCTGTATTTTTCATCGTATGTTGGTTTATTCTTCAACACCCTTAAATATGCCCTTTGTGAAATTGTTCATGGACTCATGGGAGTCCAAAATATGTCATGTACATCCAAAATGCTGGTTATTTTATTTGATGGTTGAACTCCTAAGTTTCTCATTTGGACATTGGAGCGAAAGTTATTTGAACCCCCTTAATATGCCCTTAGGGGAGTTTTTTTTTTTTTGTCATTTGTCTGACACAATGTACCATAATGTTAACATTCTTGCATTCGAATTTTAGACGATCAACCTAAGACGTTCCATATCGAAGAAACATAAGACTAGCTATAGAGTTATCAGTCATATTCACTTGTCCAGTCCTACTTCCATCCACCCGTAGCTTTTGTATATTTTTGTCACTTGTCTGACACTTGTTGTTAAGCTAGACTTAATCGAGTTAACATTGGTCGACATTGTTTCAAATGGAAATTGAATAAATGACATTTATTCAATTTCCGCTATCAAGAAAGAACTCTGTTGTAGTATTTACCACTTTGTTTTTGCTGCTTGTAGTGAAAAGCTTACAATCAGTGCGATATGTGACTAAAAATGGAAAATGGGCGAGTGTTGTTTAATTTTGCAGATCTCATCATGATTTTGCACTATGTAGGAAATTGTCAATGCCGTTCCAGGATACACATTAGCATGCCATAAAGGCTGGTTCCAATTTATCAATACCGAAATGTACATAAATTGCTAAATGAAGTCATCAACTCCCATCCAAGAGGTCAGGTGTTAAATGGACCCCGTTGAATTAAATGGCCAAATTGGGGATGAAAATCCGAAGTTGTTGAAATGCGTCTGTTTGTTTTTGCTCCCCCACACTGAGAGATTTTGTTTCTCTTTAATACAATATTTTGACTTAAAAAAATAAAAACGAAGTCATGCCTTTTGGATTCTCATGATTTTCTCGTTGAGTGAAACATATTTTGGGTCTAGAAGTGTTGGTTACTCTGGACAGATATTTCATTTTCCAGTTTATAAATACCAAAACACACCGTCTTTTCCATTATCTCGATGATGAGAAGATTGAAAATACCATATATAAAAAATGACGCAGTTGACATTCCCACTAAATTTTATTATTAATAATGGTTTCATCTCCCATTTGTGTTTTCAATTTATATCTAATACTGAGGTGGTGGAGAAAATTGAAGAACAAAGAACATAAATATGTGCACGAGACTTTTAATTGGAGTATCAACAAATGTAAATTTAAAATTTGAAATTGTGAAGTAGTAATGGTAAATTAACTATAATTATTTCAAGTATCAAGAACTTATAGATCTAATTTTTATTTGGGAGGTTGTAATATGTAGCTAATTGCGCTGGCATTATCTGGGTATTTAAAATGAGATTATTTTTAAAAGGGTAAATTCTGGAAATCCAAAACCATGCCTCGGAGTGTTTATTATATAGCTCATGTTTTTGTGGAGGTTATTTGCAACTCTAATATTACAGCATGATCATATCACGTTTTTGATGACTTCTTTTTTTTTCTAAAGAATTTATTGATAGAAAAACAAAAAACAGAAACATGAGGGGGACACAAAGCCATAACCTCTTGAAGAAAAAAGTACAAAGGAAAACGAAAAATTAAATTAAAAGAAAACGAATTGAAGAAACGAAAGATTACATCAACAAGTTCATCCAAGTCATTTCATCCAAAAATTCTTTTCAGGATCTTTCAGATAATTCTTATGTTTTGAAGAAGGAATATCTTTTACTACCATGTTCTCTAACACTGGCGATGATGATAACATTGGATAATATACAACTACATATTGGATTTAAATTGTAAATATATCATTCTGACTTTGCATCGAAAATGATTTGAATCTCATGATCACGGGGGAAACTTTGTTCCATCGTTTTTCTGACACAAAGTATTCCAGTAGGTATTGTTTGTCTCAAGGTTATGGTGAGTTATACAATTGCAACATGAGTCATGGGATGTACTTTATTAGTCATTAAACTCAAAGTAAGTGCTTTACTGTTAATTTTGTTTATGAGAAACTTTTCATGGAGGATTTGCATGGCACAAGCACTGTTTTGTTCAAGTACATCTGGAGTTTGAAATGCCAACCAAAAATCGGGTTCTTTTAATAGCCTATTGCTCATAATAGACTTCATGTTAGAGACATGCTGATTAGAAGAAAAATTGATGTGCAAGAAACCTGTCCTTTTTGTGCTGCCACTGAATATACTTTTCATCTACTTCTTCATTGTGAGTTTGGTAAAAAAGTATGGGATATTCTAACTGTAAATCTTAAATGGATTTGTATTATTCCTTCAGAAGTTGTTCTTGCTCTGCAAGCCTCGCAATTACATCTTTCATCTAAAGAAAAAAGTGAGATATGGAAGTTACTTCCAGTTGTTATAATCTGGAGTGTTTGGAAAGAAAGGCATAATAGAATTTTCACCAATACTCAATGCAATGTTATAGCAGTGGCTAGAGATATTTATGCTTTGTTTTAATGGGCTTTAACTCTCAAAGAGTTTGAGGAAGTTGATTCCACTGAGATGATGAAGAATTGGAGCAAAACTTCATTGTATAGAGTGATTTTAGTTTTCTTTAAGCACTTTTGTTTCTTATTGTAACTTGCTATAGGGTGGTATAATCCTTTTATACCCCTTTTTTTTTATCAATAAACTTTTCTTTATCTATCAAGAAAAAAAAAGGATGTATCTATATATTATAATTAAGGGACAGTGGTGTTTTCCTACATCGATGGCTCTCTATAGTTTGGACACATAAGGATGGTCCTGATCGATCAACTAATATGTGTTTTCACTCTCTTAGAATGAACGGAGATCTACAGTTTGCATATAAAGAATAGTCCTGATTCATCCACAGATCAAAGATGTTTCACTCTCGACCTAATTATGTCATTCAATCTAATTAATGTGTGCCGTTACTCTGATATAATTCACAGATGTAGAAAACAACCGTTTTGCCTCTTCTTAGCAATCAAAGCAATGGAACCTTAAATATGAACCCACAAAGAAAGAGAACAAATCTTTCCCCACAGAATAGATTACTATCCCATGTATGACTCTTTGATTGATCGACATTAGTCTTTTTATACTTTTTGGGGCCTTTGTTTCTAAATCCAATTTACATTTTAGTTTGTTCAAAATCGGATAGATTTTGAACAATAAATAACTAGGTTTTATTTTCTCTTCTTCTTCTTTTTTTTATTCACTCCTCAAATTGCTCTGAATTAGGAATTTAGGATACGTATTGCTTAAGCTGAAAATAGATGGGTTTGAATATTTTTAGGATGCATGATTCTGATACGAATGGAAGTTACTGGAAATTGGGGTGACATTGAGGTTTAGTTGGTCTCACTCATGTTATTTAATTGTCTGCATTTTATTGTCTAGGCTGATGCTCATCATATTGCAAATACTGCTACCAAAACCGGGATGAACTTGCTCATTGTTGATTCTAACAATGTAAGTGTTTTTTTTTTTTTCAATCAGAAAAATTTAAGTGTTGGTCCAACTAATTGCATTGGTTTCTTGGCGTTCGGTTCATATGTTGGGTTTTTGTGGGTTATTAGAGTATTTAACCAGATATTCGTACAATTCAATCACACTGGTCATCAGTTTTTTTTTTCCTTTTGCATTAGTTGCCCTAATCTTCTGCTCATCCCATTACTTTTCAAATTAATTTCAATTTTCCTTTCAATGGCAGAGGCGTTATGTTTGGGTAATCAATGTAAAATCTAAAGATCTCTAAAAATTTAGTTTTAGGTTCAACACTATAGTGTCATTTACAAGAATTGATCTCTAAAAGTTCATTAGTTACTTCTCTTACAGGGTAACCAACCCTAATCCTAATTTTTCTCCCTCATTGTTCTGCCAAATTATAATTTCGATAAGTTATCGACCAGTTTTGTGACCTGATTACGATGATCTTGATTATTTTTTTCCAGGCAGTATAAAATACCTGATCTTGACTCTCTTCTTTTTTTTTTTTTTGGAAAAGAGACTATCTTCTTTCTATTAATGATGATATGATATTACAAGGTATGATTTGAATAAGATTAGATCAATGACGTAATTTTGACGAATTCTTTCTTTATTTTTTAGCATTACTTCTTACAATTTTAAGGCATCTGTTAGCATCATGCAAATCTTCTTCAAATACTAAGTGGCACTTGATTGTGATGCTATTTGCAACTAGATTGAATTCGGTCCAAGTAAGGACTCTTAATACTCTCCCGGTAATTCGGTACTATCCTGTTTTTTTTTTTTTTTTAATTTCCACACATTACAAGTTGACCCATAGTGATGTGCTATAGTTAGCTTGCACAAAATTGATGCTAAAGATGATTATTTCTTATAGAAAGGATTGTTGCTAGCCGGAGAAAAATCCAATAATATTGTTGCTACTGGCTTGGAGTTGCAGCTTATGAAACCTCTTTTGCACACAGTTCATTTCGATATAAAACTCGAGGTAATATCCAAATGAAAAAATTGGTAGAAGGTCTGGATTTTATACTTTATTATTTTACAATTCATATGACGACCCTGCAATTAGTTTTCGTAGTAGGTGTGGAGTTTATACTTTATTGTCTAGAATTCATATATGAAATTTTTCGAGTAAACTAATTAACTGATTGTATTTGATTCATTTCCCTAATATTTCATTCAAATTCTATATATTTTATTATTGATTGTACAAGGTGGTTTTTTTTGATTTAAGTACTTATAGAATGTTTATTATTGATTGTACAAGGTGGTTTTGTTTGATTTAAGTACTTATAGAATGTAGACCTCTGCATCATTGAATTTTTGTTGTCTCCAACAACCCTTTAGATTTTTTTCGAAGCATAACAACCCTTTAGATAAATCACCCTTGGAATATTTGAAATAACTACCCCGTTATTTATCATGTAGGTTGAGCAATCTCATTTGTTGCCATTTTTTAGTGCAGCACAAACCGAAATTGTTAATCTAGAGCACCATGTATTTACGTTTTATGATTCCACCATTTGGAGGTACTATGTCTTGTGAGGTAGAAGAAGCTCCATACAAGGAGCATGATAAACTTATCACGCATTAGGTTCAATTATACGTGTGCTGTGGAAAAATAAGAACTTAGTGTTTACTGCCTTAGTTAGATTAGATACCCTTTGAAATCTAAAGCGGAATATTATTGATAAAACTTGAACTTTATAACTTTAATTGCAGATGTGGCACCACAGTTTTATATCTTGCTATCACAGGAATAAGTTCGGCCGCAAGGGAAATTGCTATGTGCTGTAAAAGTACGTAATTCATCTCGAATTTGACTATGCAAATTATTTTCTTTCATTTGTGTTCCTAAAATGCGACCTTAACGTCAGCTAATTCATTATTGCCTTCGGTGTTACTTAATTCTCATATGGAGGTGCATGTAGGAGTTTACGATGGGACATGATATTGAAGCTGCTCAGTGGATACTGAGTGTATAGTGTTTGTTTTACTGCTGTTAGAATTTAATTGAGTTTTTATATTTTAGTGGGTAAATACGATACGAAGTCTTCATGCAAAAGAAAATAAAATCGTTGGTTCTCTTGGTAAATAAAACACTCACAACTTTTGTTCTCAGGCATATCAATCATTCTTATCAATCTTCTCATCTGCGATGAAGACTCGGGAAGCAGGAAATACGAACCTGGGTTGATATATAGAATAGTTGGAGGCTTATTGTGTCATGTATCAAAAGTTGTGTTAGAAGTAATTAAGGAGGAGAAATTAGTGAATTATATTTTTTGACAGTAATATCAAGGGAAAATGAACCACATATTTTGGTTTATTTCCTTCTAAATATAGAATGGTTAGGATTTTATTTGATTTTCTTCAATTGACACAATATTAAATGGGTGGACGAAATGGTTTTAATTTGTCGATGATAAATTTATAAACACCTCTATTGAGAGTATTATGAGTTTTGGTGCTTCGAATTTTATTCTGGTGCAGTGGTATGGTTTCATACTATGATTACAATTCTTTCTACTATGACCGGCATTTTTATATAAATTTCATTAGACGGATTCCATAGTGTTACTCTAATTTTAACAGTTTTCACATGAACGGAACACATTGATAGATTGAGTTCGCATAATATGAGATGACAATAACACATGCACAACTAATAACAGTGGGAAAATAAACCGAATCTCCAATTATAAGTCATATCTAGAAACAACAACAGACTCATTTCAGACATCATATCTTCACCACAAAAATAATAGTTAACTAAGAATTTGACATTCATCATACAGACCAAAGCCCGTGCCGTTACGGCACGGGTCATGCCCTAGTATACCATACAAAACAGAATGGGCTTTTGAGCTTCGACGGTCGGATAACATTTTGAGAGACAAACATTGCATCCGACCATCCCAGTTTTATCCCAGCGAAAGACATCCGATTGTCGTCATTTCTGTAACCCCTCCCATTATGAATCAAAATTTATTAATCTTTAATTATTGCATCACCTCTTAACTCAAGATATTCAAAGAAATATTAAATGAAATTATAATATATCATACATGCATTAAATGGATTTAGTGGTGTCATAATGAATCTAATGGGAAATGAGATTTATTTGTTTATTTTTATTCATAACTCATAAGTGAGATATGCATATACACTATTACTTAAATGATTTTGTGTTCATTTTTGGATAATGTATATGAATAATTTTACAATGTACTTATAGACATTATTTTCGTTTAAAACAAAATAAAAAACTATCTTGCAAAGGAACATGATTTAATTTAAAGTCCGGAAAAAAAGAAAAATTACACCAGTTAGATATCATATCAAAGCAGTGTCGTTACGGCACGAGCTATATCTAGATATTTATTAGAACTCTTTGTTAACCTCATGCCGTGCCGTTATGGCACGGGTTATTTCTAGTATACCATGAAACGTACAAGTTGGTTCTAAAAGTTTTGATGTCCCAACCCTCTTGCAAGAGGGATTTCAATCTTCTATTAATTGAAACAAGCACTAAGCATAGACCTTATTATGATGGAGGTTTTCTCACTGGTAAACCAAGTAAGGGCAACTGCCCCACATGGCAAATAGCTCTTAAAATGTTATTTCTGCTTATTTGTGTACAAACCCTTTTCGATTCTTTTCTGCCCACATAGTAGGACTTTTTTACCTCTCTTATCTTTAGTCCTAAGTCTCTGCTGAAATTTCTACCACACTTGAGGATTAATAAAATTAGAATTGCACATCTTGCAAAATTGAAGTCATACTTCTGGGTTGTCATGTCTATTTTCCCTCGAAGTTCACGCATTTTGGGTTTATAAGTGTAATTATTCTAGACACGTATTTTACTTTTTCTAAGTTATAATTACCAAAACACCATCTTTCTCATAATCGTTATTTTGATGACGAGAAGATTAGTACACTATTTATATATAAGTGACACAGAGACATATACCTAATAGTTTTATCTCTCATTTCGTGTTATTTTTAGCTCATGTATAGCGAGTAATCTTGTAAGGTGGTGAACAAAATTGAAAAACTAAAGAACAAATATATCATGGCATAAAGAGGTCTGGTGTTTCCAAATTACTTTTAGGGTTTGACACGCAAAAGGATTATCTAACCCTAGGAGAAGGTCTTACTTGATGTTGGTCTCTAATTATCGATGTAGCAACTACTTGGGTTCCATGAAAGGAATGCAAACAAGCATCTTTAAAGAGGAGCATTCCTTTGATACCGCCCGATCTTGATCTTCGGTTACATTTTGCTCTTATTAATATTTCTCTTTTTATTCTTAGGATTTCTTTTCTTTTGTTCATTTTTTTTAAATCTTTGTTATCTCTAATAATACAATCTTTAGTTTGTATTGTTTGGTGCAATAAATTCTTTTTTAAAAAGGAAAAATCAAATAAATAAAAGTACAAAAGAACCTCTGTATATTAATACTTTTGGGCAATCACAAAATTATTAATATATGGAAGTTATTAATATAAAGGGTACACATGGAATATGTAAAATCTAAAGTTCAGTGTATATTTTCAATGTATTTATAGTTGTATCATATGATGATGTATATACATTCTTAAAGGGAGGTAGTCAATTGAGATTTATATAGACTTTCATAGATTATTTATTTGAGTGATTCCCAGAGATTCTAAAAAAATATAGAGATTTCTAGTGAATATTTGTGAGTATAATATTAGAGAGTCTTTGTGACTTGTAGAGATAAAAAACTGATATTCGTAAAGATTCTCTGAGATTTGTAGAGACAAAAAAAATGTACAATATCTAATCAAAAATTCAAAACATTTACCGGTTACTTTATTGTGCACGTTATAATCTAAATAAAAGTACCATGAATACCTGGTAATTAAAATACGTGTTCATTGTCTTATGTGTATGTTTTCCTTTTTTTTATTTCACTCATCCCACATTAATTTACTTTCTATGCAATCTTGCCACTCGTTTACTCTACAAACCCCCCAAAATAAAAATAAAAATAATATTGGTCCTACTCTCAAAAAAGTTTCTAAGTCTCCAGAAATATCACCTCTTGAGGAGAGATTTCTACCATGCCTATTTTCCTAAAAAAGTCTCTCCAAATCTCTGAAAACAATAAATCAATGACTTTCAAATCTTATTCGAATAACAGTGATGTTGGAGTGACTCTTATGAAATCCTAATCCAATAATATGGAGTTTCAGAGAATTTAAATGACTTAGAAAAGTCTCTAACCAATAAAAAGAGACATTCAAGGACTCATCAAAAGTTTCAATTGACTAACAGTGGATTTGAGAACTCTCTGTAAGTCATTTGAAATCCCATTTGACTAACCCCCTGTTATTGTTCCATACACACAAATACATGTATACTAGATTTTGTGCCCGTGCTACGCATCGGGCAGACTCGAAAACCGCTTTGCCTCGACCCATCCCGATGTATGCTTAGAATTTTTGATTTGATGTAGCTCGTCTTCGCCTTACCCCGATACATGTTTAGGATTTTATATTTGGTGTGGCCCGGCTTCGCCTCGTCGCGTCGCTTAGGATTTGATCACAACAATATGCATATTAAAAAACTATAACATTTAGCGAACACTTTCAGAATTGATCACAACAACCTGCATAATAAAAATAGGGATAATTAAAGTTTGGTACTCAGGTTTTGACCAACACTAGGCTTTGGTCTAACATTTGTCCAATGTTAGGGCTTGGTACCTGGACATGATGTTGACCCGAGTTGACTGTCTATGACCTAACTTTAATTAATTTTGTTAAATAAAATGAGACGTGAGTTATAACCCCAAAGGTGTCACTATCCATCCACAAAAAACCATCAAAACAAAAGTAACACAAAAACCCCCAAATAACAAAATTACCACAAAAACCTTAAAGGTATTTTTGCCACCACTAACTACCACTACTAGCAGCCAACACCATATGCACCAACAAATACTAGCACTACCATCACCATAAAAAGCACCACCACCAACCAACACCACCACTAACCAGAAACAGTACCACCAAAATTTGGTTTCATCATAAACTTATTGTTTCATCATTAAAATCTTTGGTTTCATGATAAAAAATAGGAAAAAATAAGTTGAAACAAAATTAATTTGGTTTCATCATAGAATTTGATGAAACCAATTTTGTTTGAGGTTTTTGTATCAATTTTCAAAAATTGTTGTTTTTGTATCAATTTTGTTTAATAGTTCAAATGGATCCCAACATTTGAACATAGTTTTTGTACTCCAAATTTGGTCACCTTGGTGTTTTACTACTAGTTCTAAAATAAAAATCTATAAAATACTGAGATTACAAGTCTAGCCATGAGGTGAGTCTAAGATCCAACGTTTAAAAAGAAAATTAGTTAATCTACGACTCAGATGCAAAAGACAATTAACCCTAATGCTTAACTCTTTTCCCTCTGCCATCGTATCCAACTCAATCTTCGTCTTCTTCCCTGAATACTATCAAGAACACAACCGCCGCAAACTCCATTAGCTTCTTACCCAATTTTTCAATTACCCTCCCAAGTCAATACCTTAATTTCAATAAGTCGAAACCCCGACACAAAGACATTCGTTCAATTACTCTCCTAAATCAATACCTTAATTTCAATAAATCGAAAACCCAACTTCTAAATCAAACAAATTTCGATAATTCCAAGTCAAATATCATCAATCATTAAACGATTTCCATTCAATAAATCGTCAGTATTTCATAATGGTAAAAAATGTATTGATTGGATTTTCTTCAGGAATTCGTTCAATTTGAGGTACACTGTTGCAACAATTTGAGGTTTGGTGTGATCAATTGGAGACGGTATATAGGATTTGGTTAAATATCAAGATTTTGATAATCTAGGATTAGGGTTTTGATAATTTTGTGAAAAAGGATTCTAATGGTGATAGGAGTTCAACTATAGAGCAGCAGGAAGATGGGTTTATTTCATTTGATGTTTGAGATAAATGGGAAGAAGTAAATATATTTTGGTTTACGATTGGTTTATTTTTGATGCCAGTGATTGAGCAGATGGCTAGGGTTTAGTATGGGAGAAGAATATAAATAAGAAATGAGGAAGAGCTGGGTGCTGATAATGTTATTGGGATCAAATTGGAGTGGTGTTTTGGTTCATCTCTGGTTGAACATTGCAGGAAGAGGAGAAGGCGAAAGAATTGAAAAAATGAGGGTCTAACAACCACACCCAATATTTCGCTTAACAATCTGTATGGACTAACTCCAATATACTTTTAAGAGAATCAACTAGACAGTTAGGCTCAATCTTAAGAAAGTATATCAACGAGTTTTATCTCTATTTCTCAATTCAATCTCTGCAAACAAACAAATAGCAATTGCGAGCCCGTACGCGTACCCGCCGCCTTAGGTACGCGTACCCACAGAAATTTTCGAACTGAAATTTTTTGCTGAGTTTGTAAACTCAAATCCGGTAGCTAAGGTACACATACCCGTACGCGTACCCAAAAGTGGTTATTTCTCAAATCGGTAGTTCATGAGCTTAAAACAATAAATTATAAGGAATGCAATCTTTGCAAACCGTGGCTATATTGTTCATGAATTGATTCAAGTGGATCAAACCAATTTTGTTTCAATTGTGTCTATGAATAAAGACCTAAGAAATTGAACAACTCTTGAACTAGTTCTTATGAGTCATTTGAACTAGTTATGAGAAAGATGAATACGGTTAATATGAAAGTGCTCATATGGCTAACCATTGGATAACTATTTGTGAACCAACTAAGTGTACACGTTTAGGTACGGTTACTCAAACCTAGATGACTACATTTCATTTGTGTGTGACAAGCTAAGTTTCGATCTAACGGTTGAAAGATATTAGCTTGATTGAATCAGGTTTTTCATCTAACGGTGAATATTGAATGCTTTGTTACCAAGGTAACTTAGATTGCAACCCCTAATTTGAAAACTATATAAGGGGAACTCTAGCAACTGTAAAAAATAATCCCCACACCTCCTATGTGATAATAGTTGGTTTTGATAGAGTCGATTCTCCTTTAACCTTAGGTTTCTTCTCGAGACCCTGTAGGTTAACGACTGAAAGACTTCATTGGGATTGTGAAGCCAGACAAAACTACTTCTCTTATAGTTGAGTGATCTGATCTTGCCGTTTTTTATCGTACGAGTTCAATTGAATAACTGACTTGATATTATATCTCCGATAGGGCAAGATAAAAAGAAATCACAAACATCTTCGTCTCATCGTTTGTGATTCCGCAATATCTAGTTTGGCTACCATACGATTTAGATTATTGTGAGGTGATTGATAATACTAGGCTGTTCTTCGGGAATATAAGTCCGGGTCATTAATTAGTTCATGTTCACCTTTATTTATCAAAAGACAGAACTAAAACTCATCGGTTTATCTGTGGGAGACAGATTTATCTATCACTATAGATTTTTCTGTGTGATACATATTTGTTTATTAAAGTCTTCGACTTGGGTCGTAGCAACTCTTAGTTGTGGGTGAGATCAGCTAAGGGAATCAAGTGTGTAGTATCCTGCTGGGATCAAAGACGTAAGGAGCGCAACTGTACCTTGAATCAGTGTGATATTGATTAGGGTTCAACTATAGTCCATACCGAAGTTAGTTTGTAGTAGTCTAGTGTCTGTAGCGGTTTAATACAGTGTGGTGTTCAATCTGTACTAGGTCCCGGCCTGGGGTTTTCTACATTTGCGGTTTCCTCGTTAACAAAACTTCTAGTGTCTGTGTTATTTCTATTTCGCATTATATTTTGTTATATAATTGAAATATCATAGGTTGTGCGTTAAGATCAATCAATTAGAATATCCAACCTTTGGTTGTTGATTTACATTGATTGACACTTGGATATTGGTCTTTGGTACCATCCAAGTTTATCTCTCTAGTATTTGATAAAGACTCGCAGATTTCCATTTGCTTGAGTAAAGATCAAATCGAGAGATAGAGATATTAACTCCTTGATATACTTTTTATTAAGATTGAGTCTGACTGTCTAGTTGATTTTCTTAAAAGTATATTAGAGTTTGTCCATACAGATTGCTAATTGAAATATTGGGTGAGGTTGTTGTACCCCCGCTTTTTAAATTGATATCAGAGCAGGCAAACATGTTTAAAGACCTCAAAAGTCTGTGTTTGTGGCGATCTGACTATATGGACAGTAAAGTCTCTATAAATGCTTCACCAGGAATAAACCACAATCTTAAGGAATGTTCTAAAACCCTTATTATTCTCCAAAGGAAGTTAGATGAACAAATCCGGATCAACCGTGATCTTGCTGCAATATTTACGAAGCATAAGGATTTGACATCTGTCAAAAATTCTTCAGTATTGATGAATAACTTGTTTGATTCCTCTCTAAAGGATCATATCAAGTCAAGTGTTAAACAAAGTTTATGCTTTGAGAAACTTGATAGAAGGAAGAACTTCTCAAATAAGATTACTAATGTTGGCTCTTGTATGTTTTGTGAGTCTCACAATCACAATCAACATACATGTACACGTTTTCAGAAAAGTATAAAGGTTGCGAGCAATCTCCACAAGAAAGCTGAACAAGTGTTACATATCTAAAGAGGTGTACAAGACTAACAAGAAATCCTAAACAGGAAAGTAGTGTTAGTATGGGAGCTTTTGCCTTAAAATCAACATCACCCTTCCAACGGTTTCTTGACAGTGGTTGTAGCCGACATATGACTGGTGACCTTTCGTGGTTTGTCTCCATAAGTGACTTTGAAGGAGGACAGTTACCTTCAGTGATGGGAGTTTTTGATACATTAGAAAGAATGGTACGATCAAGCTTCCTGGTGTTCCAGAAATCCATGATATAGTATACGTCAAAGGTATGACTGAAAATATTCTTTCTATTAGTCAAATCTGTGACAAAGGCCATAGAGTAGTCTTCAATGCAAATGGATGTGACATTGTAGACAAAACTGGAAAAGTAATTTTTCAAGGAACTCGTGGTAAAAATAAATGTTATCTCCTTGATACTCAGTTTAGAAATTGTTGCAATTTGAATAAGGTGGAATCTACACATCTTTGGCATGAACGTTTTGGTCACATCAATTATCGTCTTTTAACTAAGATCATTAACAAAGAACTTGTTAGAGGCGTTCCCAAAATCAATGCAAAGATTGACGGTGTATGTGGTGCCTTTCAAAAGGGTAAACAAACGAAAGTTCACCATAAGTCATCTCGAGATATTCTCACTAAAGCTCCACTTGATTTAATTCATATGGATCTCTTGGACCAATTCAACAATCTACTGTTGGAGGAAACAAGTATCTTTGTAGTTATGGTAGATGACTACACCAGATTCACTTGGGTAGCTTTCTTAGCTCATAAGAATGAAACCCTTGGTGAATTTAAGATTATTGTTAATAGGATCCAGAATGAACAAGGTCGAAAACTAAAGAAAATTAGAAGCGATCGTGGAACTGAATTCAAAGACACCAAAGTATTTGAATTCTGTGATAAACTGGGGATTATTCAACAATACTCACCACCTATTACTCCTCAAGCCAATGGAGTTGCAGAAAGAAATAATGGGACATATTCAGGAAATGGCCAGGGTTATGCTCCATAAAAAAAAACTTACCTCTAAGATTTTGGGGAGAAGTTGTTTTCACAGCATGTTACTTGATCAACCGTGTCTATCTACGGTCTAAAAACCTAAACACTCTATATGAGTTGTGGTATGGTAGAAAACCCAACTTACACTATCTTAGAGTGTTCGGAAGTAAGTGCTACATTCTAAAAGATCGAGAATAGAGAGGGAAATTTGATATTAAAAGCGATGAAGGTATCTTTTTGGGCTATGCTTCTGATAGTCGTGGTTTTCGAGTATTCAATCTTAGAACCCAAGTAATGATGGAATCCGATAACGTTATCATTGATGATATTAGCGACTTTCATCATGATTTTTCTCTGTTGAATTACCTCCAACCGAGACAATTGAGAAAGTCAAAGAAGTTCCGGATTGATTGAAGTTGTACCTACTGATCCATGAGATCCTAATCTTTCTAGTGACGAGGAGAAAAACACTGATCAGACTGTGCATGTTGAACAAGAACGTGTCCCTCAACGACACCTCTAGGTTCAAAGAAACCATGATCCCAATAGTATCATTGGAGGAAAAGATTCTACTGTAAATACTAGAGGACAACTTCAAAATTTATGCAATTTTGGTTGTTATCTTTCACATGTAGAACCAAGGATTATTGATGAATCTCTTAGCGATACCTTATGGGTGAATGCAATGCATGAAGAGTTAAATCAATTCCAAAGACAAGACGTATGAAAGCTTGTACCTTGTCCTCCAAATGTCAATATAGTTGGCAACAAGTGGATATTTAAGAACAAGTCTGATGAGTTTGGCACAACTGTCAGAAACAAAGCAAGATTTGTCTCTCAAGGATACTCACAAATCGAAGGAATCGACTTTGACGAAACCTTTGCTCATGTGGCACGCCTTGAGTCCAATAGATTGTTATTAGCTCATGCTTGTTTTCTTAAGGGAAAGCTATTTCAAATGGACATCAAATTCGCCTTTTTAAACGGAACCTTAAAGGAAGAAGTCTATGTAGCACAACCTAAGGTATTTGAAAACCCTGACTTCCCAGATCACGTTCTTAAACTTAATAAGGTGTTGTATGGGTTGAAACAAGAACCTCGTGCTTGGTTCGAGAAACTGACCTCATCCTTTCTTGAGAAAGGTTTTTCGTGAGGAGGAGCTGATAAAACTCTGTTTACCAAGTGGAATGGAAAAGATGTTGTGATCTCTCAAGTTTATGTAGATGACATCATCTACGGATCAACATCGGAGAAACTTGCACAAGACTTTCAAGTGTCTCTTGGAAAGGAGTTTGAAATGAGCAATGTTGGTGAATTAAAATTCTTTTTGGTTTTACAATTCAACAACACAGGGATGGAATTTACTTATCTCAAGAATATGCTAAGGATCTTGTCTCAAGATTTGGCCTTGATAAGTTCACTCATAAACTAACTCCTATGCCTACCACTAGTAAACCGCATCGAGATGATAAAGGTGTAAATGTAGATCAAAAACTATATCGATTTATCATGGGAAGCATCTTATATCTTATAGTTGCTCGACTGATATTGCTTTGATGTAGGTTCTTTGTGCTAGGTTCCAGGGAAAATCAAAGGAATCTCATCTTGCAGATGCAAAAAGAATTATACGTTATATTAATCACATTGCAAGGTATGGTCTATCTTACACTTTTGATACTAACATTGATCTTACTGCCTATTCAGATGCAGATTGGGCAGGATGTAAGGAAGATAGAAAAAGTACGTCAGGGGGTTTCTACTATGTAGGACAGAATCTTGTAGCTTGGCATAGCAAGAAACAAAATTCACAATCCCTCTCAACATGTGAAGTAGAATACATCGTTGCAGGCTCATGTTGTACTCAACTTCTATGGATGAAACAAGTTCTTGCTAATTATGGAATCAACACTGGAATAATGAGAATTTTATGCGACAACATCAGTGTAATTCGCATAACAGAAAATCCAGTTGAGCACTCAAGGACTAAGCACATTGACATAAGGTATCATTTTATCCGAGATATTTATGAAAAATGGTATCATTAATATGGAATTTGTGCCCTCGGAACAAGAATTGGCTGATATTCTCACCAAACCATTAGATACTGCTACGTTTCAACACCTACGGCAGTCTATTGGTGTAGCTCTGGTACATTTGTCTTCCATAACTCTTGCCCCTGCTTTTATCTAGATCTTTTGGGCAATTGAGTTTGGAACTTCTTGAGGTGTAAAGTATTTTTCCACGTTTGTTTCTAAGTAGATGTATCTTCTAAGTATCTTAGTGCTATCTTGAAATCCTTCTTTTCTTGTAAAAGTAAGGTCGCTCTTGTTGTTCTTTCAGGAATTACATCAAATGGGAGAGAGTTCTTTTGAACTTGTGCTTAATTTCCATATCTTTGTGGGGAGTGCGGCAGTGGAATATTTTAGGTAGAGGTGTAAATTGGGATGTGCCAAAGACGAGCACATCCCAAAGACAAAGACGCTAAAATTTGAGCATGACAAAGACACGGCGACAAAGACGTTAGTTAAATGGGACGTGTTGGGTTTGACTAATTGGCACAGTAGCCCAGCACAACACGCGGCACGGATAAGCACGTGGCCCAGCCCAGCACAGCACGTTAAGAGAGCACGTCATAACATGTACAAATACACCATATAACAAGGCATAATACATCACATTTTTTGTATATTTCACAAAAGAATCACTATTTTAGCTAGTTTTTAACATGTTATGTTGTCTTATTTATAACAACACATATAATACCTTAATATTTGGAAAATATATTTCAATATCGTTGTTATAATGTCGTCACCTATATTTAACTAGAACATTAATTTACATGACAATAATCCAATTTTATATTTGATGGGCTATTTCTTTTTATTGAATAAACTTGTTAATTTTACTTGAGATAATTTCAAATGATATGTTGTCTAATTAAATTCTTGTGATAATGTCTGACTTAATGTATACATTAAGTGATTTCAAATTGTTTATAGCACGTGTGCCAAAACGGCACAGCACGGCACGTTTATTCGTGTGATGTGCCTGTGGGCTGTGCTGTGCCTAGCTTTTGACTAGTAAATCAAAGCACGGCACATCACGTTTAAATCGTTGGCACAACACAGCACGGCACATGGCACGTGAAGCACGCGACTTCGTGTGCCGGGCTGTGCCGGGCCGGCACGTTTTACACCTCTAATTTTAGGAGGTATCTTGTATATTTATAAACTCCGTGATGAATGCATTTAGCTCCGGATTTATGATTGCATCTAAACAAAGTTGATACGTACTTTCTTTGGTCTTGAAGTGTCTCCATGAAAATTTCATTAGGATCTCGTTTTCGTACCTTTGCCAATTTTATTGACAAAAAGGGGGAGAATTAATATGTAGTTCACACTAAAAATACATATGGTTTTCAGATCATTATGTAAGGGGGAGTGGTTTTCGTGTTGAGACGAAGTATTGACTAAGGGGGAGTGATACATATCACCATAGTATTATTGTCGAAGTTGTGATATGAGAACTTTGATGTTGTGTAATAATAATATGACATTGTATAACAATGATCGAGAGCTTTTGTTTTCTCATTGTTATGGCTACGGAACTTCAACAACTATAATGCTGAACTGAACATCAATGGAATCATAGGAGTACTTGGAAAAGATAAAGTTTTCGAGTAACGTTGAAGCACCAAGGAGATCAAGCATGTGGACAAGAAGCTACAAAGTTTTATCTATTTTGTAATCCATATGTATTGATAGTTTTGTCACTAAAATTGACAAAGGGGAGATTGTTAGAGCACTGCTCAGTCGAACTCGCATGCGTTGCTATCTCAAGCATGTTTGTCAATATTAGTGATCAAAACTATATGTCTTGATTTCTAGTTTACTTATGACTAAGTCTCGGTCTAGGATAGTTAAGTGTAGTTGAGCTCCAGACTCCATGGCGATAATCTTACGAAGACGAAGAACTACTCGAGGAACAAGTGAAACTTCATCCGACAAAAGGTATGTGGAGACTTGAACTCATCTGTCACTCAAAAGTCTACTCTATCTCCTACTCTTGAGACAATAGTCGTATAAGTATGATAGTTTTCATACATACACATTTGCTATTTCGAGCCGAGTTTACTCGCCTATCTTTTTCTCTAACTATGTGTTGGTGAGCTTTCGCTTTAACCATTTTCATCTTTACCCGTGACGAAAGTCATGATGACGTTTCAATCTTGAAAATATCTTTGATGATGATAGTCGTGAATAACGATTGTTATAACATTATAGAAGAATGTTTCAATGATTGAAATGTATAGTTGAGATTACCAACTATGGATATAAGCATATATACTGTGTTCGCACATTAGTGTATAAATCCATGTGCCAGAAACCAAGTGCATGCATATGTGTGCATGCGGTATTGGTGAAGGAGACAGGGTGTGTACGCATACCCGTATGCGTACCCACGGAAGTTTTCATTCCGAAAATTTCTGCTGAGTTTGTAAGTTTGCAAACTAGTAAACCAATCACCTTAGGTACGCATACCCGTACGCGTACCCATGGAAGTTTTCGAACCGAAAATTTCTGCTGAGTTTGTAAACTCAAATCTGGTAGCTAAGGTACGCATACCCGTACTCGTACCCAAGCTGGTTATTTCTCAAATCGGTAGTTCATGAGCATAAAACAATAAATTATAAGGAATGCAATCTTTGCAAACCGTGGCTATATTGTTCATGAATTGATTGAAGTGGATCAAACCGATTTTGTTTCAATTGTGTCTATTTATAAAGACCTAAGCAATTGAACAACTCTTGAACTAGTTCTTATGAGTCATTTGAACTAGTTATGAGAAAGATGAATACGGTTAATATGAAAGTGATCATATGGCTAACCATTGGTTAACTATTTGTGAACCAACTAAGTGTACACGTTAAGGTACGTTTACTCAAACCTAAATGAATACATTTCATTTGGTTGAAAGATATTAGCTTGGTTGAATCGGGTTTCTCATCTAACGGTGAATATTGAATGCTTTGTTACCAAAGTAACTTAGATTGCAAACCCTGATTTGAAAACTATATAAGGGAACACTAGCAACTGGAAAAACTAATCCCCACACCTCCGTGTGATACTAGTTGGTTTTGATAGAGTCGATTCTCCTTTAACCTTAGGTTTCTTCTCGAGACCCCGTATGTTAACGATTGAAAGAATTCATTGGGATTGTGAAGCCGAGACGAAACTACTTCTCTTACGGTTGAGCGATCTGATCTTGACATTTTCTATCGTGCGAGTTCAATTGAATAATTGACTTGCGATTATATCTCCGATAGGGAAAGATAAAAAAAAATAACAAACATCTTCATCTCATCGTTTGTGATTCCGCAATATCTAGTTTCACTACCATACGATTTAGATTATTATGAGGTGATTGATAATACTAGGCTATTCTTCGGGAATATAAGTCCGTGTTATCAATTAGTTCCTGTTCACCTTGATTTATCAAAAGACGGAACAAAAACTCATAGGTTTATCTGTGGGAGACAGATTTATCTATCACTGTAGACTTTTCTGTGTGATACAGATTTGTTATTAAAGTCTTTGACTTTGGGTCGTAGCAACTCTTAGTTGTGGCTGAGATCATCTAAGGTTAACAAGTGCGTAGTATCCTGCTGGGATCAAAGGCGTAAGGAGCGCAACTATACCTTGAATCAGTGTGAGATTGATTAGGGTTCAACTCCAATCCAGACCGAAATTAGTTTGTAGTAGGCTAGTGTCTGTAGCGTCTTAATACAGTGTGGTGTTCAATATGCACTAGGTCCCGGGGGTTTTCTGCATTTGCGGTTTCCTCATTAATAAAACTTGGTGTATCGTGTTATTTCTATTACGCATTATATTTTGTTATATAATTGAAATATCACGGGTTGTGCGTTAATATCAATCAATTAGAATATCCAACCTTTGGTTGTTGATTTACATTGATTGACACTTGGATATTTGTCTTTGGTACCATCCAAGTTTATCTCTCTAGTATTTGATAAAGACTCACAGATTTCTATTTGCTTGAGTAAAGATCAAATCGAGAGATAGAGATATTAACTCCTTGATATACTTTTTATTAAGATTGAATCTGACTGTCTAGTTGATTCTCTTAAAAGTATATTAGAGTTTGTTGATGAGACTCAATAATGTTGTAGTAATAAGGTTCGTTGAGACTTGTGAAAGCAATGGATTTTAGACTTATAAGACTTAAAAATAGAGAAAACTTAACACAAAATTGATTCAAGATATGAGAGAATAACCAAGACACTGATTCCACTATTACACATGAATGAATAACGGTAAATAACCCAAAACTCTAATTATCTTTTAAATCCTTTGTTTCTTAATTCACAAATAATCAGACAAATTCTCAAAAATTAATTGTATCCCTAAGCATAGATTATCTTAATACAAAGAATAACCTATTTAATTGAATCACAACTAATGAAAAGAATTTTGCGAACAATTTAAAACTCTGCAAAAGCAGTGATTGAGTGAATTATAATTTATAAATTAGAGAAAATAGAATAGTTACCACTTATTCATGCGTAAATAGCTTCCTCATTGCCTTGGCTGTGGGAGAATTAGCCGCTCATCATGTTGGAAACACGCTCAAAAATTATTATTATTGCTCAAAGGGTGTTTACAAAGATGGAATGGAGAATAAGATGAAAATCGGGTGTTTGCAACGATTATAAGTGTTGCAAACACTGTTACAAAGAGGGTTGAAAACTGTTACTGATTTTAAGTCTGCCTCTGTATTACGACCCACGCAGAAGTGTCGCTGTTACTGTAGAAGAACGACTGCCTCTGGTGGTCTGTTCTTCGTGTTCTTGGTGCAGCAGCAGCAGCAGAGAATAATGATGCAACTTCGATTTTTGGCTCTGTACGTCTCCCGAACTCTCCCAAACTCTCCGTATCGCTTCTACTCGACCCCAGAAACTTATAAATACTCAACAGGAGCAAAGATAACTCCTCATAACTCCAGAATATCTTCCCATTACTCGGTGATATTTTCATGCAAGATACGGAGATAATTTTCTATTTTTAACTCTTTCACGCGTCTGTATGGCCGAATTTCTCCAAAAACATTTCTTACGCGTCTCTGATGAAGTCAAGCACGCTGTATACACACGAAATCCTTCCAAAGATAACAATAAAATCCGAGAATATCTTCCACGTACATGCTTACCCTATTTTCTTCAATTCGACGATTTAGCCAAACTGGATCGAAACAAAAGCCCATACCAACCCTGTTAGGCTCTAAGAAGTCATCTCAATGAAAATCAGCCATTGAATCTCCTTCTAACTCGTCCAAAAATCCGACCGAAATCTGCCAGTTGCGTTTTCAATTTTTTCCCGCCAAAACAAAAAATTTGAAATGAGGAAGAAAGGGTTGCCCCTTATCCAACAGCTGGGGGTGAATATCAGTTGGGTGCCCCTTAGTAATTGAGTTACCCCTTATCCAAAGTGGGAGTCCGAATATCAAATGTCCTCCGGGGGTGTTCCGAGCAACTTTTCGAGCCGAATTTTCCAACAATCTTTTTTTCCAAAAAAATACCTACAAACACACAAAATACTATAATAAGGACGAAACGAGTACCGACATTACGAAACATTGAGGACAAATTAGACACATAAATGCGTCTATCATTTGTCCATACAGATTGCTAATCGAAATATTGGGTGAGCTTGTTGTACTCCCGCTTTTTCAAATTGATATACCAGACTTATATTCCAGAAGAACAGCCTAGAAATATCAATCACCTCACAATAATCTTAATCGTATGGTAGCGAAACAAGATATTGTGGAATCACAAACAATGAGACGAATATTTTTGTGAATAATTTTTATCTTGCCTATCGCAGATTAAATCTCGAGCAAATCTTTTAGAAGATATATAGTATTCAACACGATATAAAACAACAAGATCTTAGATTCGGGTATGCATACCATGGTTCCCGGACATGGAGTAACTTGCAACAGTTAGCATACAAGTACGCAAATTGTGCTATATCCAATCATAGTTATTTGTTCTAAACTCCCATTTCAATCATTGAAACATTCTCGGAAGATGGGAATAGCTGTCTCACATAAACTATTAGCTTCAAAGAAATTTTCAAGTGATCGAATGATCAATACGAAACATTCTGAGTCTACATCAAATGACTGTCTCACACAAATCATGTAAGATGTTACCAGGTGATTTTCACATGTTCATCTTTTGACTTTCGTTAAGGATATAAGATGAACTTGGTTATAGTGAAAGCTTACCAACACATATTTCGAGAAATATGTAAGCGAGTTAAACTCAAATCGAAATGTCAAATGTGTATAATTGAAGTCTATATAGCTATAAGACTTTTGTCTCAAATAGGAGATAGTGTAGATAGACTTTTGAGTGATAGATGAGTTCAAGTCTCCACATACCTTTTGTTGATGAAGTTCCACAAGCTCCCCTTAGTAGTTCTTCGTTTTCAATCGATGAACGCCGTGAAGTCTAATGCTCGATTACATTTTTTATCCTAATCCGAGACTTAGCTATAAGTAGACTAGAAATCCAGGACTTATAGTTTTGGCAACTAAACTTAACAATCAAGCTTGAGATAACAACGCTTGCAAGTTCGACCGAGCAATGCTCTAACAAGAATTAGGGTTAATATTAATGTTAATGTGTAAATATTAGTAGAGTGAAGGGTATAGTTGCAATCTCATTTAAAAATTTAATTTTATATAATTTTTTAATAATTATGAAACATAAGTCAAGATTTAACCGGTCAACACGAGTCAACATCCAGTCCATGTACCAAGCCCGAATGTTGGGTAAATGTTAGACCAAAGCCTAGTATTGGACAAAACCTAAGTACCAAAGTCCAATTATCCCTATTTTTTAATATGCAGGTTGTTGTGATCAAAGAGTAGTTGGGGTTTCATCTGAATGCTTTTAGTGTAGTTCTATCTCTGGGATTTCTTGTGCTCATCAGACCAGGTGTCTTAGGTTCGTTTGATACCTAGTCTGATGAGCACGAGATAATTTGCTCATATGTTCTTTCTCCTTGGGATAAGCAATAGAAAATTTCGCCCTTTTTAGTGCAACATAAAAGATGTTTTTGCGGTTGCTGACTTGCAATGATGGAGTTACTTGTTACTCCATCAGTTTCTAAATAATATGCTGGTTTGTGCGTAAATTTGCACACAAATTAGCCTAATTTTTAGAAAAAGATGGAGTATATTTAATTATCCTCCCTCCTTAGTCCTTACCTCCATTAAAGGTAAGTCATTTTATTTTATTTTTATTTTTAAGTAAAAGACTCATTATTTATGAGACAGAGACTGTACTATTTGTCGACACTCCAATCCTTGACAGTAAGAGGCAATTAAAATTCACGCATTTGGTTGGATTTATTTTTTAGAAGAAACTTAACAATCATAATATTCTAAAATTTACGTGCAATACATATAAAAACTTAACAAGTTCTCCATCTTACACGAGACATTATTGTATATATTGTTGTATATATAATTTGAGTAGGAATTGCTGGCCTCACATTGAAAGTTAGGCCAAAATCTTGAATTATAGAGTTCTTGGCCCCCGACCAATAGAAATTGAGGATTTTGAGATCTTTTTGGTGTTTATTGCCGCACAAAAAATGGGGAAAGTTGTCAATAACTTAATATCCAGATATCAAACTTACTCACAAAACCAAACCGATACCCTAATTCTATTATCTTTGCTTTTCTATTCTCATCTCTTTACTATTCTGAAACAAACAGTGAGCAACCAGAATGGAGATCATCTAGATACATTCTCTTAGTTTTCTATTATAACATGGTACAACAACAGGCAACCGTTGTGAGCTCGAAAGTAAAACCTAATCTCCCATTCTGCGGCCGATTTTCCTCTGCCTTCTCCTTTGTGTTTACACCACAAAGAAACTTCTGCTACCTCTTCTATTTTCCCTCTTCTTCTTCTTCTTCTTTGTTTTTTACAACAACATCCAAACCTTTTTTGTATTGTTTTTACCTTACGTACACTATAATGAAGACCGAATCCGTGAAAATACCCTAATTTTATTCTCTTCTTCGGACTCTGTGAAAAAAATGGTGTATACCGTGGTAAAGTATGGCGTGCTGCAGTAGAGAAGTACAGTCTATTCTACCTGTCACGAGATCGTAGGAATGTAATAATCTATATTTGTGATCAGGAGTAGAATCCATTTCAACGACATCTATTATCAATCAATCAAGGAAAATATTATCTATAAATATTATTAACTGTTTTTCTATTCATAGATATTGATCATCTGGCAAGTATTCTTTCATTTAAGTCGTGTTCTTAGTTTTTGCTTATTTCGCCTTTTGGGTTTTCATCCAAATAGATAGGGTTTGCTCCTTTTTTTATTTTCACTTTTTAATAATTTTGCAGGGTTTAATTCTCTATACTAAATGGGAGAGGCATGGTTTCTTCCCTATCGTTGTTCTGTTTTGGTATTGATGTTTATTTATTGATTGATTTTTACTGAATAATTTTATTTATAATTGTTGTTTTTTGTCTTAGAAAGAAGCTTCAAGCGTCTTACACTATTTTCTGAAATCTACAGTTGAAAAGTTTCGCCCTTGCCATTGCTCCAGTGGTCCATGGCACACTCTCTTTTAGATTTCTCTTATTTCTCTTTGAAAATTGCATCAAGATATAACATAATTGATTTTTATTTAATATCTACGGAATATGTAATCTTTCAGCTGGATATGTAATTCAATAAACACCTAGATATTAGCGCTGCTGACTACTTTGCTTATCGTGTTTGAAGTTGCATCGGATGATTTCCGGTGAATCAAGCAACTATGTTAATGAAATCCCGGTATTTCTGTCTTCTCTAAGCTGCATATTTTGCTTTGTTTCTATACATAATTTGAGCTCTTGAACTGATATGAACTTCCATTGTAGATAGAAGAATGAGCCCGACAAGGATGCCATGGTAATTGGATGAAATTTGCGATCCTGCAATGCCACATTGAATTCGGTAAGTATATATTCAAACTTTAATACCCTTTTTTTCTTCAAGGATGGGAGTTTACGTATTACAAAATTGAAGAGTAACCTTGAAAGTGATCCTCAACCACATTTCAGTTTTGAGGAGTACACGATGCTTTCCATTTACTGTTTTCACTGATTTCTAATGTTGTCGGCAGTTCTGATTGGTGTATGATATTCTGATGAGATTTGCTTTATTTGCATTTTGGGATTGGAATTTCAAAAGGCGAAGAATGAGGCTTCAAAGCATTCTATACAAACAATGGCGGCCAATAGTTTTAGACTAAAGTACCCTTTACTTAAGGGTTGTTATCTGCCGCACTGAACACTCCTGCTAAACTCATGTATTCACTTTTCAAGGTATCTTACATATTCATTTTATTAATCGATGTATTGCAAGTCTATAATAGGATATTTGAGGTCGTAGGAAATCTTTGGCTAGCAAGTAGCCAAGTAGTAACAATCTTTGTCATTCAACATCGGGATACTAACATACTGTTGACATCTAATTAAGTTTTCTTGGCCAGGTTCCGCGAAATGTTGATTACTATATTCTCTAGGAAATTATATTGATATAAAGTACTCCATCTGTTTTAGGAAAAGAGATACTTTCACTTTATTAATAAACTTGGGTTAGAGATAAAGTATGAAAAGAAAGTATGAGAAAACACATTAAACAGACAAGTGACTTACTCCAAAAGAAAGTCAGGGATTCTTAAGAAAGCTAGAGAACTAAGAAGTCTTTGTAATGCTCAAGTTTGTCTCATCATATTCTCTGATACTGGCAAAATTGTTGAATATGTCAGTCCTTCTAACTAAGTAAGTTCACTCGTTGGTTCACATACTACTCAGTTTTTGCATTATGAACTCCTGCAACATCTCATTTACATGTTTGTTTGTTGTTTTATTTTTTTGAATTTTTTTGGTTTAGGATGAAGGACTTTATTGATAGGTATCAAAGAGAGACTAAAATGGATCTATGGGAATCTCAATATGAGGTTATTAGTACTCTAGTCTCTTTGTCTTTGTATGTTTTCTACTGATTATTAGTTCTAGTTTGTATGTGTAAGTAATCGTTTGTGATTAACTGCATAGGTTTTGCAACAAGAATTGAGATCACATCAGGAGATTGGCAGTAGACTAAAGAAATAGATTAGGTAAATGATTGATGGATTTTACAAGTTAGTCTAACCAATGCTATATGTATTATTTGCTATGATTGATGTTTATTACTTGGGTATGGTTTGCAATAGGTGGAGGACTGGACGAGATGGCTTGACTGATCTTAGCATTGAGAAACTGCGTGTTGTTGAGGAAGATTTGCACGATTCTAAGGAAATCGTTCGACCTCGCAAGGTAAAGTAATAGAAAGATCTGTGTTGATACTTTTAGCTGTAGTTCTTCCAACATTTATATGTGCTTTATATTTTTTAGTAATTGATCTGTGATTATTTGGTAGCAGAACGATGTTTTGACCAGTCAGACCCGTAACGCCATGAAAAATGTAAGTTCAGAAATTTAGGTCCATCCTCTGTAAGCTCTCTATTAAGTTAATGTTTCCTTCATTTATGGACTTGCATCATTTACTTTATTTTTGTTACATTGCGAATTAGGTTCGAGGAATCACGGAAATGTATTCTCATACGCTCATTATGTGTAAATTTCAATCTAAAAAATAATATATGATCTATGATAAGGTTTCTTTAGTGAGATTTAACTAACTATAGGACTCGTTTGGTATTAGGATGAGAGGAGCAGGGGTCTTTTCTCAATGCAGTTCCTGCTGGTAATGAAGGAGATGACCAGCCCCACTTTACTACGCTGCAAATGTTCACAAGTTGGTTTCCAACTGCAACCAAGCCATCCCAATTCTAATGATACAGCAAGGGCAAAATACAATTCTAACAGTTTTCTCTAGTACTCTGTCAATGCTCGATTACTGAAGCGAAGTGTCAGGTTGTGTGACTGTGAATTTAGCTTTGTGTTGATGGTGGTTTTTAGCTTAGGGTTAAAATTGTAATACACTAAACCCTAGCAGACAGTGATGTCACAACATTTAAACTAACAAGCATTTACTAGGCACATTTATCAAACCTTTAATGTGTCCCTAAATAATTACCGGGGTATCTTTTTCAAATTAGGGTTACGACAAGCCAAACCCTAATTCCCGCGTGTGCCAATGACAAATCATGCCAGCCACACCGACCGCTCCAAAGCATGCCAACCATGCTAGACGCACCTATGTGCCAATGGCAAATCATGCCAGCCACACCGACCGTGCCAAAGCATTCCAACCATGCTAGCCGCACCTCTGTGCCAATGGCAAATCATGCCAGCCACACCGACCGCGCCAAAGCATGCCAACCATGCTAGCCGCACCTCTGTGCCAATGGCAAATCATGATAGCCACACCGACCGCGCCAAAGTATGCCAGCCATGCTAGCCGCACCTCCGTGCCAATAGAAAATCATGCCAGCCACACCTACTGCGCCATGACAAACGCACCTCCCCATTGCCCCATGCCGCACCACTATACTAGCCTTCACTACGCGGCTATCAAAACGAAGGCGTGCAACAATCAACGGTTGCCCTTCAATCCCAGGAGAAAATCATGGCCGTCTAAGGTTACCAAATGACCTTTGCCCCAAAACCATAGCTTGGTCACGCACCTAGCCCAATCTAGTCGCGCCATGCGCCTATGGAAAACCCTTGGCCCCACATGCCAAGCCAAAACCGCACCTAGCCAAAGCTAGCCACGCCATGCGCCTATGGAAAACCCTTGGCCCCACATGCCAAGCCAAAACCGCACCTAGCCCAAGCTAACCACGCCATGCACCTATGGCAAACCATTGGCCCCACATGCCAAGCCAAAACCGCACCTAGCCCAAGCTAGTCACGATATGCGCCTATGGCAAACTCTTGGCCCCACATGCCAAGCCAAAACCTCACCTAGCCAAAGCTAGCCACCCCCAAGGCGAACCCTTGGCCACACATGCCAAGCCAAACCAAACCTAGCCAAGCTAGCCGCACCATGCCAAACGCACTTTGCCTTGGACTTAGCCATGCTAGTCACATCATGCCAAGCCAAACGCCCTTGCCTTGGCACTAGCCACGCCATACTCCCATGGAAAATCCTTGGCCCCATATGCCAGGCCAAAATCGCACCTAGACAAAGCTAGCCACGCCCAATGCGAACCCTTGACCCTACATGCCAAGCTAAACCAAACCTAGCCAAGCTAGCTGTGCCATGCCAAACGTACTTTGCCTTCGCCCTAGCCATGATAGTCACATCATACCAAGCCAAACGCCGTTTCCTTGGCCCCAGCCACGCCATACGCCCATGGAAAACCCTTGGCCCTACATGCCAAGCCAAACCAAAACTATCCAGGCTTTTCCTTGGCCCTAGCTAGTCACATCATGCCAAGCCAAACGCCCTTGCTTGGCCCTAGCCACGCCATACGCCCATGGAAAACCCTTGGCCCTACATGCCAAGCCAAAATCACACCTATCCAAAGCTAGCCACGCCTAAGGCGAACCCTTGGCCCCACATGCCAAACCTAACCAGACCCTAGTCGCGCCACCCTGTTGGCCTTCCCTACGCGGCCACCAAAACGAAGGCGTGCAACAATCAACGGTTGCCCTTCAATCTCAGGAGCAAATCCTAGCCATCCAAGGTTAGACGACACATGGTAACCTTTGGCCCGAAAACCTAAGTTTGGCCACGCCAAACCTTGTCATGCCAACGGCATGCCAACCTAGCCGCGCCACCATGTTGGCCCTCACTACGCGGCTACCAAAACGAAGGCGTGCAATGATCAACGGTTGCCCCTCCTCTCAAGATACAAAATCTCGACCGTCGAAGGTCACCAGGCTGGCAAGTTTCCCGAGCTTGACTTGCCAAGACACAACAACGTGCTATATGTTTTCCAAAACATTCGAGACATCAACACAAACTGGGGGATCCTCTTTAGGTATTGGTTTGGCGGTTTACATCGTGCGGAGTACACTACGCACGTCATAAGTAAGTGTCATAAGGGTGAGGCAGTTAGTAAATACGGGAAGTTATGTGTGAAACGTTCATGGGACATAAAGCACATGCGTTAACAACTTTATGGGACATCAATTCCATAACGTTAGTAGTTTCATGAAAATCAGTTTCATGCATTAACCACTTTATGGAACATCAATTCCATGCATACGGTTACCACCTCCTCCCATTTACTTCCCCACTCCTTAACGAGACCAGGGTACTTTTTTGCTCCGACTTGTATAAATAGGTCTTACCTATTTCCATTGAACAACAAGTTCATACGGGAGATACAACACTCAGAAATACTTACTTGCTAGCTCACCTTATTAGCTCTCTCACTTTTCTGATAACAAGTCGTAGTAACCCAACTACTCTTCCAGAATCAACTATTCTGGTCTCACCACTTTCCTTGCTTCCCTCCCCAAAACCAACCCATTTCTCCCCACTTTGTGACCAAAGCAAGTCTGGAACGACCATTTCTTGGTTTAGTAGGACATGCAGTTGATCCTCGAATCTAAAGTATTCCCTTGCAGTAAATTGTTTAGGGTTTAAATTGTTTCTCACCTGCACACCCGCAATTAACGAAATCAGCAGAAACCATTTTCACCTACAAACAATTGGAGACCACGGCAAGAGGTTCGATCTTTCGGTTACAATATCAATTTTCAACCAGCGATCTCATTCTTCGACCCAGACGCCAAGATGGTAGAGTAAGGCGATCCACTCCGACTCAGTTACTCGACGGCTGGATTATCATTCATGACACGACAAGGGATGACTGGGGACTTCTCAGAGGCTGGAAGCAAAACGATCCGCTCAGGGATTAACGGCGCAGTTATCAGACAACTCAGCAACGACTCGGAAGACTGGGGACTTCCCATGACCATGTTTCTCGGAAAAAAGAAAAACCAACTTGTAACCTACACCCGGAAAGTTTATTCTCATCAGAAGACCTGAGAAACCGAGTAAGTCTTATATCTAGACAAAAATACGTGGTTTGCTTTTTCAAGTTCTGATAAAACCTATAGCCATGTTTTATCCCATGTTATCTACCAACACACGGTTCCATGGTTTTCCTGGGATGTCTGCGTCACTTTCATTCATAGCCAAAGATAATTCAATTCTAAACATTTCATTCAAAAAAAAAAAATATATATATATATATAATCAAAATCCATCAATGTAGCATTTATCTATTAACCCGAGAAAATCAAAAAATCAAAAACCAAAACCAGGCGTCTCATTTGCCTTTCAAAAAAAAACATAAGAGGTCCAGAAGACAGATATATATTCAAGGAAGTTTTCCAACGTCGTCTTGCTCCTTTTGGCAAAGGCCTCCCTCGTGCTTTGGAGAGCCGCCCTCTTAAGTTTCGACTTCCGCACAACTTATTGAATTCCGCTTCCTGCTTCTTCATCATGTCCGCGGAAAGACCTTCAACTGCTCCAGCCAACGACCTTTCAACATCAGAGAGACCTTCAACTAACTAAGGAATGTTGAATTCGAAGCCCACGCACATGTCACGATGGAACTTCCAGCTCGAGATTACATCTTCAGAAATTGTATGACCAGTCATGTTACACATCTCATCAATCGAAGACAAGGCTTCCTCCACACGCTTGACCAACGCATGTCGACTAGTGATCTTCTTAGTCGTGGTAATGTGGCCATAGCTTTCCAAAATCTTGGTGTACAATGTCGCATGTTTAGCTGGCACGCTAAATCCACCAATCAACACATGACCGTGGAAATGGGCCAGATACGGAGGATTGAAGGTGGCACCTGCAACTGAATCAGCAACTGGCAGGAGATCCCTAACTACGATTCCCCCCCCCACCCGAAGTGCTTTCCTCCACCTGAATCACGGCAGCACCCTCGGGACGATAAATCCCCATGTCCAAGTCGCTAGCTGGCACAGTTTCCGCAGTGGAAAGTACGGCTACGTCTTTACTCTGGTGGTCTTCCACTTCAAGATCATCCCCAGGAACGGTTTCCTCCTAAAAATCAAAATTCAGTTTTACTGCAAAGAAAGAAAAAAAAAGGGGAAAGAAGAAAAACATGGAGGGGACTTACCGATTCAGTTTCAGACTGACTATACGAAGATTCAGCACTGTTATCGGAAGAACTACTCTTGCCATCGCTGGACTCTGGACTTTCATCCTTTTCATAATCCCCATCACCATGGATGAGCTCGGCACCCCCCACCCTCTGTCTCGAAAAAACGATGCTTTTTGACTACTTGCAAGTTTGGCAAAGGCGTTCGTCCTGCTGAAACCCTGGACGAGATACAAGGACACGTTCTCAGAAAAGAAACAAGGATATACGTAATCCAGCTGAAGTCAAGAAAGAAATCACACGTACCCTCATGTTGGGTGAACTAAAAGCCGGTAAAGCTGTGGAATCTGACTAGAAACCGCTTGCACGATTCTTAGACCTCCGCTCCTTCACTTGGGGACTGTCCACGTCTAGACCGATGGATTTACTTTTGGTTAAAGAAGTATCCCTCAACAACGGATGTTTTGCTAAAATCTCGGCGAAAGGCCTACCACGAGTGTTCTCCACTACGGCTTTCACAAATTCATGGATGACGATGAATTCACTCTTCGAGAATCGTTATACTTGGAGGTAGTCAACTGATTTCATTCAAAGCAAGAAAGGAGACTTACGCGGCGCAAGAACACTAGCATCAAGAACGTTCGATAATGGACCCGCTGGAGCTGCCAGCTGACGAATGAGAGGGACCCCTTGGTCAAAACCCATATGCCGAGCTGCTCGCTCAATATTATAAGAGACTGCCTGACACGATCCTCGAAAGAAAGATGGTATATAGCCAGACGTGCAACTTCGCATGAATACAATCTCACCGATGCCCAGATTCCTCCATCAGAAAACAAAGACATGTTTGGAGCAGAAGCAAAAGTATTAACCTGGGCTATGAATGTACACACTGGGGCCCATGGACGAAAATTAGCGGTGTACGAGTTATCAAGGAAATCAGCCAGGTTTGAGTTAGCTCTTGGGCGCCTATTCGACCAGCGAAGTATTCTCGAATTACCCCAAAAAGTGGGAAGTGAAACCAACGGTTTAGGAGCATACATTTCAAAATGCTCCCATAGCCACGCTTGGAGAAAAGAAACATGGACATACGAATCCATTTTCATGTAACCGTTTGAAGCACGCATGTCCATAGCCAAATGATCCAAGTGTGTGTACAGAGAACCGTAAACAAGCCGCCAATGGGGAGAACGACTCCTTTCGCCAATCTTATAGCAAAATTGATGAGTTCTAGCCTTATATCCTTCTTACCAGAGCCATCATCAAAAATATCCCGGGATAACCAGAGAGCCAATAATGCCGCGACGTGGAGTGTACTATTCTTACGATCCGGTTGACTCATTGGGAAACCACCGAGACACCCACCAGGCATAGAAACACTTCGTCTCGTTCTCCTTTCGGAAAAACCCCTTCGACTTCGCAACCGGGTGAGTCGCATTTTTTTCCTCATCATCGAACTGACTTGGTTTTAAGGTTTCTGTCATGGGAAGATTCAACAGATAGTCACACTTTCTAAGGATATGGTCAGTTCTCCCCACCTACATATGGCCGTATGAGTGTCGGACACCACACGGGAGATGAAAGCAACCAATCTCGGGATGTCTTTCCTAATTTGAAGTGATGCGACGCTGCAACAAAGCATCAATGATTTGCGCCTTGGTAAAACTAGCTCTTACGCACTCTTGACTTATCATAAAGTGCACCCATTTATCAAACGAACGCAGTGGAATCACTGGGATTTTGAAATCAATAAGAGAGATGGAATACTCTTTCCTCTCGAAGGCAAAACCGTATTACATTTCGGGAGGAACCGACCCGGTCCCCTCCCTCACTCTCCGAACCTGGGTCGGAAACGATGGCGCATGCTTAAGTGGACTTCTCTGGCAGAGACTATCGTGAAGAATTCATCGGCCACGTTTGGCTTAGAGTTACCAACATCCTTCGGTATGGCAGAATTTTTCTAAAGCGACGTCATAATAAAGATTCTCTCACAGTACTTCCGCTTTCCAAGCAACTACAACGGAACAATACGAAGAGAGATTATTACGGAAAGCGCACGAAAATTATCTTCACCCAAGACGCAAGCTAGTTTGTTTCAAGGCCGTACCCTACGGAATAGAATTCTTGTCCAACCGAGAGGAGTGACCCACTGGGGGAACCATGCCCACGGCCACACCAAAACAAGGAGTAAACCCTAAAAATTAGGTTTTCATTGGGAAAGGGATGGCAAATTACTATCGCGTGCTTACCTTACACAACGAGTTGAGGCGGTCAACATTACTATGGTATTCATGCCTAAGTACTACTATGAGCTGCAAGACATACACTGTGGCTAGGATTCACACCAACATGTTCTACAAGGTCATAAAAAGCTACTCCTATAACTAGGGTTTTCACCAACACAAGAAAACAAAAGGGAAGCAAGACAAAGAAGAAATACTGGAAGACGTACCTAATCCGTTCGTCCGCTTCACCGCTACCAAGCGAACCAAAAAAAAAAAAAAAGAGAGAATAATGAAGACGTGAATCAAAGGGAGAGTCCGGCAATCCTTTTATAGGTGTGATACATGGGAATTTGAACAAGGAGAGGATCTTCAATTTTGAGCCAAGGAAGTAAAAAAGGAAACCGGTTCCGCAAAGACCAATTTCCACGTCCAAGACCACTCACGCCATACCGCGGCCCCACCACCCATGTATGTCATACCTTGCCACGGCCCCGACCAAGCCCTCGTTCCATCACCGCAGCCCCACCACGCCTATCCTCCTTGCACGTCCCACCATGCCATTGCCGCGACCCCCTGCCAAGCCATTCGCTACATTGCCGCGACCCTACCACGCCTAGCCGTCCGTATACGTCTCGTCTTGCCAAGGCCACACTATGCCAAGCCGCCTGCTCCACTGTCGCGACCCTATCATCCACGCGCGTTTACCCTACCAAGACCACGCCACCTCTTGGCCCCTCGAGCCAAGCCATCCACTTGCGTCTCCTTCCAAGACCGCGCCCCCTTTGCCTTGAGATGTACGACCAGACCAAACCGGTAACTTTCATCTCACCACTTTACGGTCTGCATTCCCAGTACAACTTACACAGGGCCGCCAACACGAGAAGCCAAAACTCTCTTTACCACTCAAAAAGGTTAGTCGGTTTCTCCTGACCATCTTTGCAATGATTTACACATCGATTCCGTCCTTGTCTGTCACCTGAATATGCTTACCTCGCAACAAGGCACATGTTCCGAGCTAAGCAGGGGACTTAATGTTGATGGTGGTTTTTAGCTTAGGGTTAAAATCGTAAAACACTAAACCCTAGCAGACAGTGATATCACAACATTTAAACTAAAAAGCATTTACTAGGCACATTTACTGAAACCTTTAATGTGTCCCTAAATAATTACCGGGGTATCTTTTTCAAATTAGGGTTACGACAAGCCAAACCCTAATTCCCGCGTGTGCCAATGGCAAATCATGCCAGCCACACCGACCGCGCCAAAGCATGCCAACCATGCAAGCCGCACCTCTGTGCCAATGGAAAATCATGCCAGCCACACCAACCGCGCCAAAGCATGCCAACCATGCTAGCCGTACCTCTGTGCCAATGGAAAATCATGCCAGCCACACCGACCGCGCCAAAGCATGCCAACCATGCTAGCCGCACCTCTGTGCCAATGGCAAATCATGCCAGCCACACCGACCGCACCAAAGCATGCCAGCCATGCTAGCCGCACCTATGTGCCAATGAAAAATCATGACAGCTACACCTATTGCGCCACGCCAAACACACCTCGCCATGGCCCCATGCCGCGCCACCATACTAGCCTTCACTACACGGCTATCAAAACGAAGGCGTGCAACAATCAACGGTTGCCCTTCAATCCCAGGAGCAAATCCTGGCCGTCTAAGGTTACCAAACGACCTTTGCCCCAAAACCATAGCTTGGTCACGCACCTAGCCCAATCTAGTCATGTCATGCGCCTATGGCAAACCCTTGGCCCCACATGCCAAGCCAAAACCGCACCTAGCCCAAGCTAGCCACGCCATGCGCCTATGGAAAACCCTTGGCCCCACATGCCAAGCCAAAACCGCACCTAGCCCAAGCTACCCACGCCATGCACCTATGGCAAACCCTTGGCCCCATATGCAAAGCCAAACCGCACCTAGCCCAAGCTAGTCACGCCATGCGCCTATGGCAAACCCTTGGCCCCACATGCCAAGCCAAAACCGCACATAGCCAAAGCTAGCCACGCCCAAGGCGAACCCTTGGCCCCACATGCCAAGCCAAACCAAACCTAGCCAAGCTAGCCGCGCCATGCCAAACCCACTTTGCCTTGGCCCTATCCATGCTAGTCACATCATGCCAAACCAAACGCCCTTTCCTTGGCCCTAGCCACACCATACGCCCATGGAAAACCCTTAGTCCCACATGCCAGGCCAAAATCGCACCTAGCCAAAGCTAGCCACGCCCAAGGCGAACCCTTGGCCCCACATGCCAAGCCAAACCAAACCTATCCAATCTAGCCGCGCCATGCCAAACGCACTTTATCTTGGCCCTAGCCATGCTAGTCACATCATGCCAAGCCAAACGCCCTTGCCTTGTCCCTAAACACGCCATACGCCCATGGCAAACCCTTGGCCCCACATGCCAGGCCAAAATCGCACCTAGCCAAAGCTAGCCACGCCCAAGGCGAACCCTTGTCCCCACATGCCAAGCCAAACCAAACCAAGCCAAGCTAGTCGCGCCATGCCAAATGCACTTTGCCTTGGACCTAGCCATGCTAGTCACATCATGCCAAGCCAAACGCCCTTGCCTTGGCCCTAGACACGCCATACGCCCATGGCAAACCCTTGGCCCTACATGCCAAGCCAAACCAAACCTACCCAAGCTTTGCCTTGGCCCTAGCCATGCTAGTCACATCATGCCAATCCAAACGCCCTTGCCTTGGCCCTAGCCACGCCATACGCCCATGGCAAACCCTTGGCCCTACATGCCAAGCCAAAATCGCACCTAGCCAAAGCTAGCCACGACCAAGGCGAACCCTTGGCCCCACATGCCAAGCCAAACCAAACCTATCCAAGCTAGCCGCGCCATGCCAAACGCACTTTGCCTTGGCCCTAGCCATGCTAGTCACATCATGCCAAGCCAAACGCCCTTTCCTTGGCCCTAGCCATGCCATACGCCCAAGGCAAACCCTTGGCCCCACATGCAGGCCAAAATCGCACCTAGCCAAAGCTAGCCACGCCAAGGCGAACCCTTGGCCCACATGCCAAGCCAAACCAAACCTAGCCAAGATATTGCGCCATGCCAAATGCACTTTGCCTTGTCCATAGCCATGCTAGTCACATCATGCCAAGCCAAATGCCTTGCCTTGTCCCTAGCCACGCCATATGCCCATGGCAAACCCTTGGCCCTACATGCCAAGCCAAACCAAACCTAGCCAAGCTTTGCCTTGGCCCTAGCCATGCTAATCACATCATGCCAATCCAAACGCCCTAGCCTTGGCCCTAGCCACGCCATACGCCCATGGCAAACCCGTTCGTCCGCTTCACCGCTACCAAGCGAACCAAAAAAAAAAAAAAGAGAGAATAATGAAGACGTGAATCAAAGGGAGAGTCCGGCAATCCTTTTATAGGTGTGATACATGGGAATTTGAACAAGGAGAGGATCTTCAATTTTGAGCCAAGGAAGTAAAAGAGGAAACCGGTCCCGCAAAGACCAATTTCCACGTCCAAGACCACTCACGCCATACCGCGGCCCCACCACCCATGTATGTCATACCTTGCCACGGCCCCAGCCAAGCCCTCGTTCCATCACCGCAGCCCCACCACGCCTATCCTCCCTTGCACGTCCCACCATGTCATTGCCGCGACCCCCTGCCAAGCCATTCGCTACATTGCCGCGACCCTACCACGCCTAGCCGTCCGTATACGTCTCGTCTTGCCAAGGCCACACTATGCCAAGCCGCCTGCTCCACTTTCGCGACCCTATCATCCACGCGCGTTTACCCTACCAAGACCACGCCACCTCTTGGCCCCTCGAGCCAAGCCATCCACTTGCGTCTCCTTCCAAGACCGCACCCCCTTTGCCTTGGAGATGTACGACCAGACCAAACCGGTAACTTTCATCTCACCACTTTACGGTCTGCATTCCCAGTACAACTTACACAGGGCCGCCAACACGAGAAGCCAAAACTCTCTTTACCACTCAAAAAGGTTAGTCGGTTTCTCCTGACCATCTTTGCAATGATTTACACATCGATTCCGTCCTTGTCTGTCACCTGAATATGCTTACCTCGCAACAAGGCACATGTTCCGAGCTAAGCAGGGGACTTAATGTTGATGGTGGTTTTTAGCTTAGGGTTAAAATCGTAAAACACTAAACCCTAGCAGACAGTGATATCACAACATTTAAACTAAAAAGCATTTACTAGGCACATTTACTGAAACCTTTAATGTGTCCCTAAATAATTACCGGGGTATCTTTTTCAAATTAGGGTTACGACAAGCCAAACCCTAATTCCGCGTGTGCCAATGGCAAATCATGCCGACCACACCGACCGCGCCAAAGCATGCCAACCATGCAAGCCACTACTGTGCCAATGGAAAATCATGCCACCACACCAACCGCGCCAAAGCATGCCAACCATGCTAGCCGTACCTCGTGCCAATGGAAAATCATGCCGCCCACACCGATGGCGCCAAAGCATGCCAACCATGCTAGCCGCACCTCTGTGCCAATGGCAAATCATGCCAGCCACACCGACCGCACCAAAGCATGCCAGCCATGCTAGCCGCACCTATGTGCCAATGAAAAATCATGACAGCTACACCTATTGCGCCACGCCAAACACACCTCGCCATGGCCCCATGCCGCGCCACCATACTAGCCTTCACTACACGGCTATCAAAACGAAGGCGTGCAACAATCAACGGTTGCCCTTCAATCCCGGGAGCAAATCGGCCGTCTAAGGTTACCAAACGACCTTTGCCCCAAAACCCTAGCTTGGTCACGCACCTAGCCCAATCTAGTCATGTCATGCGCCTATGGCAAACCCTTGGCCCCACATGCCAAGCCAAAACCGCACCTAGCCCAAGCTAGCCATGCCATGCGCCTATGGAAAACCCTTGGCCCCACATGCCAAGCCAAAACCGCACCTAGCCCAAGCTACCCACGCCATGCACCTATGGCAAACCCTTGGCCCCATATGCAAAGCCAAACCGCACCTAGCCCAAGCTAGTCACGCCATGCGCCTATGGCAAACCCTTGGCCCCACATGCCAAGCCAAAACCGCACATAGCCAAAGCTAGCCACGCCCAAGGCGAACCCTTGGCCCCACATGCCAAGCCAAACCAAACCTAGCCAAGCTAGCCGCGCCATGCCAAACCCACTTTGCCTTGGCCCTATCCATGCTAGTCACATCATGCCAAACCAAACGCCCTTTCCTTGGCCCTAGCCACACCATACGCCCATGGAAAACCCTTAGTCCCACATGCCAGGCCAAAATCGCACCTAGCCAAAGCTATCCACGCCCAAGGCGAACCCTTGGCCCCACATGCCAAGCCAAACCAAACCAAACCTATCCAATCTAGCCGCGCCATGCCAAACGCACTTTATCTTGGCCCTAGCCATGCTAGTCACATCATGCCAAGCCAAACGCCCTTGCCTTGTCCCTAAACACGCCATACGCCCATGGCAAACCCTTGGCCCCACATGCCAGGCCAAAATCGCACCTAGCCAAAGCTAGCCACGCCCAAGGCAAACCCTTGTCCCAACATGCCAAGCCAAACCAAACCAAGCCAAGCTAGTCGCGCCATGCCAAATGCACTTTGCCTTGGCCCTAGCCATGCTAGTCACATCATGCCAAGCCAAACGCCCTTGCCTTGGCCCTAGACACGCCATACGCCCATGGCAAACCCTTGGCCCTACATGCCAAGCCAAACCAAACCTACCCAAGCTTTGCCTTGGCCCTAGCCATGCTAGTCACATCATGCCAAGCCAAACGCCCTTGCCTTGGCCCTAGCCACGCCATACGCCCATGGCAAACCCTTGGCCCCCACATGCCAAGCCAAAATCGCACCTAGCCAAAGCTAGCCACGCCTAAGGCGAACCCTTGGCCCCACATGCCAAGCCAAACCAAACCTATCCAAGCTAGCCGCGCCATGCCAAACGCACTTTGCCTTGGCCCTAGCCATGCTAGTCACATCATGCCAAGCCAAACGCCCTTTCCTTGGCCCTAGCCATGCCATACGCCCATGGCAAACCCTTGGCCCCACATGCCAGGCCAAAATCGCACCTAGCCAAAGCTAGCCACGCCCAAGGCGAACCCTTGGCCCCACATTCCAAGCCAAACCAAACCTAGCCAAGATAGCTGCGCCATGCCAAATGCACTTTGCCTTGTCCATAGCCATGCTAGTCACATCATGCCAAGCCAAATGCCCTTGCCTTGTCCCTAGCCACGCCATATGCCCATGGCAAACCCTTGGCCCTACATGCCAAGCCAAACCAAACCTAGCCAAGCTTTGCCTTGGCCCTAGCCATGCTAATCACATCATGCCAATCCAAACGCCCTAGCCTTGGCCCTAGCCACGCCATACGCCCATGGCAAACCCTTAGCCCTACATGCCAAGCCAAAATCACACCTAGCCAAAGCTAGGCACGCCCAAGGCGAACCCTTGGCCCCACATGCCAAACCTAACCACACCCTAGCCGCGCCACCCTGTTGGCCTTCCCTATGCGGCCACCAAAACGAAGGCGTGCAACAATCAACGGTTGCCCTTAAATCTCAGGAGCAAATCCTAGCCATCCAAGGTTACCAGACGACACATGGTAACCTTTGGCCCGAAAACCTAAGTTTGGCCACGCCAAACCTTGTCATGCCAACGGCATGCCAACCTAGCCGCGCCACCACGTTGGCCCTCACTACGCGGCTACCAAAACGAAGGCGTGCAACGATCAACTGTTGCCCCTCCTCTCAAGATACAAAATATCGACCGTCGAAGGTCACCAGGCTGGCAAGTTTCCCGAGCTAGACTTGCCAAGCCACAAAAACGTGCTATATGTTTTCCAAAACATTCGAGACATCAACACAAACTGGGGGATCCTCTTTGGGTATTGGTTTGGCGGTTTACAGCGTGCGGCGTACACCACGCCCGTCATAAGGAAGTGTCATATGGGTGAGGTGGTTAGTAAATACGGGAAGTTATGTGTGAAACGTTCATGGGACATAAAGCACATGCGTTAACAACTTTATGGGACATCAATTCCATAACGTTAGCAATTTCATGAAAATCAGTTTCATGCGTTAACCACTTTATGGAACATCAATTCCATGCATACGGTTACCACCTCCTCCCATTTACTTCCCCACTCCTTAACGAGACCAGGGTACTTTTTTGCTCCGACTTGTATAAATAGGTCTTACCTATTTCCATTGAACAACAAGTTCATACGGGAGATACAACACTCAGAAATACTTACTTGCTAGCTCACCTTGTTAGCTCTCTCACTTTTCTGATAACAAGTCGTAGTAACCCAACTACTCTTCCAGAATCAACTATTCTGGTCTCACCACTTTCCTTGCTTCCCTCCCCAAAACCAACCCATTCTCCCTCACTTTGTGACCAAAGCAAGTCTGGAACGGCCATTTCTTGGTTTAGGCCGGACTTGTACAGATTGATCCCTCGAATCTAAAGTACTCCCTTGCAGTACATTGTTTAGGGTTTAAATTGTTTCTCACCGCACACCGCAATGCACGAAATCAAGCAAAACCATTTTCACCTACAAACACTTTGGTAATTACATTTTGATGTTTTCGTATCTATCATTGTGATTGCTAATTAATTAGGTTGTAAGTTTTGTGTGGCCGTGTTCAGCACTCGCTTTTGTGGAGGGAGCATAGGATATGGTTTTAACTACTGGTGTACTGTTGGTGAAATTATCAGCAAGAAAGAAATCTTTTGTAGTACTTTCCAATTTGAATTTGGTGTTTTGTTGTTACTGTTAGAAACGAACGATTAATGCGATACTTCAATGCCATAACCATAAGAGTGATCGTTAATGCCGTAAGAATGATCGTCAAGTATAATACTAGTGTTTTTAAGGTATGTTTGTTGGCCGATTACACTCAGTATTGCGGGAACTTTATAGGGGTTGGTTCCAAGAGTTCCGGAATGGCACGAATCCCCTACTCTTTTTCAGATTAAGGTTCTCTCGGGAGGAACCAAGCAAAAGGCAACTTCCCCACTTGTAAAAACTCGTTTATGCACATTTGTATCCAAACTCCTATAGATTGGACATTTTATTTAGCCCTCTTTTGCTCTCAATTCTAGCCTTTACTGGATTTTATACCACGCTTATGGAACTATAAAATTTGAACAACCCATTTCGTAAACTTGAAGTCATAAATTTTGGAGATTCATGTATATTTTTCCTTGAATATATGGTCACACATTTTAGGTTTACAAGCGTTGGTTTCTTATATAACAAGTATTTCATTTTCCACGTTATAGAATCAATATCTTGACGATGAAAAGATTGATAAACCTATTTATATAAGTGGCATAGAAATTAATTGACGATGAAAAGATTGATAAACCTATTTATAGA
Organism: Papaver armeniacum; assembly: GCA_023531295.1. Classification (NCBI taxonomy): domain Eukaryota; kingdom Viridiplantae; phylum Streptophyta; class Magnoliopsida; order Ranunculales; family Papaveraceae; genus Papaver; species Papaver armeniacum. The sequence continues at coordinate 95,840 of JAJJWW010011896.1, forward strand.
AGTGACATAGATATTAATCTTTCATCTCTCATTTTTAGTTTGGAATTTCTAGCTCATATTTATGAGGTGGTGGAGAAAATTGAAGCGTAAGGAAAGAAAATGAACTATATGTGTATCTCTTAATTTATCTTATTTCTGGTGGTAAAGTTTCAGATGATTACACCAGTAATCTGAATTTAAACACTTCAAGAACCGAATTATTCGTCGATAAAAAGTAAATAATTATTTTTGTGTATTTGTTTTTTTCTTTCCAATAAATGGTATATATGTTTTACAAATCTTGGAACGACGATGTCGCACGTGCCTCTTTTCCCCACAAACATTTGTAAACTTTATTAACATAACCTTAGCACAAAGATCACATGACAAATATCACAAAATCCCAAATTCCCCAACAGTTTTACATAAAAAAACATTAAAAAAAAAAACTAGGAAGGACAACTATCTCCACTGGCACAAGGCAGCATGGCATCAGGTCGGTTCCTACGGCGAAGGCGAATCATTTGATTGGCCAGTTTGTAGCCATTATTGGTAAGGAAAACTAGCAAACTCGTATGGAAAAGTGGCAAATTATCCATGCGAGATCGAGTAGTTACCGAGCGATAGATACTAGACCGTTCGGTTTGAGAGCAAATCTCTCGATAAAGTCTCCATCCCTATCGGTCGATATTTGATTGCTAGGTAATTCTTTAATTTTATTTATTTCTCCTCTCCTACATTTTAGTTATTATATCAAATTTTTATTAGGGATATATACAGATGTACCCCTGCTGAAATACCCGATAGACAAATGTACTCCCATTTTTTGATATTTGCAAATCTGCCCATGTCGTTAACTTTTTCATCGATCTTGGTTAAGTCCCACTATAATTTACTTGTATACCCTTTACTCGTTGAGCTCGATTCAAGATAGTTTCACCATTTTTAACATCATATTCCCCAAATGGATTTATCATTCCCAATTTCAGGATTCGGGGTCTTTAGATCAGGGTTCGTCATTCCCAAGTTCAGGGTTTGTGGTTTTTAGTTCAGGGTACATGGTTTTTGTTTGGGCCAGGGTTTATGGATTTTACTTCAGGGTTCATCCTTTCCAAGTTCAGGGTTCATCATTTTCAAGTTCATGGTTTTTAGTTCGGGGTTCATTATTCCCAAATTCAGGGTTCTGAGTTTTTAGTTGGTGAAAATCGACCAAGCACAAAAGAGATGTGGTTCATGGGTAAATAAGACTTTTTAATATGTGAGACAACTGCCACTTTGCACTTAACTATGGAATATGTTTTTTTCGAAAAAAAAGAAAAGAAAAAATAGGACCAAGTCAAAACTGGAAGACATCTGTAAAGTTCAAAAAAAACGGGGTACATTTGAGAAGCCAAAAAAAAAAAACAACAACAAGGGTACATCTAAATTTTACCCTTTTTTATTATACAAGGGTCGCACAAAATATTATATAATCCCTAAAAATTTAATAAAAAACCCCACCAAACACACACAAAAAAAAAAGATCTTGTAAAGTACTTTGTATTTTTTTTTTTATATTGGAAATAGTTAACACAAAATAATAAATTTTGTATTGACAAGGGTCCCACAAAACACGATAAAATATATACTACTTTATTAAATTTACCATAGTTGGAAGCAGTTTGCCATGCCATGCAACTTTTATTCCTGCTCCCATAGGAACCAGCCTTAGGACACAAGTCTAATTTTGGGTTAATTTTGCTCATGCGTGATAAATCTTTGGGTTCTGTACAATTGCTCGTTTGTGAATTTGAAGTCATAGCTTTTGGATTTTCATGTATGTTTTTCCTTCCATTGCCACACAGTTTGTGTTTTCAAGTGTTGGTTACTTATAACAAGTATTTGATTTTCCTGGTTATATTTACCGAAAGACAAGTCTTAATTTGATGATGAGAAGGTTAAAAACACTATTCATATAAGTGAGACAGAGTCATTATTCATTAATAATGGTTTTATCTCTCATATTTCGTTTGGAAATTCTTGTTTATATTTATGAGGTGCTAGAGAAAATTGAAAAATTAAAAACAAAAACTACCTGTGTGTCGTACTTCTAATTTTTCGTTTTTTCAAGTATAAATAAATATTGGTAGCAGGTAGATTTTTCATATCTTGAATTGAGTTTGAGCAGTTGAATTTAAGATATATATGATTGTTGTGCAGACTTTTAAGCTTCATGAACGAAAGAAAAGTTTGTACATGCAAGTAAAAGCCAAATCTATGTTCGACAAAATCTTATTTTGGTATAATTATCAAAATAGTTTCATAATGTTATGTATAGCAAGATTAAGTCACTAGCTAAAGGCACTGATGAGGCCGAGTTTGAGTCATGTGAGTCAATGTATTTAATAAACCTGACTAGTTTCAGGTCAATCTAGATTTTGTTCCCAACTAGATGGATGATAAGAGATGTCTAAAGTGAATGAAATTACAAGATTATCTTGCATTGAAACCTAATAATAAAAACTTTAAAAGACTCTAATCTAGATGTAAATGTATCCACTCATGTTAAAGTCTGAGGGCATCCAACTCAAAACCAATTGGCTATGAGTGGAGTGGCTTCTCAAATGTACATTTGAACATTATTTACATGGAAACTGAATTTCCTTGTAATATACCTAACGGATGGCACAAAACTATAGTGAGATTGCCTCGAGGCCCTTTGCCCTCATATAACTAGCGGATAACACTCACCATAGTGCTCGACCTAACTAAGAAATGAGGACCCTTTTTCTACCCAAACCCGGATCCAACAAGAAAACCATCCAGAGACAATAACACTTTCCTCTTCCTGGCAACATCCAGAATTCAATTTTTCTTCCCATTCAATGAAATTCCATTAACAACAACGAACCAAATTTCCTTCTTCAGAGGTAAAAGGTGAGCGAATTCTCATAGATCGCTCGCCTGAATAACCTTACAAAAATGTCATCATCATTATTTTCTGCGTTGGTTGTATTCCTAATGTTATGCAATAGTATTCCTCAAATACAATCAGTAAAAGAAGAAGACAATATCTCTTTAATTCGATTACCTTCTGAAGAAGAAGTTGGGTTATGCACAAAATTATTCGATTACCTTCTCCCTACAAGAGATATGCTAACTTACAGAGGTGTAGATCTCCGAGCACTTGCTGTCCTCTTTGTAACTCGACTACTGAGACGTCGGACCATATCTTTGCTACACTGCGATTTTCTCGTTTCGGTTGTGGGATTATTTCATCAAATCCTGCGCATCTCATGGCCAATCCTCGGGAGCATGCTTTTCACAATTTGCTCGAAGCCCGGGAATGGAATGCCTTAAAAGGAAAATGTAAGAACATATGGAATATTCTACATTTTTCTATCATCACAGAATGTGTGGAAAGAGCGAAACAGAGGGTGTTTGGCGGAAGACCTAGAGAGGTTACTGAGGTCATAGTTCTTATAAAACAAACCTTGGTTTTATGGAGCTGTGACAAAGACACTTTCAAATTTTTAGATAGCAGTCAAATCTTACACAATTGGGAACTCTGTGTTAATATGTAATGTTGTCTTTGGGATGTTGTTATGTTTGGATATTAGGAGGTATGAAGCCCGGGAGTGGAACGTGATTAATGGAAGAAGTAGTGGGTCGGAAGTTCTTGGCTTATGCATTTTTGCATAAAGTACTTTCACGGCAGTTGGTGATTGAGTACTGCAAACTTTCTCCGTCTGTACCTTCTTTTGGTTGCTGTTTTAGGACTGAATGTGGATTAATTCCCAATCCTTGTAAGTCTGTGAGTCTTGTGTTCTTGGCGGTAGGGTAATTTCAGTTTTGATTCTTTTGTAATCCTGGCTTTGGCTAGGTTTCTCTTTTCTTTAATACAACCTTTTTCATTCGAAAAAAAAAAAAAATTATTAGTTCCACATTCTTGTCCAGGTCAATTTTGTGGTGTTGATAGTGCGTGTAACCTATTGGTGTGGTTGTGCTGATGCTTATTGTGCTGGTACCCAAGTTGCTAAATTAGGGTTTTGCGAAGTTGGTGCTAATAATGGTGGTGGCGGCAATGCTGGTCCTGTTTCTGGCCAAGCTCCTCTCTTGGTACACATTTTTTGGCTTATTCTTTTAGGGTTTTCTCTATTGTTCGGTCTATTTTGAGGAGCAATATGCACTTGATTGCTAGGTAATTCTTTAATTTTTATTTACTTCTTTTCTCCTACTTTTTAATTATTATAACAGATTTTTATCATACAAGGGTTACGTAAAATACTATTAAATCCCTAAAATTTAATAAAAACCCAACCAAACACAAAGAAATAAACTTTTTATTGACAAGGGTCCCACAATATATAATAAAATATACTACTTTATTAAAATTTGCCAGTTTCACTATAATGGGGAAACAGTTTCCATGCCACATGGCATGGCAAAACAACTTTTATTCCTTCTCCTATAAGACCGACCTTAGGCCACAAGTCTAATTTTGGATCGAGGCTTATTTTTGGATTAATGCGATACATTTCAGCTCAGCGTGATAAATCTCAGGGTGATGTGTAAAATTGCTCGTTTGCGTATTTGAAGTCATAGCTTTTGGATTTTCATGTACGTTTTTCCTTCCATGGTCACACAGTTTGTGTTTACAAACGTTGGTTACTTAGAACAAGTATTTGATTTTCCTGGATATATTTACCAAAAGACAAGTCTTAATTTGATGAAAAGGTTAAAAGCACTATTTATACTAGTGAGACACAGTCATTATTCATTAACAATGGTTTCATCATGTTTGTAATGCTCAAGTTTGTTGGCCGATCACACTGAGCATTGTTGGAACCATAGAATAACCTTTGCAGGGGTTGGTTCCAAGATTTCCCAAATGGAACCCAATCTAGCTACTAATTGACCTTTTTTTGGTCCTTTTTTTTTGTCCCCACGCAGTAAGATTTGTTGCCCTCTTTTGCTTTTATATCCACCAAGCCTTTACTGGATTTTATACCACGCTTATGGAACTATAAAATTTGAACAAAGCCTTTCGCAAACTTGAAGTCATACATTTTGGACATTCATGTATATTTTTCCTTGAATGGTCACACATTTTGGGTTTACAAGTGTTGGTTACTTATAAAAGTATTTCATTTTCCAGGTTATAGAATCATTATCTTGACGATGAAAAGATTGATAAACCTATTTATAGAATTGACATAAATATTAATCATTAATAGTGGTTTCATCTCTCATTTTTAGTTTGGAATCTCTAGCCCATATTCGTGAGGTGGTGGGGAAAATTGAAGTGTAAGGAAAAAAATGGAACTATCGGTGTTGCCCTTAATTTATTATTGTTACATAGGATAAAGTTTCTGAAGATCACACCAATGATCTGAATTTAAGCACGTCAAGAATCGAACTCTTCATCGATAAAAAGAATATAATATCTTTTTTGTATTTGTTTTTTCCGATAAATGGATACTATATGTTTTACAAATCTTGAAACATAACCGCATCGGTTCTGCGTCACCCACAAACATTTGTGAACTTTATTAACATAACCTTAACACAAACATTACAAGACAAATATCACAAAATCCCAAATTCACCGACTGTCCACACAAGTACAAGGAAGCATGACATTAGAGCATTGATCAAAACAAAAAAAAAAAAAAACAAAACAAAAACAAGACATTAGGGCACACGTCTAATTTTTGGTCGAGGCTTTTTTTTTTTTCTAAGTTAAATGCATTCCAAAAGACTAACTTAGGGAGTTAGTATCCCTTGCATCAACTTGAGTAGAGCCATCTAATGTTAGGCCATTAGAAGCACCCCTAAAAATAAAAATAAGCCTATTAGTAACATTTGATTTATCTACTTCTATAGCATAATTAATACAAGAAGGAGGTATATTCCTCCAATTTAAGATGTTCTTAAAAGACTTAGCTTCTTTTGCTAAGACATCAGATACATTGTTTGCTGTTCTTGGCACAAAATAAAAACCTAAAATTTTTTGACATTGAGAGAATTTTTGGTTGAGGCTTATTTTGGATTAATACGATACATTTTGGCTCAGGGTGATAAATCTCTGGGTTCTGTAGAATTGGTCGTTTGCAAATTTGAAGTCATAGCTTTTGGCTTTTCATGTAATTTTTCCTTCCATGGTCACAAAATTTGTGCTTAAGTGTTGGTTACTCATAACAAGTATTTTAATTTACGGGTTATTCTTTATATAAAAACAGAGTTTTTTCGAGCGCTGTGGTTAATCGGAGCTTCTGGTTGATTCTGGCCCCACCATAATATTTTTTTTGATAATTTTATAATATTTTTAGTTCACAATATATTTTCGACCAATTACAACAAACAAAAAAATTACCTAAAATAACTAAATATAATAAAATCTATACATTGCCAAAAATGTTTAAAAAATCTAATACATTTAATCCTAACAATTAAATTCACAAACAAAATAAACAAAAAAAGATTGTACAAACAAAATTAAAATAAATTAACATCTAAAAAAATATTGTTGATCACGATTTCATCACAAAATTATAAGAAAAATGTCCAATGCCCAATGTCCAATTACAATTTTTGATAATTAAACTAATCTTAATTACAATTCCAAGCTATTAATTAATATTACATTGACAATTCGAAAGAAGTAAGAACTTTGATCAAAGTTTATAAATCAATATACATAGAGTTGTGAATGCTTACTGGATCAAAACATGCTACCCGTTCCGCAAAAAGCGATCGTTAATCATGTTCAATAGTTCGAAATAAAACCGTCAATAAAAACCATAGAAATAACATAACATGATTTAAACAAAACTAAAAATGAGAAACCAAAAAACCTCGATAAAAAAGTATAATCAACCAAAATGAATATTGGTTTCAACATTATTTTTCTTAATATTATTCATTTCACAAAAATAAAATAAAAAATAAATTCAGTTTTCTTTATTTGACGTGTAGAAGATACTCAATATTTTTTAGGAAAAATATTTCAAAAAATAAATATAGTTTTCCGAAAATAATATTGATTTATTTATTTATCTTATAGGTAAATATGCTAAATATATTGTTCATTCCGTTAGATATATAAAAGATTATATTATGTGTGAAAAAATAATATTTTTTGCCCAAATTTTGTTATAGCCATTTAATATACAGATCAACAAATATATAACTAAAGAAATTGTTATAAAAGTTTATTTATGTTAATAATATCTAGGGTAAATCTCATTTATTACCGGGATGCCCTTGTGTCTAGCCTATATAAATAGAGGTTGTATTCTCCCTTTTTGTTACACACATTAATAAGAATTCTCCTTCTCTCTGTTTTTCTATCTTTTACAATACGTCATCAGCGACGAGCTCACCAACTGAGTGGTAATCTTTTATTCTCTTTATGTCAAATTTTATTTTTATTTTGTGAGTTAAAAGCATCCATATACGTTGCGTACTGCGTGATGTTTGATTTCAGTTTCGTCAGATTTTTTTTTTCTTTTGTACTTTGTTTTCTATACAAAGGAATCTCTTTGGTATTGTTGTTGATTTTTGTAATCAAGTTAACAAACCAACGAAGAGATTTTTTTTTCTTCTCTGATATCAATGAGTTTTCAAAAACGAGATATCTGTCTGCCCTGAAATACAATTATTGATGGGTCTTTTCGTGAACAGTATCTCTTGGAAATAGAACTACTGATACTGTCACAATTTTTCTATATGTATCTTTTTTTTTCATAGACCTAAGGTACACATGTTGACTTCATGTACTATTTTGTCATATTTGACAGTGGTAGCACATGTCTCTGTCTACAATTGTCATTAGTTATTATACGTAAAACCTTGAACAGATGATTTTTTCTCTTTATGATTATATCATTCAGAATTATTAGATTTTTATTTTAACATGTAGCAGGTCTTTAATGCTTTTATAGGTTCATGCGACTTTTGTCCTGTTATAAACAGTATTACTTTCTTTTCGTTACCTGTTCTATGTCTCCTTTGGTTAGACAAAAGAACATGTGACATTTTTTTTTCTTCCTACTTTTCTGTATTATGGTATGTACCGGCATATTTGTTTATCACTATTGCTCAAGTGTTTGTATGTATATCAATTATTTATTGGTCATGTATGGCTATGCCGTCTAACCAATAATTTTTATTTTTATTATTATTTATTTTATTTTATTTTTTTCTTATATACGTGCTTCACAAATCTATTGGTCATGTCTGGCTATGCCGTCTAACCAATAATTTTTATTTTTATTATTATTATTATTTTTATTATAAGATTGCCTCCAGGGCTTTTATTAAACAAAATCAAGTGCGTAATTACACAGGGTGTGTAGGAAGCCTAGCGACAAGCTGGGCTCCCACTCCCTTTTGAATAATAATACCTAATCGATGAAAAAAGAGAACCGCCAATTTTATGATTAACATCGTATCTAACAAGGCAGTTTCTCAGACGCTTTAAAAATAAAATAATATCTTCACCCAAAGGCGCCAAGGGTAGTAAAGGCTAACACTTGGAATCCATAGCCATGGGTAGTACATTGCTCTAGGTACTTGTGCATCTTCCTAGAAACGACCAATGAGATAGCATGACTGGAGTATACGTGCGAGTTCTAGCACCGGTGAAAGGAGAGACCCCGTAACATCAAAACAAACATCTTTACCATCCTCCCGTTGCTAACAAGGATATCTGCTGGCTTTGAAGTATTTGCATTGTCGGAGAGAAATCCCAACGAAACCTCCTTCCGGCGGCAATGCCTACCTTGTAGCACATATCGCCCAAGGCATCACGAGCCATATCGTGTCGAAATTGGGGTCCTACCTCGCGGGCACAGTGGATTGCGTGGTCGCCGTATATGTCCATGGGCCTTGTGCAAATAGAACACGAGCTTCCGGCTTCAAAGAAAGGTATGCCCAAACGATATTGGAGCACGGCACTAAATTGTCTCGGTCCAACAGTTTGGTTTAAACCGGCAATGGGGACGGCCTTCAGAAAATCCATTGCATGTTTCTCCCTGTTAAGTTGCCATAAAGTAGACACTCTATCATTTAACTCAAAGCAAGAGGGTAAAGTATCCTTAACCATATCAAAGTAGATTGCTGCCAGAGACGTCATGAAATGGGGGGCAGCGTCATTGATATCGTAGTTGGAAGCTGTGATACCGCATGCTTGTGTGAACATCTGGAGAGCATGTTGGAAGCTAGGGCTCGGTTCTGTGGAAGGAGGTAGCTTAAGAATAGTTTGCTGAAGGTGTTAGGTTTGCGCATAAGAAGCCAAATAGCAGTACTTCCCTGTATCACGCATGGTATAGACACCGAATCCACCTTACTTGATGGGTAAGGTAGCTAACCTTTGATGTAATGGTCCAAAGCCACTGCCGTCTCCAACAACCAGTTGTCGTAGATATTGGATAAGGTGTTGATCGTAAAGAAGAGTCGATGCATGTAGTGCTTCTGGTTTGGTGGTTCGTAGCGAGAAATAAAGCTTAGAGACTCCGGTTTTTCGAGTAATAATAATTCACATTGTGTATCGTGAAGTCTTTGAACTTTGGTCATTAAACTTACTGTCTTCTCGACTCGTTTCACCACAAGATTGCTACTGAATTGTTGATTCAAACTTACAGGCCCTCCTAGCAGTTTCACACCCAACTCTGGCCTACCAATATTGGATGGAAAAACATCATCAGCATAGCCTCTAGGATCTGGTACGGGCCAGAAAACCTCAGTTTTACTAATGTTTATGAACAAACCACGTTCAGGTCCGTATTGTTGAATGATCTTCAAGGCTTTGGAAACTTCCAAAGTATCTCCGGCGATGGTTCCGTCATCGAGATACCAGGCGTGGAAGTCTAAAGTGCACTCCGCTGCGATCTTGTTGGCTAAAGGATGTAGAGTTAGTGCAAAGAGCAGGGGACCGAGCGGGTCTCCCTGTTGAACACCCTTTGCTGAGGAAAGTGTGAATTCATTGTAATATAGTCTAGCCGGGTTTGAATAACAAAACTCAACCCAGCTGAATATATTAGGGCAGTGTAGACTAACCTCTTTAAGCATGATCGAACGGTCGACAAGATTAAATGCATTTGTGAAATCGACCAGCATCATTGTTTGAGTAGCACAATGTCCTTTTAACTCCAACAATCTATTGGCAGCGTGTAGAATTCCTTCACCGCCACAAGAGCTCCCAACACCGAACTGGAAATCACCAAAGTATGGGGCTAAGAGCTTGCAAGCAGAGGTGGCAGCAAGTTTAGAACACAAACGCCTCCAAATGGTCCCAACTGCAATGGGTCTCACACCACCGCCAGGCTTGAGTAGCGGTGTTAAGGGAGCGCTCGCAATAAATTCGCCAAGAGACGAAGGGCACTTACCACCTAAAAACAGATTAACAACCCCTGTGATTGAAAGTAGAAGCTCATCTGAAATGGCTGCGGCTGCACCACTGAAAGCATCTAAAAGATGCTGAGCCCTCATGCCATCCCTCCCACATGAGGTGCCCTTGGGGAAGCTCTTGATGGCAGAGAGAACAGCATCAGTGTCAACAACGAGTGCAGAAGTGGTATCCTCACGTGCAGGGATGAAAGGGGGTGGTGCTGTTGGGTGCTTAAGCATCAATTCATGTAAAGTCTCGGGAGTGGCAGGCGCCAAACCATCAGAAGAAAGTACTCGGATAGCTGCCGTATAATGGCCAAAGCTAATTTTCTTTTTGCAAGCTGCGATATTGGCATTTTCCTTTTTCTTCTTTTTTGATGGTTTGCGTGCAGTTGTAGTGCGCTTGGGCAGACTCAGCAGTTTGTGAACCAAGTTTACACATCCTTGTGACTCTCTCCAGACGTTCAAGGCATGGGTAATTGCTGCTATCTGGAGTTTTTTGCGCGTACCGGATCGCTCATCCCTGGGGCAAGTTGGCATGTAAAGATTGAGCGTACATATGGGAAGCAGCAGCAGCTGCAACCATGCCTGCAAATCTCCTGGATTTGCATGGATCTTGTCCAAGGCTGACTTCAGGGCTCTAGAGAATTGTAATCTGCAGGGTGGGGGTATGCTCGCAATAGTTGTAATCCGTCTCTGGAAAACCGTATTAAGCAACTCCAAAGTCAAGGCATCTGCTGGGCTGTCTTCATCAGTGTTGCTCGGAGCAATCTCAGTTCTAGTTGGGTCACTTGCTTGTGGTTTCGAGGCGCCATGAATGAGGAAGTCAAAACTATGTCCATTGAATGGTCCAGCAATAACATCAGATTGATGTGATGGCGACGTACAAGCTTTCTTCCATCCATGGATATGGAGGCATTTAATGCACAACCACATTTTCATGTCACGCAAGACTCTTTCCCAGGCAACAAAGCAGTTAGAGTCACGTTGTATACGTTCTCTGCAAATTGTCTTATCCTTTTCGGTTGGAAAATGCTTGTCAGAAAGATGACGATATATAGCACTTTTGGCATAACCCATACCAGTAACACCTCCCTACATCCATCATATCCTTTGAAAGGGCGGGGACTTTATCTCCCCGCAACTTGGATGTTGATGGACGTGATGATGGGAAGGGGGAGAAGGATTCAGAATCCGAGAAGTGATATGCTCGAAGATGAAGATGACCCTACGAACGAGATGACCTGTTGAATGATATATATTTTCCGTCAAGGTTGAAGAACGGACCGAGTAATGTGCATGGCGCTCTGCAATGGAAATAACCGCCGTAACTACCCTAAAAGTTGAAGAAGAAGCAACGATGGAAAAAGCATCGATTGAAGGGGAATAACAAGGGGGGAAGAAGGAGGAATTTGTGAGAAAATCTAAGAAGAAATTCTGGAGATATTACCGGAAGCAAATCACAGGCTTTCAGTCGCCTGGGAATCGCCCGGAGACTCTCTCTCCTGCCCTTATTATTATTATTATTATTATTATTTTTATTGTACTTTTCTTATATACGTGCTTCACAAATCTATTGGTCATGTCTGGCTATGCCGTCTAATCAATAATTTTATTTTATTTTATTATTTATTGTGCCATGTTTAATATTTTTTATTTATTTTATACTCAGACAATGTCCAAACTCTAACCTGGACTTCATGGCCCTTGACATTACTGGAAAGAACTATTTGTCATGGATTTTGGATGCAGAAGTGCACCTTAGTGCCAAGACTTTGGGAAACACTATTGTTCAAACCAACAAAGAATCCCCTAAGGATCGCAGCAAAGCCTTAATTTTTCTCCGTCATCATCTTGACGAGGCTTTGAAGTCCCAATATCTTACGGTGAAAGACCCGTACACTTTGTGGACTGAGCTGAAAGATCGTTTTGATCATCAGAAGACAGTGATTTTACCTCGTGCAAGGTATGAGTGGATGCATCTGCGCCTCCAAGACTTCAAAAGTGTAAGTGCATACAATTCAGCACTTTTTCAAATTGTCTCTCGTTTAAAACTATGCGGTGAAAAAGTTACTGATGCTGATCTTTTGGAGAAGACTTACTCCACCTTTCATGCTTCAAACATTTTGCTTCAACAACAATATCGTGAAAGGCAGTTTAACAAATATTCAGAGCTTATCTCTTGCCTTCAAGTAGCTGAGCAAAATAATGAGTTATTACTCAAGAACCATCAAAGTCACCCAGCAGGTTCAATAGTTGCTCCAGAGATGAACGCTACAGAAAGTCGTGTCAATGCTGCTGGAAACCGTGGGAAAGAACAGGGACGTTCGTTAGGTCCTAAAAAGCCCAACTTCAAGAATAAGGCTGGTAATAATTCCCATTATCAGAAGGGGAAGAAGAACGTGTTTCCAAAACAAAAAGGCAAAAGCTCGCAAAGTCATTCAAAGCACCATGAAAGTGTCTGTCACCGTTGTGGTTCATCAGGGCACTGGGAAAATGTTTGCCGTACTCCAAGGCACCTTGTTGATCTTTATTAGGCGTCTATTAAGGGAAAGGAAAAGAAGGCTAAAACCAATTTTTCCCAACATGACATACAAATGGATATTGCCCATCTTGATATTTCTGACTTCAAGAATGATGGAAATGAGATTGAAGACATGGGTTCCATTTTCAAGGATATCTGAGTTTATTTGTTTTATGATCAGTTCCTTTTAGTAGATTGAGTAGTAGTTTGGTTTGAATAAGTGACAATGTTTTGTCATATTTTTTAGAGATTATTTTTCTTTTAGGCAGTTGATTTTAATGCATTAGTTATTGAAATTCTCTTTAGTAATGAAATTATTTTCTTAGTATTGATTCTCCATAACTTATATTATTGTCTTTATTTTTATAAATGGATATGTATATTGCTAGTGGAAAGCCGAAAACAAGTGACGAAGATATATGTCTTGTTGACAGTGCAACAACGCACACAATTTTTCGTGACAAAAGGTTTTTCTCTCATTTAACGTTAGCTACAGCCAATGTTACTACAATTTCAGGGACTTCTAATCTTGTTGAGGGACATGGAAAAGCATCGATAATACTCCCTAATGGTACAAAAATCCATGTCCAAGATGCCTTATTTTCAACAAGATCCAAACGCAACTTATTGAGTTTTAAAGACATTCGTCTTAATGGGTATCATATTGAGACAACAAACGAAGCTAACAAAGAGTATCTATGCATTACTGCCATTGTCTCAGGTAAGAAAAAAGTCATAGAAAAGCTTCCATATCTATCTTCTGGATTATATCACACTATCCTAATTGAATCATATCTTGTGAGTCATTCTAAGACTTCTGATCCCGGTGTTTTTAAACTTTGGCATGACCGTTTGGGTCATCCGGGATCAACTATGATGCGTAGAGTTATTGAAAACTCATATGGACATCCTCTAAATAGACTAAAAGTCTTATCATTTAATGATTGTCCATGCATCGCTTGTTATCAAGGAAAATTGATTATTAGGCCATCATTGATGAAAGTTGGCATCGAATCACCTAATTTTCTGCAACGAATTCGAGGTGATATATGTGGACCAATTCACCCTTCATGTGGACCATTTCGTTATTTTATGGTTCTTATTGATGCTTCAACACGATGGTCATATGTTTGCTTACTTTCGACTCGTACAGTTGCATTTGCAAGACTTCTTGCACAAATTATTAAGTTACGAGCTCGGTTTCATTTTCCTATTAAAACTATTCGTCTTGATAATCTTTGGTGAATTTACCTCTAAAACATTTAATGATTATTGCATGTCAATTGGCATTGATGTTGAACACTCCATCGCTCATGTGCACACTCAAAATGGCTTAGCGGAATCATTTATTAAGCGCTTACAATTGATTGCCCGACCATTAATCTTAAGGTCTAACTTGCCATTTTCAGCATGGGGTCATGCAATATTACATGTTACAGCATTGGTCCGTATAAGACCAACCAGCTATCAAAAAATACTCACCTGTACAACTCGTATATGGGCATCAACCAAATATATCTCATCTTCGAACTTTTGGTTGTGCTGTGTATGTTCCCATTGCTCCACCACAGAGATCGAAAATGGGTCCTCAACGTAGACTCGGCATATATGTTGGGTATGACTCTCCATCTATCATTTGGTATTTAGAACCTCAAACAGGAGATGTTTTTAAAGCAAGATTTGCTGATTGCCAATTTGATGAATCAAATTTCCGTCGTTAGGGGAGATAAGCAAAAACTTGAGGAACGCCGTGAAATTTCATGGAATACACCATCATTAGCCCACTTTGATCCTCGTACAAAACAATGTGAACTCGAGGTTCAAAGAATCATATATTTGCAAAATATTGCAAACCAAATGCACGATGCATTTACTGATACTGGTAAGGTAACAAAATCACATATACTGCCGCAAATACTCCGCGAGAGTAAGTATCCCGAAGGACATCATGATAATCAGTCCACGATACGCTTAAAGCGTGGAAGACCTCTTGGTGCAAAGGATTTAGTTCCGCGGAAAAAGAGATCAGTAGTTGGCATTCCGGAAAAAGCCATTCACTCTGAAACATTGATTGATCAATCAAATACTGATACACTAGTTGCAAAGAGGCACATGTACCTCAGAACAATGAGATCTCTATAAACTATGTTGGTACAAGACAAAACTGGGATAGGAATACAATTATTCCTGATAGTAAATTTGCTTTTACAGTTGCTTTGGATGTCATTGAAAATATTGATGATCCTGAACCACAGTCTATCGAAGAATGTCTTCGTAGAAAAGATTGGCCTAAGTGGGAGGTTGCAATCCAAGCAGAGTACAACTCATTAGTAAAACGTGGAGTCTTTGGTCCCGTTGTTGTAACTCCTAAGAATGTAAAAGCTGTCGGATACAAATGGGTATTCGTACGAAAACGTAACGAGAAAAATGAAATTGTGAGATATAAAGCTCGACTCGTTGCACAAGGTTTTTCACAAAGACCAGGTATTGATTATCAAGAAACTTATTCTCCAGTGATGGATGCCATCACATTCAGGTTTCTTATTAGTTTGGCAGCTTCAGAAAAGCTTGAAATGCGTCTTATGGATGTAGTTATGACTTATCTTTATGGGTCACTTGATAGTGACATTTATATGAAACTTCCCGAGGGATTTCGTATGCTCGAAGCAGACAAGTCCAAAGATCGTAGTATATACTCAATAAAACTTCAAAGAGCTCTATATGGACTAAAGCAATCTGGAAGAATGTGGTATAATCGCCTCAGTGAATATTTATTGAAAGAGGGATATACGAATAATGCTATTTGTCCATGTGTTTTCATTAAGAAATCCAATTCTGGGTTTGCCATTATTGCAGTATACGTTGATGATCTAAATCTTGTTGGAACTTTAAAAGAACTCACTAAAACCGCTGCTTACTTGCAGAAGGAATTTGAGATGAAAGATCTTGGTAAAACTAAGTATTGTCTTGGTTTACAAATTTAGCATGTCTCAAATGGGATATTTGTCCATCAATCTACTTATACAGAAAAAGTCTTAAAACGATTTTATATGGACAAAGCACATCCACTGAGTTCCCCTATGGTTGTGAGATCACTTGACGTGAATAAAGACCCATTTCGACCTAAAGAAGATGGTGAAGAACTTCTTGGTACGGAAGTGCCATATCTAAGTGCAATTGGTGCTCTTATGTATCTTGCAAATTGCACAAGGCCGAGATATTGCTTTTTCGAGTTAATCTGCTAGCTAGATACGATTCGCTCCAACTCGAAGACACCGGAATGGAGTCAAGCACTTATTACGTTATCTTAGTGGCACTATTGATTTAGGCTTATTTTACCCTTATGAATCTAAGTCAAAACTAATTGGGTACGCAGATGCAGGTTATCTTTCGAGATCCACACAAAGGACGATCACAAGCTGGTATTTGTTTACTTATGGAGACACGGCTATATCTTGGAGGTCAAGAAAGCAAACAATTTCAGCTACATCTACAAATCATTCGAACTAATAGCAATCCATGAAGCAAGCCGTGAGAGCGTCCGGTTAAGGTCGATAATACATCATATTCAAGAATCATGTGGACTTCCTTCAACTAAAGATTCACCAACAATATTATATGAAGACAACACTGCTTGCATTGCACAACTAAAGGAAGGATTTATCAAAGGTGATCGAATAAAGCACATTGGTCCGAAGTTCTTTTTCTCACATGATCTATAAAATGATGGTGTGATTGATATCCAACAAGTACGTTCAAATCACAATCTAGCAGACCTCTTCACTAAGGCATTACGAACTTCTACATTCAAGAAATTAGTTCACAAAATTGGAATGCGTCGACTTAAAGTTTGTAGGCCAAGATTTCGCTGAAGTATCCATCAGGGGGAGCATCATTAGGACTTAAACGCGCTGTACTCTTTCCTTCGTCAAGGTTTGTCCCACTGGGTTTACTTGTCAAGGTTTTAATGAGGCAAAGATATGCGTGTCCAACACATTCCGAGTCTCACACATTTCGTGTTTTTTTATCTCTTGATTTTCCTGATATATTTTTGTGACTTAGACACAGTGGTCATCAGGGGGAGTGTTATAAACGTTTATTTATGTTAATAATATCTAGGGTAAATCTCATTTATTACCGGGATGCGCTTGTGTCTAGCCTATATAAATAGAGGTTGTATTCTCCCTTTTTGTTACACACATTAATAAGAATTCTCCTTCTCCCTGTTTTTCTATCTTTTACAATAGAAATATTTATATTATTTTTAAAGAAAGTATCTGCCTATAGTTATACGAATATTTAAACAAATATTTATATATTTATTGATATATATATTATTTCCAAAGCAAAGTTGATTTCTTATGGCATTTTTCTGGGCTTGGTAACTCTATATAAAGCATTCGTGCAAAACCAAAATTCTATGGTTTCCACGTTGCTTCTCTTTTTGATGATTATTTTGTTCCCTTTCTTGCTATTTAGATTGTTTTTAATTTGATCCACTTTTGTTTGATGTTTTGAATGTATCATAGATCTTGCACCTGTTATAAATGTTCGTTGAAGCGGCGCATAAGTCAAAGAATTTAAAGGTATATATTATTCTGCAAATATTTTTCTAAATTAAAAATAATAATTATCTTTTGATTAGCATGTCTAAAGGATGCATAAAATATATTTTTTTTTTTAATTTGATCCACTTTTGTTTTCTGTTTTAAATGTATCCTCGATCGTGCTCAAAGAATTTAAAGGTATAAACCATTCCGTGAATATTTTTATAAATTAAAAGCAATAATTATTTTTTGATTAGTATGTCTACAGGATGCATAAAAGCTTATTAATGTATATTCATATTGTCGCTGATTCATGCGTATTGCTAGATCAAAAAGTTAAGGTTTGTTTAATCTCAACACAGATCATGTTCACTAATTGTTTTTTTTTTTTTTTTCATTTTTAGTATGTTTTTTCGTTGCTGGTCGACTAATCAACAATTTTATGATTATAAGGTTTGTTTAATCTCAACACACATCATGTTCAATAATTATTCTTTTTTTTTTCTTTTTCGTTTTTAGTATGTTTTTTTGTTGATGGTCGACTAACCAACAATTTTATGATTATTAAGGTAACAAAAGATATCTTTGCACGGATTGATGGTATTGATACGAGTTAATAATTTTGTTTACCTAAATGCTGGATCAATAGAATTGTTGTGCTATTACACGGTCTCAATGGTGGAATGAGCCTCCATATATAAGCAGTTTTGGATGGTGACAGATCGAGTCTGTCTTTTTATCGATTCAAATAATTTTTAGCATCCTTTTTTTTTTTTTTTCTCCTTCTCGTGAGGTTTGGCATTCCCCATCATTCTGTTTGCTTTTCCTTTTATTAATGAAATCTCCACACGAGTCTTTCCAAGAAAAAAAGATCAATAAAATTGTTGCCGCACTCTCTTAGTTGTATGGAGATCATGGCTAACGAAAAATGTATCTCTTGGTTGTAAGATCACCATTAATTAATGAAAAAAATTGTTGAAATAGAACTAGCTGCAAAGAGGCGCTGAACTTAGTGGTGTATCCAACCCAACTGTGAAGGCCTCTGGTAAAATATCTACTGAAACGGTACAATTCTTTTTGGTTAAGTTATGAAGCTTTCAAATACTGAAACGGTGATACTTTTTTTACCGTACATAGGGGGATTAATGATTTTTTTTGGTAGAGTAGTAATATTGTGATACCCAAAGATTAGAATTTGGTCCTTTGGTGCGCAACGACGATCTCTTTTCTAAAACCCCAAATACATTACATTCCTGCAAGCAATGCTAACCGCACTTTGTATACCGAATAATGAGATTCCACAAAATATAAGACTAATAGCCAGAAAATTTCTTTAATATTCCTTACGAGTATATTTTTTCTTTAAGGTCAACATATTGGTGGAAAAAAAGAGAAATCGATAAGTACTATCATTTATTTTCTTCTACGCATGAACCTTATCTGCATCATATCAAATACCATATAGTTGTACGCATTGTAGTTCAATCTAAAACAACTATTATAATAATTTAAGGTGTGTACGAGTGTTTTAAGATCTCATACATACGAAGGAGCAATATTAGACTATAATGCGGTTGCTGCTAGATATGGCACATATATTGTGTAGCTAGACGTTTTGGAGAATATACAAAGATAACTGTGGTATTAGAATGCAAGCTTCTTATCCTCTAAACAATTTTTGATATAATCACTAGGCCTATTCCTATGTATGTAAAACCATTATATTTATCATATATATGCACTCATTATGGGTATGCCGAATTTCCAAACATATATGCTTATATGTCAAATATCACATATATACAAACATAAGCTATGGAGTCGGCAGATAGAGACTCCATCGCTCGATGGTCTTTCCATCTCCGAGTAATTTTATATATATGATATATAATTTCTCTTTCTCTCCTACTTCTTAATTATTCTAATATATTTTTATATCTAAAAGGTCCCACTAAATATATTATAACACTAAAACTTTTATAAAAACCCCACCGCACAAACATAAATATATTTTTTATTCATTAGGGTCCCACCCAACATAATTAAATTTATATTTTTAATCAAAATTTGTCGTGAATTTGACATATCCATAATGAGAACTGGGAACAACACAAGGTTTACACAATGCCTGATTCTACTTGAGAGTAGAAGCTTTGATGAAAATGAAAATCTAACATATATTGGCATTTCAAATACATCGGACGGACCAAAAATTTGAAAATTATCTTCATCAAGAAGAATAATTCACGGGATGTGCGTCAATACATATTTGATAATACCAGATTATATACCGTATTATTCACCAACCAGTGGCCTAAAAGAATGTGATCAGTGAATAAAAATCTATTATGATTTGGTTTTAAATTTGTTTCCTTTACACTAATAATTTAGAGTTTCTCTATTATTCTTTTGCTGAACTTTAGGTTGTTTTTTCTTAGGAATAACTTTGTTTGATATTTTAGGAACTACAAGTATGCATATATTGTTTTGGTAGTTGTTTTGATAGATTTTTTCTAAGTCACGAATTCATTAGTTCCAACTTCCAGCATTATGGAGTGGTTTTTCCTGTCATATTTTGGAGCGATTTTGCAGATCATATGATGTTTTATGGAGTTAGCTAGCAATGGCACCATTTGAAAAATCCTTAACAAGTTATTTAACAAATTAAGACCATTTTATTAACCTTAAGTTGATGAATACTCACAATTCTCATGGTGCAATTCACCCTTTACCCTAGCACTCTGTAAATGCATTGATCTCGCTGGGACCTATCACTCTTCACAAATGTGCATAAACGTACATGTTCCAAATAATCGAGACCAAATATCTTTAAAATCCAAATAACATATAGTTATAATTCTCAGTAGTCAACAAAATATATATGTCCAACCATAATTATCTTCTTTATATAAACCACAAATCAGAGGTTTTAAAAATATGATGGTGCGCGTTTCGAAAGAAAACACATAATGGAGATGAAAGAATTACGTTTTTATCTTCTTAAGCTACTCGAGGAAAATGGTATGTTTTTTTCCTTCTTAAACTGCTTAGGACAATTAAATCATGTAAGTAGAAAACAGTTCATGTAATGTAGCATCTAAAAAGTTTGTGGAAGAAGGTAGTGAGAATTAGTTATCCTAATAACTACTACCTTCATACCGATATTTTTCAAGAAATAGAATGATACATTTGCATAATATTGTGAAGGAGAACAATCTAGAAGATTTTTTGGCAATATTTAATGATTTGAGGATAATAAATATATTTTTTTCTATTTGTTGTTCTTTTGGTTTCAACATGGAAACCAAGACAAAGAGAAAATGAAGAATATTTATGACCAAGATAGCGATCGTTCCTTACAAGGACAGAGAAGAGGTGGAAAAATGTTTTACGGCCAAGAAAAAGAGGATGTCAAAGAATACTAAAAGAATTTCATTTTCAATGCATTGTCTCCCCACAAAATTCATATCTCTGTTTTTAGCCTTTTTGTTTTATTTTTTGCGCACCAACTTAAATATTAGCTTATTGCTTTTTACCATTTTTCTTTTCATAATTTTTAGGTTTTGGTAGAAATTAGTTTTAAACATGAGTCCAATATTCCACAAACAAGAAATAAACCCGTGCATCGCACGGGTGATAAACTAGTTATTACCAAAAGACAAGTCTTAATTTGATGATAAGAAGGTTAAAAAACGTTATTTATGCAAGTGAGAAAGAGTCATTATTCATTAACAATGGTTTCATCTCTCACATTTTTGTTTGGAAATTCTAGTATATATTTATCCTGGCGAGATTGGAGTATACCCAGATTAATTGGGGTATACCCAATAAGACAAAATAGGGTCATTTTGAAGTAAAAGAAGCCACCCCTTAGCCATATATTTTTTCTAAATGGCTAATATACCCTTGTTTAATTAACACTAAAAAATCTGATTAGCTTAATTAATTGAGTTTAGATTGATTAATTGCGTAGATTAAAACTTATGAAATGAAATTTTGTAACTTATTTGGGAAGATTTTTGAGGGAAAAAAAATTGTTTTGAGAGCACACTACCCAGACACTTCTAAAAAGGGGATTGCAAAGCTGTTGTATGAAATCATACTCAAAATTAGATCAGAAATCAACACTTTCAGTTCTGAAAGTATGAAAAGTCGGCAAGGTCGACGAATGAACACCATGCAGACTAACTTTGGCCGGCAAGGTTCTTTCTAAATAACAATGCCGACATTATTTTTTTGACACACAGGAGACGATTAATATTAGTCGGCAAGGTCTACAAAAAAAAAAACCGCCGGATGTTAAGAAAAATACCCCGCCGGCTGTTGAAAATACCATGTCGGCTGTTGTGGCTATTACGAAAAGTCGGCAAGATATGCATGTTACGACCTTGCCGGCTGTATTAGCCGGCAAGGTCTTCAAAAAATACCCTGCCGGCTGTTGAAAAAATTTACAGTCGCCATGGCTATTATGAAAAGTCGGCAAGATATGCATGTTACGACCTTGCCGATTAAAGACACAAAAATCATAATTTTCGATTTCTAACCTAATATAGCCATCATATAACAACCAACTCACACAACAAAATGATGGGTTTGAGTTTAGACATCACTTAGAGTCTTCTTTTCGCCGGTAGAATCAACCATTTTTTTTGGAAAATCAATGTTGAAGATTTCTGTTTGATGGAAGAAATGGAAGAAGATGAAGGGGAAGAGCAGAGAGATTAGAGAAGAGAGATTAGGGAAGATTAAGAGTTTTTTAGTTTTTAATTTTAAGGTTTAATTTTAAGTTAATTAGTTTAAGGGTATTGAAGTAAAATCACCCTATTTTGTCTTATTGGGTATACCCCAATCAAGCCGGGATATTTATGAGGTGTTGGAAAAAATTAAAGAACAAAAAGCAAAAATTACATGTGCGTTGTAGTCCTAATTTGTACTTATTTCAAGTATAAATGTGCGTACCCGGTAGATTTTTCACATTGTGAATTGAGTTTGAGCAGTTGAACGAAAGCAAAGTCTGTACATGGAAGTAAAATCTAAATCTAAGTTCTGCAAAATCTTATTTTGGTATAATTATCAAAATAGTTTCGTAATATCATGTATAACAAGATTAAGTCCCAGCTAAAGGTAGGGGCTTGATATCCAAATTTTGTTCCCAACTAGACAGAGGATATAAGAGATATCTAAATTGGGTGAAATTATAAATTTTTCTTGCATTGAATCCTAATAATAAAAACTAAAACTTTAGAACTCTAATCTAGATCTAAATGTATCTACTTAGATGATTTTTATTTATTTATTTGGATTGGTTGTATCTACTTAGATGAATTGCCTCTAAGTTGGAGAACTCAATGCAAGTTACAGTTGTGAAATTTAGAAGCTATGGAGGCACGTAAAATGGGAGTTGCGGGCGAAGCAAAATGATTTTAGGTGGGGAGACTCAAACACTATATATTTTCATAGTATTGCTAGCGCATGGAGGAAGCGAAACACAATAGCCAAGCTTCACGTAGGAGGGGTCTATTTTTTTGATAAGGGCATTATAAAGGAAGAGGTACATAATTTCTATATCAATTTGTTCTCCTAACAGAATGAGTTGAATTCGGATATGAAAAATCTTTATTTCCCTAAGATCAAAGAGGAGGATAAACTTTGGATTAAGAGGGAGTTCTCAGAGGAGGAAGTTTGGGGAGTTGCTAGACACATGGGATGTAACAAGGCGCCTGGTCCAGACGGTTTTACGGCTGAATTTTTCAAAAGTTATTGGGGTGTGTTGAAAGATGATCTTATGAATCTTATCAAGGATTTCCACAAATATGGTTCCATTCATTGGAGGTTTAAGTTCTCTTCCATCACCTTAATTCCGAAGAAAGAAGACTCTTGTATTCCTAAATACTTTAGACCGTTAAGTATTATTGGTAACGTGTACAAAATTCTGTCTAAGTTGCTTGTAGTTAGATTGAAGAAAGTGATGCCCGAGATTATCCCTGACTCAACGAAGCCTTCATTCATGATAAACAAATTCTTGATGGAGTGCTTATTGCGAATGAATGTGTGGATAATAGGTTGAAAGCTAAGAAGCATGGGATCCTTTATAAGATTGACATGGAGAAAGCGTTTGACAATGTTAATTGGCAATCTCGATTTACAATCTTAAAAAAAATGATTTTAGAGACAAATGGATTTCTTGGATTAGATGGCGTGTAACTTCTTTAAATTTGTTTGTCCATATGAATGGTTGTTCGACGGAGAAATTCAAACCGAGAAAGGGGTTATGACAAGGAGATTTGTTGTCTCCTATTGGTGGTGGAGATTCCTTCTAAACTGATTAATGATGCAGTGGCGAGAGGACAACTTTCGGGTTTTCAAGTAGTGGAGCATGGAACCATTATTTCTCACCTACAATTTGCGGAGGTGTTTGTAGGTGAAAATGGTTTATGCTGATTTTGGTAATTGCGGGTGTGCAGGTGAGAAACAATTTAAACCCTAAACAATGTACTGCAAGGGAGTACTTTAGATTCGAGAGATCAATCTGTACAAGTCCGGCCTAAACCAAGAAATGGTCGTTCCAGACTTGCTTCGGTCACAAAGTGGAGGAGAATCGGTTGGTTTTGGGGAGGGAAGCAAGGAAAGTGGTGAGACCAGAATAGTTGATTCTTTAAGAGTAGTTGGGTTACTACGACTTGTTATCAGAAAAATAAGGGAGCTCCCAAGGTAAGACAGCAAGTAAGTATTTTTGAGTGTTGTATCTCCCATATGAACTTGTTGTTCAATTGAAATAGGTAAGACCTATTTATACAAGTCGGAGTAAAAACGTACCCTGGTCTCATTAAGGAGTGGGGAAGTAAATGGGAGGAGGTGGCAACCGTATGCATGGAATTGATGCTCCATAAAGTGGTTAACGCATGAAACTGGTTTTCATGAAACTGCTAACGTTATGGAATTGATGTCCCATAAAGTTGTTAACGCATGTGCTTTGTGTCCCATGAACGTTTCACACATAACTTCCAGTATTTACTAACCGCCTTACCCTTATGACACTTCCTTATGACGGGCGTAGTATACGCCGCACGCTGTAAACCGCCAAACCAATACCCAAAGAGGATCCTCCAGTTTGTGTTGATGTCTCGAATGTTTTGGAAAACATGTAGCACGTTGTTTCGGCTTGGAAAGTCAAGTTTGGGATACTTGCCAGCCTGGTGACCTTCGACGGTCGAGATCTTGCATCTTGAGAGGAGGGGCAACCGTTGATCATTGCACGCCTTTGTTTTGGTAGCCGCGTACTGAGTGCCAACGTGGTGGCGCGGCTAGGTTGGCATGCCGTTGGCATGGCAAGGTTTGGCGTGGCCAAACTTAGGTTTTCGGACCAAAGGTTACCATGTGTCGTCCGGTAACCTTGGATGGCTAGGATTTGCTCCTGCGATTGAGGGAAACCGTTGATTATTGCACGCCTTCGTTTTGGTAGCCGCGTAGTGAGGGCCAACGTGGTGGCGCGACTAGGTTGGCATGCCCAAACTTAGGTTTTCGGGCCAAAGGTTACCATGTGTCGTCTGGTAACCTTGGATGGCTAGGATTTGCTCTTGAGATTGAAGGGAAACCGTTGATTATTGCACGCCTTCGTTTTGGTAGCCGCGTAGTGAGGGCCAACGTGGTGGTGCAGCTAGGTTGGCATGCCGTTGGCATGGCAAGGTTTGGCGTGGCCAAACTTAGGTTTTCGGGCCAAAGGTTACCATGTGTCGTCTGGTAACCTTGGATGGATAGGATTTGCTCCTGGGATTGAAGGGCAACCGTTGATTGTTGTACGCCTTCGTTTTGGTAGCCGCGTAGTGAGGGCCAACAGGGTGGCGCGGCTAGGGTTAGACTTGGCATGTGGGGCCAAGGGTTCGCCTTGGGCGTGGCTAGCTTTGGCTAGGTGCGATTTTTGCTTGGCATGTGGGGCCAAGGGTTTGCTATGGGAGTATGGCGTGGCTAGGGCCAAGGCATGGGCGTTTAGCTTGGCATGATGTGACTAGCATGGCTAGGGCCAAGGAAAAGTGCGTTTGGCATGGCGAGGCTAGCTTGGCTAGGTTTGGTTTTGGTTTGGCATATGGGGCCAAGGGTTTGCCATGGGCGTATGGCGTGGCTAGGGCCAAGGCAAGGGTGTTTGGCTTAGCATGATGTGACTAACATGGCTAGGGCCAAGGCATAGTGCGTAATTGGCATGGCGCGGCTAGCTTGTCTAGGTTTGGTTTGGCTTGGTATGTGGGGCCAAGGGTTCCCCTTGGGCGTGGCAAGCTTTGGCTAGGTGCGGTTTCGGCTTGGCATGTGGGGCCAAGGGTTTGCCATAGGTGCATGGCGTGGCTAGCTTGGGCTAGGTGCGGTTTTGGCTTTCCATGTGGGGCCAGGGGTTTTCCACAGGCATATCGCGTGGATAGCTTGGGCTAGGTGCGGTTTTGGCTTGGCATGCGGGGCCAAGGGTTTGCCATAGGCGCATGGCGTGACTAGCTTGGGCTTGGTGCGTGACCAAGCTAGGGTTTCGGGGCAAAGGTCGTTTGGTAACATTAGACGGCCAGGATTTGCTCCTGGTATTGAAGGGCAACCGTTTGATTGTTGCATGCCTTAGTTTTGATAGCCGCGTAGTGAAGGCCAGTATGGTGGTGCGGCATGGGGGCATGGCTAAAGAGGTGTGGCTGGCATGATTTTCCATTGGCACGGAGGGTGCTGACAAACATGGTTGGCATGCTTTGGCGTGATCGGTGTGGTCGGCATGATTTGCCATTGGCACGAGAGGTGCGTCTAGCATGGTTGGCATGCTTTTGGTCAGTGTGTGGTGGCATGATTTGCCATTGGCACCAGAGGTGTGGCTAGCATGGTTGGCATGCTTTTGCGCGGTCGGTGTGGCTGGCATGATTTTCCATTGGCACCCAGGTGCGGCTAGCATGGTTGGCATGCTTTATTGGTCGGTGTGTGGCATGATTTAACATTGGCACAGAGGTGTGGCTAGCATGGTTGGCATGCTTTGGCGCGGTCGGTGTGGCTGGGATGATTTGCCATTGGCACAGAGGTGCGGCTTGCATGGTTGGCATGCTTTGGCGCGGTCGGTGTGGCTGGCATGATTTTCCATTGGCGCACGTGGGAATTAAGGTTTGGCTTGTCGTAACCCTAATTTGGAAAAGATACCCTGGTAATTATTTAGGGACACATTAAAGGTTTCAGTAAATGTTCCTAGTAAATGCTTTGTTACTTTAAATGTTGTGACATCACTGTCTGCTAGGGTTTAGTGTTTTACGATTTTAACCCTAAGCTAAAAACCACCATCAACATTAAGTCCCCTGCTTAGCTCGGAACATGTGCCTTGTTGCGAGGTAAGCATATGATGGTGACAGACAAGAACGGAATCGAGGAGTAAATCATTGTAGAGATGGTCAGGAGAATCCGACTAAACTTTTTGAGTGGTAAAGAGAGTTTTTGGCTTCCCGTGTTGGCGGCCCTGCGTGGGTTGTACTGGGAATGCAGACCGTGGAGTGGTGAGATGAAAGTTACCGGCTTGATCTGGTCGTACATCTCCAAGGAAAAGGGGGCGCGGTCTTGGAAGGCGACGCAAGTGGACGGCTTGGCTCGAGGGGCCAAGAGGTGGCGTGGTCTTGGTGATGCAAATGCGTCTGGATGATAGGGTCGCGACAGTGGAGCGGCGGCTTGGCATATTGTGGCCTTGGCAAGACGAGACCTACCCGGATGGCTAGGCGTGGTGGGGTCACGAAATGGAGCAAATGACTTAGCGGGGGCCGCGGCAATGGTATGGTGGAACGTGCAAGGGCGGCTAGGAGTGGTGGGGCCGCGGTGATGGAGCGAGTGGCTTTGGAGGTGGAAATTGGTCTTTGCGGGACCGGTTTCCTCTTTTCCTTCCTTGGCTCAAAATTGGAAATCCTTTTCTTGTTCGAACTCCCAAGTATCACACCTATAAAAAGGATAGCCGGCCTCTCCCTTTGATTCATGCCCTTATTGTTTCCTCTTTTGTTGCTTGGTAGCGGTGAAGCGGGCGAGCGGATTAGGTATGTCTTCCAGTACTTCCTCTGTGACTTGCTTTTTCTTTTGTTTTCTTGTGTTGGTGAAAACCCTAGTTGTAGGCGTACCTTTTTATGACCGTGTAGAACATGTTGGTGTGAATCCTAACCACAGGTATGTCTTGCACGTGCTCATAGTAGTACTTAGGCATGAATACCATAGTAATGTTGACCGCCTAAAATCGTTGTGTAAGGTAAGCATGCGATAGTAATTTGCCATCCCTTTCCCACGAAAACCTAGTTTTTAGGGTTTACTCCTTGTTTTGGTGTGGCCGTGGGCATGGTCCCCTCCTTTTTTGGGGCGCGTCTATCTGGTTGAGCGCGAGTTTCCGACTGCATGTAGTGGTGATGTAGAGTCTGCCAGTCCCCATTTTCGCGTATCCACGAAAGGACTTTGAAACCAATTAGTTTGTGCCCGAGGCGGCTCCCTTGCGTGCAATAGAATAATTTCTACACGCTTTATGTAATAATCCCTGCTCTTCTTGTTCCATTGTAGCTATCGCGGCGGTGAAAACAGTGTAAGAGAATTTTGGTTAAGATGTCAACAGGTTTTAAGTGCCCAGAGGGATGGGAGTAATTCCAAACCAAACATAGATGACGAGTTATTCACGACATCGGTCACGATTAGGAGAAACCATCCCCAATACGTGCCGATCCTTCCGACCGGCCGGAAAGCGAAGGAGAGGATCGATCGGTTCGGCCGGGGAGGCGTAATAAGGTTTTGCCTTCGAGAGGAAAGAATATCGTGCCTCTTCTATCGACTTTAAAATCCATGCAAGTCCGTTGCGTTCCTTTGAGAAATGGACGCGATTTATGATGGACCGGGAACCTGTAAAGATTAATTTGACCGGGGTGCGGATTGTCGACGCGATTGCGGCTTCCCGTGATGCTTCATATTAGGAAAGACATTCCAGGGTTGGTTGCTTTTACGACCATATGCAGGTAAGGAGAAATGACCATTTCTTTGGAGAGCGTGGCTGTGCTGCTAAATCTTCCTATAATTGGAAACCTCGATGTCGGCATGTCTGCGAGGCGAAGAAGAAATTGCGCCGCAGGTTGTGAAGTCAAATGGATTCGTTCGGAAGGAAAACGAGACGAAGTGCTTTTATGACTGGTGGGTGTCTCAGTGGTTTCCTGAGGAGTTGGAGTCGAACCAGAAGAATAGCGTACTTCATGTCGCGGCGTTCTTGGCTCTTTGGCTACCCAGGAATATTTTTGACGACGACTAGGGCAAGAAAGAGATAAGACAGGAACTTATCACATTTTCAATAAAATTAGAAAAGGGCGTCGCTCTCCCCCTCGGTGGTTTGTTTCTTGGTTCCCTGTATGCACACCTGGATTAGCTGGTTTCGGACATGCGCACCTCGAACGGCCATATGAAAGTGGATTCGTATGTTCATGCCGCCTTTCTCCGAGGCATGGTTGTGGGAGCATTTCGAGAAGTATGCCCGAAACCGTTGGCTATAATTCCGAGTCTTGGGGTGGCTCGAATATTGCGTTGGTCGAACAGCGCAGAAAACCGGTCCGAAACTGATTAAGGTTCTTGACAACTCGTATGCGGTTAATTTTCGTCCATGGGCTCCGGTGCATGCATCCATAGCTCAGATTAGTACCTTTGCTCCTGCTTCGAACATGTCTTTGTCTTCTGATGAGGAGGGCCTGAGCGTTGGAGATATGGTGTTCATGCGTAGCTGCACGCCTGGCCACGTACCATATTTTTTCGAGGAGCTTGCAAAGCGATCTCTTACAATGTTGATAGGGCTGCTCGACATATGGGTTTTGACCAAGGGGTCCCACTTGTTCGTCAGCCGGTTGTCCAAGAAATCCCGTTATCAACTGTTCTCAATGCTAGTGCTCTTGTGTCGGGTAAAATTCTCCTTTCCTCGCGGAACGAAATCCATCAACGATCTCCAAATACAACATATTTTGGTAGGATGAGTTTCTTGCTATTCATGGATTCGTGAATGATGTGGTAGAAAATCGTCAGGATAAGCCTTCTCTTGCGGTTTTAGCGGAACATCCATTGCTGAGGGATCCCAAGCGAAAATCCATTAGTCCAAATGCAGATAGTCCTTAGGTGAAGGAACGGAGATCTAAAGATCGTGCGGGCGGCTTTCAGTCAGACTCCACGGTTCTGCCGACTTTTAGTTCATCCAATATGCGGGTACGTACGACTCTCCTCTTGACCTTGGCCTGGATCGTTTATTTCCTTGTTCCTTTTCTGAGAATGCACCCTTGTATTCTGTCCAGGGTCTCATTAGTACGAACGCCTTTGCCAAACTTGCGAGCAGTCAGAAAATATCATTTTTCGAGACAGAGAGCGGCGTTGCAGAGCCTACCCATGATGACGCGGAACTCAAAAAGGATGAGAGTTCAGGGTCTACCGGTGGCGAGAGCAATTCTTCCAATAGCAGTGTTGAATCTTTGTCTAGTCAGTCTGAAACTGAATCGGTGAGTCCCCTCCATGTTTTTCTTCTTTCCCTTTTTTTTTGCAGTAAAACTAAATTTTGATTTTTAGGAGGAAACCGTTTCTGGGGATGATCTTGAATTGGAAGACCACCAGAGTAAACACGTAGTCGTACTTCCCACTGCGGAAACTGTGCCAGCTAGCGGCTTGGACATGGAGATTCATCGTCCCGAGGGTGGTGTCGTGACTTAGGTGGAAGAGAGCACTTCGGGGTGTAATCATAGTTAGGGATCTCTGCCGATTCTTGATTGATTCGGAGTGCCACCTTCAATCCTCCGTATCTAGCCCCTTTCCCAGGTCATGTGTTGATTGGTGGATTTAGCGTGCCAGCTAAATATGTGACATTATACACCATGATTTGGCAAAGTTATAGTCACATTGCCACGACTAAGAAGATCACTAGTCGACATGCGTTGGGCAAGCATGTGGAGGAAGCCTTGTCTTAAATTGATGAGATGTGCAACGTGACTGGTCATACAATTTCTGAGGATGTAATCTCGAGATGGAAGTTTCATCGTGACATGTGCGTGGGCTTCGAATTCAACATTCCTTGGTTCGTTGAAGGTCTCTCTGATGTTGAAAGGTCGTTGGCTGGAGCAGTTGAAGTCCTTCCGCGGACATGATGAAGAAGTAGGAAGCGGAATTCAAGAAGTTGTGCAGGAAGCTGAAACTTAAGAGGGTGGCTCTCCAAAGCACGAGGGAGGCCTTTGCCAAAAGGAGCAAGCCGCTATTGGAAAACTTCCCTTGAATATATATTTGTCTTCTAGACCTCTTATCTTTAGGTTTTTTTTTTTTTGAAAGGCAAATAAGACGCCTGGTTTTGGTTTTTGATTTTCTGATTTTCTCTGGTTAATAGATGAATGCTACCTTGACGGTTTTGGATTATATATTTTTTTGAATGAAATGTTTAGAATTGAATTGTCTTTGGCTATGAATGAAAGTGACGCAGACATCCCAGGAAAACCATGGAACCGTGTGTTGGTAGATGACATGGGATGAAACATGGCTATAGGTTTTATCAGAACTTGAAAAAGCAAACCACGTATTTTTGTCTAGATATAAGACTTACTCGGTTTCGCAGGTCTTATGATGAGAATAAACTTTCCGGGTGTAGGACCAAGGTTTTTTATTTTATTTTATTTTGAGAAACATGGTCATGGGAAGTCCCCAGTCTTCCGATTCATTGCTGAGTTGTCTGATAGCTGCGTCGTTAATCCCTGGGCGGATCGTTTTGCTTCCAGCCACTGAGAAGTCCTCAGTCATCCCTTGTCGTGTCATGACTGATAATCCAGCCATAGAGTAACTGAGTCGGAGTGGATCGCCTTCCTCTACCATGTTGACGTCTGGGGCGAAGAATGAGATTGCTGGTTGAAAATTGACATTGTAACCGAAAGATCAAACCTCCCGCTGTGGTCGCCAATTGTTTGTAGGTGAAAATGGTTTCTGCTGATTTCGGTTATTGCGGGTGTGCAGGTGAGAAACAATTTAAACCCTAAACAATGTACTGCAAGGGAGTACTTTAGATTCGAGAGATCAATCTGTACAAGTCCGGCCTAAACCAAGAAATGGCCGTTCCAAACTTGATTCGGTCAGAAAGTGGAGGAGAATGGGTTGGTTTTGGGGAGGGAAGCAAGGAAAGTGGTGAGACCAGAATAGTTGATTCGGAAGACTAGTTGGGTTACTACGACTTGTTATCAGAAAAGTGAGGGAGCTCCCAAGGTGAGCTAGCAAGTAAGTATTTCGAGTTTGTATCTCCGTATGAACTTGTTGTTCAATGGAAATAGGTAAGACCTATTTATACAAGTCGAGTAAAAACATGCCACTGGTCTCATTAAGGAGTGGGGAAGTAAATGGGAGGAGGTGGCAACCGTATGCATGGAATTGATGCTCCATAAAGTGGTTAACGCATGAAACTGGTTTTCATGAAACTGCTAACGTTATGGAATTGATGTCCCATAAAGTTGTTAACGCATGTGCTTTATGTCCCATGAACGTTTCACATATAACTTCCCGTATTTACTAACCGCCTCACCCTTATGACACTTCCTTATGACGGGCGTAGTATACTCCGCACGCTGTAAACCGCCAAACCAATACCCAAAGAGGATCCCCCAGTTTGTGTTGATGTCTCAAATGTTTTGGAAAACATTTAGCATGTTGTTGCGGCTTGGCAAGTCAAGTTCGGGAAACTTGCCAGCCTAGTGACCTTCGACGGTCGAGATCTTGCATCTTGAAAGGAGGGGCAACCGTTGATCGTTGCACGCCTTTGTTTTGGTAGCCGCGTAGTGAGGGCCAACGTGGTGGCGCGGCTAGGTTGGCATGCCGTTGGCATGGCAAGGTTTGGTGTGGCCAAACTTAGGTTTTCGGTCCAAAGGTTACCATGTGTCGTCTGGTAACCTTGGATGGCTAGGATTTGCTCATGGGATTGAAGGGCAACCGTTGATTGTCGCACGCCTTCGTTTTGGTAGCCGTGTAGAGAGGGACAACGTGGTGGCGCGACTAGGTTGGCATGCCGTTGGCATGGCAAGGTTTGGCGTGGCCAAACTTAGGTGTTCGGGCCAAAGGTTACCATGTGTCGTCTGGTAACCTTGGATGGCTAGGATTTGCTCCTGGGATTGAAGGACAACCGTTGAATGTTGTACGCCTTCGTTTTGGTAGCCGCGTAGTGAGGGCCAACGTGGTGGCGCGGCTAGGTTGGCATGCCGTTGTCATGGCAAGGTTTAGCGTGGCCAAACTTAGGTTTTTGGGCCAAAGGTTACCATGTGTCGTCTGGTAACCTTGGATGACTAGGATTTGCTCACGGGATTGAAGGGCAACCAGTTGATTGTTGCACGCCTTCGTTTAGGTAGCCACGTAGTGAGGGCCAACGTGGTGGGCGGGCCGGGTTGGCATGGAAAGGTTTGACGTGGCCAAACTTAAGTTTTCGGGCCAAAGGTTACCATGTGTCGCCTGGTAACCTTGAATGTCTAGGATTTGTTCACGGGATTGAAGGGAAATCGTTGATTGTAGCACACCTTCGTTTTGGTAGCCGCGTAGTGAGGGCCAACAGGGTGGCGCGGCTAGGGTTAGACTTGGCATGTGGGGCCAAGGGTTCGCCTTGGGCGTGGCTAGCTTTGGCTAGGTGCGATTTTTGCTTGGCATGTGGGGACAAGGGTTTGCCATGGGCGTATGGCATGGCTAGGGCCAAGGCAATGGCGTTTGGCTTGGCATGATGTGACTAGCAGAGAGAGGGCCAAGGCAAAGTGCATTTGGCATGGCGCGGCTAGCTTGGCTAGTTTTGGTTTTGGCTTGGCATGTGGGGCCAAAGGTTTGCCATGGGCGTATGGCATGGCTAGGGCCAAGGCAAGGGTGTTTGGCTTGGGATGATGGGACTAACATTGCTAGGTCCAAGGAAAAGTGTGTTTGTCATGGCGCGGCTAGCTTGGCTAGGTTTGGTTTGGCTTGGCATGTGGGGCCAAGGGTTCCCCTTGGGAGGGGCTATCTTTGGATAGGTGCGGTTTTGGCTTGGCATGTGGGGCCAAGGGTTTGCCATAGGCGCATGGCGTGGCTAGCTTGGGCTAGGTGCGGTTTTGGCTTGGTATGTGGGGCCAAGGGTTTGCCATTGGAGCATGGCGTGGCTAGCTTGGGCTAGGTGCGATTTTGGCTTGGCATGTGGGGCCAAGGGTTTGCCATAGGCGCATGGCGTAGGTGCGTGACCAAGCTAGGGTTTCGGGGCAAAGGTCGTTTGGTAACCTTAGACGACTAGGATTTGCTCCTGGGATTGAAGGGCAACCGTTTGATTGTTGCATGCCTTCGTTTTGATAGCTGCGTAGTGAAGGCCGAGTATGGTGGCGCGGCATGGGGGCATGGCGAGGTGCGTTTGGCATGGCGCGATAGGTTTGGCTGGTATGATTTGCCATTGGCACGGAGGTGCGGCTAGCATGGCTTGCATGCTTTTGCGTGGTCGGTGTGGGCTGGCATGATTTGCCATTGGCACGAGAGGTTCGGCTAGCATGGTTGGCATGCTTTGGCGCGGTCGGTGGGTGGCATGATTTTCTATTGGCACGAGAGGTGCGGCTAGCATGGTTGGCATGCTTTGGCGCGGTCGGTGTGGCGGCTGGCATGATTTGCCATTGGCACAGAGGTGCGGCTAGCATGGTTGGCATGCATTGGCGCGGTCGGTGTGGCTGGGATGATTTGCCATTGGCACAGAGGTGCGGCTTGCATGGTTGGCATGATTTGGCTCGGTCGGTGTGGCTGGCATGATTTGCCATTGGCACAGAGGTGCGGTTAGCATGGTTGGCATGCTTTGGCGCGGTCGGTGTGGCTGGCATGATTTTCCATTGGCACAGAGGTGCGGCTAGCATGGTTGGCATGCTTTGGCGCGGTCGGTGTGGCTGGCATGATTGCCATTGAAGCACGTGGGAATTAGGCATGTTACGATCAACTCGGTATGATCCATTGTTTCTCTTTGGAAATTATAGAAAACACACGAATCACTGTATCTCCACTACGTCTTAACATGTCCTTAGTTGAATGAGAATCATGAAAAGAAGTCCAAATAATAAAACTGATCCTACGTGGAATATTGTTCTTCCATAGATGCTTCGCGAAACTGCACGTCTCAAACTGTCCAGGTAGAGTTTCATAACATTTTGCAGTACTAAAATTTTCCATAATAGACATATCATCTCCACTTTCCACAAGATTTGGGATACGAACATCACGTATGATCAACTCGGTATGAATCAATATATGTGTTCGACATGTATGGATTTCTCTTTGGAAATTATAGCTCGCCTGAATAGACAGAATATCAGGCATCTGTTGCCAGTCAACTAATATAAGACATCTAGCTCGCCTGAATAGAACAAATGAATAAGGATGAGATAAAACAAATGAATCACTGATCAATCTAGATGTCTCGGTATTAACATGTCGAACACATATATTGATTCATCTGTTGCCAGTCAACTAATATAAGACATCTAGATTGATCAGTGATTCATTTGTTTTATCTCATCCTTATTCTGTACTTTGATAACTAGTATTAGCATTTAAGTAGGCTAAACCATCCCATCTGAAACTATAGCCGAAGATGTTAGTTGCCAACTTCTTAGAGCTTTTAAATCCATTCCTCTTGGGATAAGCATGAGAAAACTTGCTTTTTTGTGCAACAAAAAGGATGTGTTGCTGACTTGCAGTCGTTGGTTATATTTTGTTCCAGTCACTAGGGATATCAATTACAGCTAGATGATTTTGTCTCTAGTGTAGTCTATCTTGAAGGAAGTTGCGTATCTGTGTTTAGGAGATACTAGTTTGATTGTTGCAAGGGTTTAGACATTGCATATATACCTGAACTACTTCCAACCTGGGTATGAAATGTTGTGGATTATGGTTGTGGGTTTGAATGAAGTTCCGTAATTCGTGAACACCAGCATTCCTTGTCACCTGTTTGGATACATTAATATATACTTGCTCTTGACCGTGGTGTTCTACATAACGCTCGGCTAAGGCTCATTTACATTTTTCTGTTTCCTTGGAAATTCAGTTATATTTTTTGATTGGATAAAGCAACATTACTTGACTCATATCTTTTCTCGCAGGTGCTGAGAAGCCGAGAAGGAACCTCTGAAAATCTGTCCTCGTGAGAATGCTGAATCCAGTAGCAGAGCTTCGAAACCCCTGTGTGTCGTTCACATTACCAAACGTTGTGGATTATGTTTGTGAGTTTGAATAAAATTCCTGAACACCAACATTCCTGTAGTCACCTGTTTGGATACATGATATATACTTGCTCTTGACCGTGGTGTTCAACATAACGCTCTGTTATTGCTTATTTACATTTTTCTGTTACCTTAGAAAGTTAGTTATACTTGTTGATTGGATAAAGCAATAATTTTTTCTCACGGGTGCTGAGAAAGAACCTCTGCAAAGTTGTCCTTGTGAGGGAATTCGATCCAATAGCAGAGTCTGGAAACCACTGTGTGTCCTTCACTTTACCAAATGTGATTAGCAGGTAAAAAAGAAAGTACATGCTAATCTTATTTCATTGATACTTTGACGCATATGGTTTTCCTTATAATAGGGACATTTTGCATCAAGTTGTCAGCTGGTTTTCAAGACCTGATTCAGCTAGGGCACCTTCACCTTCACCAGAGTCAAATTTTATCCACTAACCTGTAATGTGTGAAAGAACCCTCAGTCATGGTTGTCTGTGTCCTGGATGAGTCGTCTTGATCTTTGCTTTGTGTGAAAAAAAACAATTAAAACATAAAACATTAGGACATAGTACTAACACGTTGTGTCCTGGATAATTCTTCATGATTTTTGCTTTTTGTTTACTCTAATTACAAGTAGGAATTAAAAAACGTATTGTTCTTTTACTGAAAATCAGTTAAGAGGTTAAAATTTGTTGTGGTGGTTGGGGAAATTTCCTACAAACTGAGTTGTGCAATTAAAAAGTTAAAGTATAGGTTTCATTTCAATGAATCGATATGGATTGTTAGAGATCGGAGTAACCTCATTTTCTTTTCACTTTATTACTTGGGTGATTTCTGGTTTCTGTGAGTGTGAACCTCATCATCTGGTTGTGGTTAATTGGATCCTCTAGTTGCTCTCTGGTTTTTCTCAGGGGTTTGCAGTATCAAATTGTTTTCTGGTCTAATTTTTGGATTGGATCTTTCTAGTTGCACTTTCAGACCTTGGTTTATGGGCACTGTATTGAACTATTCTCTGTTCTAATTTATTCCTTCTTTTCAGCTATAGCAATGACTGCCGAAACTTGGATCTATGCCATGACTCAGCTTTGCTTGTGGATGAGTGGCGATGTGCTGTACCACAGTGTTGGCAGCCCTACAACCGTAAGGGGATGGAGAATGCACTTCTCCAGTCCAAATAGTTCGTCAGATAAACACCTTTACCATATTCAGGATTTTGTGTGCTCATGTGCAGCCGAGTGAAAGCTGCCCATTTAGCTGAACAGTACAAGTGTGTTGATTCAAGGGCAAGGAAGATGCATCTGAATACCACATAAAAATGCAGGTTTTCCTAAATATTGACGTTCGTGAGAATTTTCAACTTCTTCACGAGTCATTCGTTCAATAATGATTCACATGACCACACATCGAAAATTCATCTTGGTTTACATAAGTTGTCCGACCAAATTAGAAGCACCAAACTGTGAATATCGTAACTCTCATCATGGACTGAACTTATTAGGCATGAGCAATTTGTGATTCTGGAAGATGGTGAATCTTGACGATCCTTGTTCATTTATTCCCGATTCTTGGTGTCTTGGATGTATTTTTGTGCGTGTATTGTAAGCCTGTAACATTTTCTAATCACAAAACTGAACGCATCTCTATTTATTCAATGTCCCATCAACCGCATCATTTTGATCCAAAAAAAAAAAAAAAGTAAGAAAAAACCGCATCAAGTTTCAGCGCGAAATCTTCTTTTCTAGTGTTCATCACATTCAACTTGACTCTCTTGTTCTCCAAGTATTCTAACAAAAGTTGGTGAGGTTTTTGTCGGATTTTTGAAAGCTGACTGACAAAGGCATGTGCTGGTGGATCAGTCAACTAACCTAAGACAGCTACATTGATAGTGATCCATACGATTTTGTCTGATGACTCATCCATATATTCTATAATTTGCCTGAGATCATCGCCACAGATCTTGGTTACCAACTGCGTGGAGCTCATATATTCATTCGCGTTGGGATAAGCACCCGAAAATTGCTCTCTTTAGTGCAACCAAAAAGATGTGTTGCAGCCTTGCTGACTTGCAAACCTGCAGATTGGCTATAAAAATCCAAAAACATCTTGAATGAAGTTGGGGGTATTTATTGCCATACAGACATGGGTATATGAGAGTGGTGAGGAGAGACTAGTTTGGTTGTTGCAAGGGTTTAGACTTTGCATATTTGCAAACTCGTTCAGTACTCAGGAGATCTAGCTATAGAAAAACATGGGTAGAAGAAAGATAGAGATGAAGTATATAGAGAAGAAAACTAATAGGCAAGCAACTTACTCCAAGAGAAAGAAAGGAATTCTTAAGAAAGCTAATGAACTAGCCATTCTTTGTGACGCTCAAGTTTGTCTCATCATGTTTTCTGATAATGGAAAACTTGCTGAATATATCAGTCCTTCAACTACGTAAGTTCATTCATTCACATACTGCTCATTTTTTGCATTAGGAACCTGCAACATCTCTTTACATTTTTTTATTTCTATTTATTTTTATTTTTTGGTTTAGGATGAAGGACATTTTTGATAGGTATGAAAAGAAGACTAATATAGATCTATCGGCTTCTGATCAATATGAGGTTGCTACTGTGGATCTCTTAAAGGTACTAGTCCGTTTTGATTTTTGATGTTTGATGTATTCTTCTTTCCAATGTTTTTACTGATTAATAATACTAGTTTGTTTATATGTATAGAGTTTGCAAAATGAATTGAGAAAACAGGAGCTCATTAACAGTATACTAAGGAAAGAGATCAGGTAATTATGGAGTCATTGCAACACTAGCTATATGTGATGCTTGCAATTTCATGACGAATGGTATTTATTGGTTGCATATGGTTGCATATTTGGTTGCATATGGTTGCATTAGAGAATAGTAGAAAAGATAGTGATGAGGCTTTCGGAGTTGAAATTCCTTCCAGGAACTTGCAGCCAAATATGGAAGACAGGCAACAAGTGCTGCAGGACAGAGTTGTAGGTGAAACAAATGCAACTGACGGTGTCCAACATACTGTAGGAGTTGTGGATACTGCGAATTTAGAGGTGCTCAACTCAAATGGGGTTGTAGAAGTCTCAAAGAAAACTGTAGAGAGTGGTGATGTAATTGAAGAACCTTTTATTAAAAGTAAGACGTACGCTAGAAGGAATAAAAGCTCAAGCAAGAAGGGTAATTCACATGAGCAAATTCCAATATGTTACTTGAATCCCTATAATGTTTTAGGATCAGATCACGAAACGGTTATTTCAGAGATTCCTAAGAGCACAGAAAATGATTCAAGAGTAGTAGAGGATTGTGATATAGCTCAAATCTCTGTAGAGAAGCTGCCAGAAAATTTGGAAGATGACCCTGAAGTAGATACATGTGAAGATTCTAATGAAGAACCTGAATATGAGACAGACAATGACGTCTTGGATGTCGCAAAGGTAAAGTCAGTTGAAGAGGTCAGTCGGTGGAAACCAATGTCTAAAGAACAAAACATGGACAAACTTATGAAGTTTAGTTCATTGATTTGTCTTCCTAGTGGAGGTAAAGAAACCGAGGTTAAGAAACTCCTTGGAGGGATTGTAGATTCTTTCCATTCCTCGAAACAAATTAAGGATTTGGGTCCTAGCACCGAGGATTTGGGTAGAGGGAAAAGAACTCCTATACCCAAGAAGAAGTTGTAGGAATCGGTGTGTGTTTAGGCTTGTCATTGTGCTGTTGAGCAGTTGTCTCCGTATCTGTTTTCATTGCAGCTTGTTTGGGTCGGCTTTTGCCTTCTCTTGTTGCGCTTAGGCGCCTCTCATCTTGTATTTTTCTTTTTCTTTTTCAATAAAATTTTAACCTTTTAAAAAAAAAAAAAAAAAAAAAAAAAAAAAAAAAAAGGCAGAGTTCTGGACAAGAGGAATTGAGGGGATTTAGCTATGGCGAACTGTGTGTTCTCGAGGAAGATTTGAATCATTCTTTGGCAAGCGTTCGACATCATAAGGTAACATAATATTAGGATCTGCTTTGATACTTTTTATTTGTATTTCCATCCCTCAAATCTGCTTTGATACTTTCAGTTGTAGTTCCAACACTCATGTTGCTTTTTATGTATTAGCTATTCATTCTAAGTTAATTAACTGTTTAATTTGATCTGTGGTCTTAGGCTAATAGAGAGGACCAGGGGTCTCATCTGAATCCTCGCAATGCAGTTCCATCTCAACTTACTTTCCCAACTGCAACAAAGCCAGCCCAATCTTCATGATGCTTCAGCGGGAGGAGAACACTTCAATTCTAACGGTTTGGTCTAGTACTCTACCAATGACGAGTAGTACTCACGCAAAGTGTCAGATATATTGTGTGGCTGTGAGTTTAGGTTTGACAATTGCACTTTGAGCTAGTACTACGCATTATGCGAGTGGATGTTTCACCCTTATGACTCCAAGTTATCTATCATTGGTTTTTCTTGATCAAGTATTTGGGTTATAGGTTTGTTGTGGCCATGTTTAGCACTCCTATTGTGTGGAGCAACATGTTTTTTTGGCTGTTGGGAACTCTTGGCATTGCTGTGCTGAGAGCACTGCAGGAAAGTGATGGTTTAAAACTGCTAATGAAATTAATGTCAAGAAAAAAGTCTTTTGTAGTATTTTCCGATTCGATTTTGCTTAAATTTTGATGAAATGTGACAAAAAATTTACAAGTGCTGTTGTAGCTCGCATCATGTATCTGCACACGTTGCCAAGGCCATTACATGACACACATTGCTAATGCTGTAAGAGTGATCGTCAAATATGGCGCTAGTGTTTTTAAGGTTTGTATATGCCATGGAACCTAGAGGTCAGTTCCAATTTATCGATACCGAAATATGCATAAATGGTTGCTAATTGCCGTCATCACCTCCCATCAGGAAGGTCAGGTGTTAATTGGACCCCATTGAATGAACAAATTGGAGCTGAAAAACTGAAATTGTTGAAATGCTCGATAGCAAGACCTTTTACAAGCCAATCTCTCATACATAGATCTGTCTTTTTTATTTTGCCCCCACATCGCCAGATTTTGTTTTCCCTGTCTTAATTTTAATCCTTGGAAATATTTTTCTACCTCACTTGCGGATTAATAAAATTTGAATTTCCCTTGTTATAAGCCTTTTGGATTAAATTTATGTTTTTAGTTTTGCTAGACATACCGTGTATTCTCCACCAAGAAATACACCGACAGAGAGAAAATCCCTGTGCCCACAAGGAGAAAAATAGGGGGTGGGTTTTAATCACAGTAGGACCCACAACAATTGTTTCACTCATTGTAAGTCATGGGATTTCACTGGAGACCGATTTAGGTTATCCCTGTTACCCGTGTTACCCGTGTTACTTTACTTTTGAAAAAATCCTTGACAAATGGTTGGATCTATGGATCCTTTTATACCTATGTCATTTGATCTACTATGATTTGAAAAAAAAAAAACTCTTGAGAAATGGTTTGATCTTTTGATCCTAACAATCTTACAAACTGTAGATTTGTTATGTGGTTTGGATATGTTACATTTAATCCATACCCACTTTTGTTTGAACTTGTCCTGCTACATAGGAATCGAAATGAAATGGTTAGGCTTCTTCTTCAAATCAAGTCCCAGAATTGTGTTGTAATATGTTTTAAATGTGTGTGTTTGTCTGTTGAGTAACTCTTTGTGATTGTTGAGAACTATTTTTTGGTCTTAAGTTATGAAACTGTTGTAACCATTCCCGGTCATGTATCGGAAGATTATTATCAATATATATGAGGCTCGCCTCTTTTTCCACCAAGAAATACAAAGAAAACCTCGTGCCCACAAGGAGAAAAAAAAAAAAAAAAAAAAAATCCCGGTGAATTTATACTTGTTCTTATGTTTTTCCTTCCGTGATCACACAATTTGGCTTTCAGTGTTGGTTTATGTGTAGACAAATATTTCATTTATGGTTAATAAATACCAAAAGACACAATCTTTCTTAGACTCACTGTGTTTTGATAATGAGAAGACTGAAAGTACTATTTATAGAAATGACACAATAGATATTAATGTAATTGTTAATAATGGTGGGTTTCTGTTTTGAATTTCTATCTTATATTAGTGAGGTGGTGGAGAAAATTGAAGAATAAAGAACAAAATTATGTTTCAAGTTTTATTTTTAATTTCTGTTTATCTCAAATATAAATATTAAGACACAAGTGTAAGAGTCAACAATCCTAGTCTCTTCAGTTTTATCCAGCTTAACCAGTGTAATCATGCAATTTGTCTTTTATGACAGCTAGTATAACCGACTTTAACTGTCATTTTCATGACAGTCGGTATTTTCTATTTTTTGTTATATGAAGCATCATTATCTCTTTCTGTATTTTCTCAACTGTGAATGATACAAGTTCACAGTTCTTACATGGTATCAGATACCGAGTATGGAATTTTGACTTCCAACACCAAGATCTGGATACAATTGATCCTGTTTTTATTTACCTTTTCCACAATTTCTACAACTTTCACAATTTTGTTCTGCAAAAATGCCTAGAACAACAAACAATTCATCTTCTTCCGTTGTTAACAATCAAAATACAGTCATACAACAATTTACAAAATCAACAATCACCGCTCATACAACCAGTTCATCACCAACAGCCGATCCAAAATCCACCAGTTCATCAACCACCACCATCACAACATGATACTTTCAATATTACTTAGTTTCTGTTTCAGAACATATCCAATTTTATTTTTGTTAAACTTGATGGAATAAATTTTCTTATTTGTAAAGATCAACTCTCTTATGTTCTGATTGGATATAATCTTTATGGATTTGTTGATGGATCTATTCCACCAAAACCGCCATATGTATATCTTAATAATGTTCAAACTGTTAACGTTTTTTATATGGATTGAAGATCGATGGATCATTTTATGTGACCTTGCATCAACGAAACTGTTTTACCTTCTCTTTCTTCAGAATTGTTGGGAAAGCATACAACTTAATTAAGATAAGTGAAAACACTTCACCAAGATCTCTACTCAACAATTCTTTGCACGGAAATCTCAACTTTGTTCTCAGTTACACTCTATTCAGAGAGGTAATTCCATCATTTTGGAGTTTCTTCATCAGATGAAGAGCATCTTAGATTCTTTAGCAGGGATTGGTGAACCTGTTTCTGATGAAGATCTAGTGATGCATACTCTTTCTGGACTTGAAAGAGGGTATTCTCACTTTTCTCTGAACTTCGATCTAGGTTGATACACCATTATTAACATTGGCTTAAAGATCAAGAAAAAGATTCTTTCTCTCCTCTTGTTGTGGATCCAACATTTTTTTTTTTTTTTTTTTTTTGCGCGAAAATTTTCAAATTCTATGAATTCTTTTTGATTTACTTGACTACTTCACATGTTTCTAAAATTTCCCAATCTTCAACTGGTGGTAAGAATTTCTCTGGAAATTCCTCCTTAATTTCATATTGGTAATGATGGTCATTCATTCAAGAAAGAAATTTAATCTCACACAGAGGCAATTAATTGATTTTTCTACACTACCTAGTCAGATTTGTCATTTTGCAGATAAAAGTCAATTTAGGTATTCTGCTTCCAAGAAAGGTACAATTATTGCATTGCAGAAGGCTTTGGCAGGAATTGAAACTTCTTCAACCTTTAATCCTTGGAATGTTACAAGTTCTACATCTATTATGCCTATTACTTCTGGTGTTGGTGAATGCACATCTTCTATAGAGTATTGGTTTTCAAATGATTATGGTCCTGTATGGATTCCAAACTTAGGTATAACTAGTGATATGACTAATGACTCTACAATTTCGACTGCTCAACAAGAATTTACTTGTGATGAGAAGGTCATGATTGGAGATGGTAAGTTACTACCTATTACCCTAACTGGTAATGCCAATTAGTTAATTCTTGTTGATGGTTCTAAATCTTTTGTTCTAGATAAGATTTTGTTTGTTCCAACTATCCAACATAATCTTCTTTCTATAACAAAGTATATTGTTGAGAACAAATACTCTATTAAATTGTCTTCCTTAGGGATATGAAATCAAGTCTATCTCAGTAGACAAGTGTTGACTATGGGGTTGATGCACAATAATCAGCTTCTTCATTCAGCACATAAATTTGGCTTAGCTTCTATCTAATTAGCTTCTTCAACAATGTGGCATCAAAGATTGGGACATCCTAGCTATAGCAAAGATTGTGCACAAAATTCATTCTACTGATGTTATTAAGCTCTTGATAAAGATTTTCTTGTTATCTGCTCTTCTTGTTAGCTTGGAAAAGTTAGATTGTACCAGTATACTTAGCTTGAATTGTAATATCACCATGTTCATAATAATACTTGGATTTTATATTTAATATGTCTTGATTCATTTACAAATTATCATAAGGGTGTAGTTGTAGTATTTCCTGCAGCTACAATAACGCAGCAGGAGCATACTAGTGCAATCTAACCTTCGTTAGAGCGCTCTATCAACAATCATGCACATGTTGCATCAATAAAGAACCTTTTGGTAGGCTTTCCTAGTTCAATTTTGGGGTCTGGTAGTGAAAATTTTACGGCAAGTAAGAACCTTTTTGTGGGCTTCCTTATACAATTTTGGTGTCTAGTAGTGCAAATTTTTGTAACAAGAGAAACTTTTTTGTGGTCTTTCCATAAAAAAAAAAATGTTACCTTTGCCAAGACTCCAACACAACCTTAAATAGCTACTTAACCAATCCATCCACTAAGTAATCATTTTGTTGTTAATAAAAATTACACCATATTTAATTAGATCTAATACTATTACCTCTTGAAAGTAAATATCAGCATAACTCATGGCTATATCATTTGAGTT
Organism: Papaver armeniacum; assembly: GCA_023531295.1. NCBI lineage: Eukaryota > Viridiplantae > Streptophyta > Magnoliopsida > Ranunculales > Papaveraceae > Papaver > Papaver armeniacum. Next base: position 140,307 of record JAJJWW010011896.1, read on the forward strand.
CTCGTTGCGTATTCTTATTGATATCAACAAAAAGAATTCTTATTTAAAATACGCGTCAACACCGTTATTTAGTTAAAGTTTTTCTTTAGTGCACCGTTGATATAATCTTAAAAATAAAATAAAAATTACTAACACTTTTTGTTTACTGTTATTACATTATACTACGAAAAATTTCGCAGAGGACTCGTTTAGACATAGAATCGGCTCTGATTCACATAGCCAGTGTAGCTAACTTAGAAAAGATTGTCATACAACCTCGTTGAGGGGATTTTGCTAAAACTCTGTTTCTTGAGAACTCACCTAGGATATGAAACTTTGAGCCTCGTTATTTGACATTCCATTAGTTCTCCAAGTGAAAAAACATTAGACAATATTCCATCTTCGGAAACCAAAATATTTGATGTTATTTGACACATAATAATATCTATAACTATGGTGGGCTCATATTCATAATTATCGTCCTGCTACCCCAATATCACTGAGGAGTAATTAATAAAAAATCCTTCGAATATCAAACAGTCAGCCAGACAAAGAACCTCTTGATGTCCAGACTGATCTCCCATAATGTGTGCTAATCTTTAAAAGTTAATCGCATTATCATTTTTAGCTTTCTCCAATAACCCAATTTTCATCTAGTTGTCATTTTTGTTTTTCCTGCAAGTTACTTCCATGCCGAAAATCTGAAAGTAGTATATGCTGAGAGAGAGCTCTACTCTCTGCATATACTTAAATATCTTGTCAGGACATAGAACATAAATACAGTATGTTGGCTTTTATTTTCGGAAATAGTGTGACTTGGCATATAAAAAAAAATGAAAAGAGTACAAATTGTATGATTATTAATTACTTGGCTTAGCAGACTTCGCCTAGCCTGATCTCTGAAATCTATGGTACTTCTAGACGTAGTAAAATCTAATCTCTTGCAGAACTTCTGTATATTTTAGCATGGTTTTTGTTAACTTGGCATCACCTGGTTGACATCTTCAGTTACTTCGGATCAACCATCTCTACAACAAGTTACAAGAAGCTTATACTTTTCATCCCCACAACAAGCTTATACTTTACATGTGTGTCACCAAATAAAAATATCCTTCGTTATTCATAACACCGCCTTTCTTTTACAAAATGGAAGGACCAAACAAGTACAATATGTTTACATAAAAACTCTAACCCAGCTCAACTTTCAAGAATCGGTAAAAAGATTAGATTAAACAAAATAAGATTAATAAAAAAATGTAAGCAAGAAAAGGAAAGACTAAACTATGCTGTTCTGACTCAGCGGGCAACTGATGGCACTATACTAATCAGCCAAGAGAGTTTAAAGTCCACGTTGAGTTTCATTATCAGTCAACAACGAACATACACAGGAATGACCCAAACCCAAGGCCTCTCATGTTTTTAACTCAAAAAAATATTAACTCAAAAATATTATATTGTTGGATAAGGATTATTACATGAAACTAGTTGGAAGCCTAACAAGCTAAGCTCCAACGACATACTACTACATTAATTGAACAGGTTGCTGTGCTAACCTACCAGCGAGCCTTATGGGTAACCTAGCCAAGGGAGCCGAAACGACGGGACGGGGGGCTGAGATTGTGTCACAAGGGGGCAAGCTAACACTACCTTCCATGTTAATTCCTGCAATATTACGCCATTGGGGACTCGAACCTGGGACCTCCTGGAGCGCATTAAACTTTTGGGGAACGGGGATGACCAGCTGAGCTAGGACTCAAAAATATATTAAAAAAAAAATACAAAGGTGAGGGGAGGTGTGGGTATTCAGCTTCTTAGGGGCGGATCTATGTAGAGACTTGGGCTGGCCCAAAAAAACATTACATTTGGTAGTGTAATTGTGTTTGGTTATAACAAATCAAGCCCAAATATTAGGCTTAAGCAAGCCCAAGTCAAACCAGTTTGTTTTCAAGCCACCCAACATTCATTTTCTAGTTCCGCCACTGTAGCTTCTCCTGGGGCTTTATTTACTAACATTGTCAGTCAACTAACATAAGACAGCTAGATTTGGAACCATAATTTGGGGCATACAAGAAAATTTCGGGGCATACAGACTTATTATGCCATCCAATGATAGATTATAAGGGGTGTCCAAATGATGCTTAAGTTACTATAATAACCCTGCATAGTTTAAATTATATTAATGCCCTTCCACTAAATTAAATTCTAATCCTAAAACTCTCCCACTAATTAACTACCCCACTTAATTACCCCCACTAATCAACGGTTACCCATTAATTAACCGTTACTTAATTAATTTTTTTTTTAAAACTGAAAATTTTCAAAATCAAAAAACTCATTCTCCTCCCCTTTCTTCTTCAAAAACAGAACCGACCCCCCCCCCCCCCCCTATTCTCAAAGTCTGATTTTCGATTCATTTCTCGATTAAACCCATATATGGCACCTCGTGTTAAGCGATGCCCTAGAAATACGGTGTCGAATCCTGGTGTTGCTTTTATAGCATCTCAATCTAGGGTTTTTTTTTAAAAGATGGAGATGAAGATGATAGTGGATTATTGATTGGTGTTGGAGAACGAGAAATAGACCTTGATTCTATAAAATTGCACATAAAAAGGCATTTCCCACAAATCCATTGCTTGATTTTTCGTATTTCGTTGATTTCATGCCATGTAATCGATGATTCCTCTAGGTTTTGGTAGTTCCAGAGTAGTGTTCGGCTTAAATTTAGCAGTCGAACTTCTTTTTTTTTTTTTTCTACAGACGAGAACACTTCGACTGAAATTATGTAATGTTTTGAATATCGAATGAGCCGAACCTGAGTGTTCGGCTTATAATTGTTTTTTATGCTAATTAGACGAACTTGGATACGATTACTTAAAAATCCATCTTACACTGTTCGGCACATTGTTCGGCTCATTCGATAAATATCGAATGTGCCGAACTTGACTCTGTGTATGGCTAATAGCTTCCTTTAAACTTGTCCATTTATAGGTGACTTATCACATTGTTTAGTAGAGTTATATTTATTTATTTTGGAAAATTAATTAAGGTGTATCATTTGTTTTAGCACCCATTCGGGAAAATTCAAAGAGAAGCTTAAAAGGAAAACAATGGAAGTGACTACTTCTAATTCAAAAACTCCCAAACCTCGAGGTGGTGGCCCCAAAAACTTGCATGCAGGGAAAAGGGGAAATGACACAGGTGGATGTTTGCCTGTAGAACAAGAGGATGATAATGATGAAAATAAGGGTGTAGTATGAGGTGATGATGAAGATTGTGGTGGAGGGGGAGGAGGGGATGATGAATATGGTGGTGATCGCGAACCTATAACTTGATTTTTCTTCTCAAAATTGATGCATGTCGTTTTAGAGCTTTGGATGTATTTTTTATGATGTGGAAGATAATATGAATGATAAAATGTGGTGTAAAGAGATGATAAATATTGAAAGATCCCTGCTTAAGGATTTTCTTATATAGAGCTCTCAAATTTAGGCTTTATAATCCTTCCGAAACCGTTTGTCCTTGAGATAAAAGTCAATTTTGCGTCCAAACATGTCCCGAAGCGAGTGTCGAGTTCGGCTAATACCTTGCCAACCTTTCCCAGCCGAACCTGACAAGTGAAATTTACCCCAGGTGGTTGTCAGGTTCGGCTAACTCGATTAGATTACTTTTAAGCCAAACTTATCTCTGTAAATATTTCAAAAATCTTGATTTTTTGGCTCCAGGTTCGGCTAACTCGTGATGATGAGTTATCAGCCGAACTTATCTCTGAATACTCAAGTTTTTAGATTTTATTTTGGCCATAACTTCTTCGTCCGATGTCGGAATGGACTCATTCTTTTTGCGTTGTTTTCGTCTTTTCATTCTCTTGAAGATGACGATAATATCTCATTGATTTGAATGAGTTTAATTTGGACCTTGATGTTCTCCATTAGTAGACTTCAGTATCGTTTGGGGTTAGGTTCGGCTCATTCGCAATACTATTTGAAAGCCGATCTTTAAAGTTCGGCTCATTCGTGTTTGACTTGAAAAGCCGAACTACTTATCATATATGCGTTCGGCTTATTGGGGACTAAAATTATAAGCCGAACTGTTCTTATTTATCAAGGTTCGACATACAAATTATCTGCCGAACCTAACTTTGTTGCGCCGAACTACATAAAAAAATCAAAACTTTTGGTGAATTCAAGCTACAAAACGGACATTAAACAACGTCTACAATCATACCTATGTATTATTAGCATTGGGTTCCTCATCCATGAACTCATCTTCGGGATTTGGCTCCAAAAAGTCATCATCTTGAGCTTGATAAAAAAGTTGAGTTTGAGATTGAGTTTTGGGTAAAATCATTTTCATAATCCAAGAAAAAAGCCATCACCGGATCTCCATCGTAATTGATATGTATTTTCTTAGGTTTACGTGATGAAGATTCACCTTCCTCGCTCGAATTTGGATCACACATCTATCAACAATCACAAATATCTCAAAAAACAAAAAAAAATAAAATTTCTATCCTCCTCCTCCTCCTCCTCTTCTTCTTTTTCTAAAATGACTCACTAACTCTCTTTATAAATAAAATAATTATCATAAATTAACACTAACCTAACTACAATCATTAACAACCAATTAATCAAATTAACACTAATTTAACAATAATCATTCAAGGGTATTTTCGCATTTATGAAAATAGGTTGGATAAGGGATATCCTAGAAATATTATTTCCAACCCTGTTTTTGTCTTATTCAATATGCCCCAATTTTTATGTATGCCCCAAATGATGGTTCTAGATTTGATCAGTGATTGGATTCATTTTTGTTTGGTCTCATCCTTATTGTGTACTTCCATAACTAAGGAGTACTAGATTAGAGATATCAATCACATCTAGATGATTTTTTCTCTAGCTGTGGGGTACTTGACTACTTGTTGTCATGCATTTATAGTTTCTTTCCCCTTTCTATGAGAGAGTGGTGAGGAGAGATAATTTTGGTTGTTGCAACCACTTGAAGGTCCTTAACCACTTGCAACCTTGGTATTAAATGAAGTGGTTGTGGGAACTTTAAAATGAAATCCTTTGACTCCTGAAACAACCGTGATAAGAGGTCAGGAAAGCAATGGTTTTAACTATTTAATTAGTTCATTAGTGGTGAAATTACTAGTAAGAAATAAGTCTTTGTAGGTAGTACTTTTCAATTTGATTTTGGTGTTTAGTGTGATATGTGATGGAAAAGTGCATTTTTGTAGCCCACATCATGTTTGGCACAAACCGCCTATGCCATTACCATAACCATAAGCAAATGCTATAAAAATGATCGTCAAGTGATCACACTCAGCATTGCTGGAATTACATTATAGAATAATAATAACCCTATCGGGTTGGTTCCTAAAGTACCCAGGGGCGCAGCCAAAAAATGTTGGATGGGGTGCAAAAATTTGCTATGGGATGCAAGAAATTTTTTTAGGGGTGCAAAAATGCAGAAATAGGCTTGGATATGAAAAAAAATAATCTCTAATTAGGTTTGAAATGGGCTTTATAGCCAGCTGGGCAGGGGTGCAAGTGCACCCCTTGCAATGGGCTGGCTACGCCCCTGAAAGTACCCAAATCCCAACCCTCTTGCAAGAAGGATTCCAATTTCCCATTTCTTGATAAAATCACTAAGCATGCCTGCCTACTAACTGAATCATTAGACCCCTTGTGAACACCCCTTGGATTTCTCAGATTGAGGTTATCTATGCATGTTTGTGAACACCCCTTGGATTTCCTTTTTTTTTTGCCCCAAGACAATAGGAATATAGGATGTTTTTGCTCTTTCTTACTTGCAGTCCAAAGTCTCAACTGGATTTTCTACCACACTCGAGGATTAATAAAATTTGAATTGCCCTTTTGCAAACTTGAAGTCATACCTTTTGGATTTTCATGTATGCGTTTCCTTATCACACATTATGGCTTTACAAGTGTTGGTAACAAAAACACCATCTTACTTGGAATCATTATTTTCATATGGTGAGAAGACTAAAGAACGGTATTATTTATAGAAGTGACACATGGACATTAATTGTTAACGATGGTTTAGTTGAAACTTAGGTATAGAGGTTAAGAAGAAGAGTTTAGGGTTAGAGAAGAAACTGATTTCTTATTCACTATTTTGTGTTAGTTAAAATTACAATATACTCGTGTGTTATATATACACACTCGGTTACTTCTTTACAAAGAAATACCTAAGATACAAGAACCGTGTTTACAAGAAATACTATCTTTACAAAGTTACCTAAATTACAAACTCTTGTACGTAACTATTACGTTACTTCAATACCCTCCCGCAAGCGTAACGGGTCATCATGAACCGTGAGCTTGGACCTTAATAAAGCAAAACGATCCTTTGGAAGTGGCTTTGTAAAAATATCTCGCAACTTTGATCCTTTGAAGAAATGAAACGAACATCTAGTTGTTTCAAAGCAACTTGATCACGAACAAAGTGATAATCAATTTCTATATGTTTGGTGCGAGCATGAAAAATCGGATTCACTGTAAGGTAGGTAGCACCAAGATTATCACACCACAAAATAGGTGGAGACAAAGTATTAACTTGCAACTCCGAAAGAAGAGATCGAATCCACATAATCTCAAATAGTAGCAATAGCAAGACCTCGATACTCAGCCTCTGTACTAGAACGAGACACGGTTTTCTGCTTTCGAGCACTCCAAGAGATAATGTTAGCACCCAAATAAACGCAATAACCACTTGTAGACCGTCGATCATCCAGAGAACAAACCAATCGGAATCAAGTATAAGCACAAAAAGATAATCGTAGAGCATTAGTTTGGTTTGAGTGTGATGCCAAACGTAGAGGTTTGCTTAAGATATCGTAAGATACGTTTAACTAACATCCAGTGAAATTCCGTTGGAGCATGCATATACTGACAGACTTTGTTGACAGCATAAGCTAAATCTGGACGTGTAAATGTAAGATATTGTAAAGCTCCGACAATACTCCGATACTCCGTAGGATCACGTAAAAGAGTACTCCGATCAGATGATATATCACCAGTAGTACTTAATGGAGTTTGAATCGGCTTAACACCATCCATTTTAGCACGAATAAGAAGATCATGAGCATACCGCTTTTGTGTAAGAAACATACTGCATTTAATTGCGAGTAGCCTCAATCCCAAGAAAGTAAGATAATGAGCCAAGATCCTTGATAGCAAATTCCTTATTCAGAGACATACGAATAAACTCCAAGGTTGCATTATTAGAACCAGTCAAAATAATATCGTCGACATAAACAAGTAAGTAGACAACTCCTTGTGTATCACGTCGAATAAATAAAGAAGAATCACACTTAGAAGTAACAAAGCCTAGTTGAAGTAAGAATGTACTAAGCCGATGATACCATGCCCGTGGCGCCTGCTTTAAGCCGTAAAGAGACTTTTGGAGTTTACAGACGTGGTTAGGAAAGTTAGGATCAATATATCCTGGCGGTTGCTTCATGTAAACCTCTTCCTCAAGATTGCCATGCAAGAATGCATTCTGAACATCAAGTTGATTAATACTCCAATTATGGGACAAGGCTAAAGTAAGAGTAATCCGAATAGTGCATGGTTTGACTACCGGGCTGTATGTCTCACTAAAATCCACACCTTCTCTTTGATTGTATCCCTTAGCGACCAAACGAGCTTTGTAACGTACAATCTTGCCATTAGCATCTCTTTTAACCCGATACACCCATTTACAACCAATTAGATTCATAGAAGGATCAAAAGGAACATAGGTCCACGTACCATTTTTGAGAAGAGCATTATACTCATCATCAGATGCTTGACGCCAATTCGGGTCCGCCTGTGCTTGAGAGAAGCAGGTTGGTTCAATAGTGGAATCACAGACAAGAGAATATTTGGAGTTTGGCTTGAAAATCCCATCTTTGGCGCGAGTGACCATAGGATGAATAGACGGAGCATCAGTATGTACTGTAGATGACTGCATAGGCTCAGGTACTGCAGTTGAAGTTGAAAACTGGGAACTATCAGTAGCAGACAACGCAGGTGTAGAAGCTGACGTTGTGCGAGTAGGAGATGACGAGGCAGTTGTTGATGCAGACGGTGTAGCTGATGGTGCAGTTACTGGAGATAGCTGGACGTGCGGAATCGGACTATGCAGTTGTCGAAGAGAACCCACATCTGGAGATGGGTTTGGAGCCGGAACCAAAACAGTAGGAATGATAGTCATGGGTGAAGATGTTACCTCATCAGCAGAAGACGATGCTATCGTGGATGATGCTTTTGCCACAAAAGGGAAGGTGGTTTCATCAAAGACGACATGCCGACTAACGTATACGCGACCAGTAGGTATGTGAAGACATTTATAGCCTTTGTGTTGAAGACTATAGCCAATAAAAACACAAGGAGAAGAGGAGGGATCCATCTTATGAGAACGATAAGGACGAAGATGAGGAAAACAAAGACACCCAAAAACTCGAAGAGATGTATAGTCGGGTTGTGAGCCAAACAACAATTCATAAGGAGATGACTTAGAAAGAGCAGATGATGAGACTCGATTCATGAGATAACACGCAGTAAAAAATGCATCATACCAATAAGAGGATGGTATAGAAGCCATGGATAGTAGAGTTTGACCAGTTTCTCTAATATGGCGATGTCTACGCTCAACTAAGCCATTTTGCTCAGACGTATGAGGACAAGAAAAACGATGGAAGATACCATGCTGTTGAAGATAAGGAGTTAACTTGTGATACTCAAGTGCATTATCGGATTGAAAAATCTTGATCTTGCGACCAAATAAATTCTCAACATGTTTTTGAAAGACAAGAAAAATAGAATAGACATCAGATTTATGAGTAAGAGGAAACATCCATGTAAACCGAGAAAAGGCATCAATAAAAATTATGTAATAACGATAACCTTCATTAGAAATAATATGAGACGGTCCCCAAACATCCGAGACAATCAAATCAAGAGGATTCAAATAAATAGTAGTACTAGAAGAAAAGGGTAGCTTATGACTACGATGTTCATGACAAGAGGAACAAAAACTAATAGTTTTACTAGAAACAGGAAGAGAAAATTTTGATATGACATGACGCACAGTTCGCATCATAGGATGTCCTAATCTAGAGTGCCATTCTTGGAGACTAGCACGTTCACCAACAAGACTTTGTGTAGAATCAACGGAACTAAATGCCGAATCAAGAACATAGAGACCACCAACCCTCTTCGCCGCGCAAAGCACCTTCCCGTGCATCGATCCTTCACAAGACAAAAATTTGGATGAAACTCAAATAATACATCATTATCAGAAGTGAGACGAGAAACTGATAATAGATTGTGAGATATTTGAGGAGCAAATAAAGTGTTTTTAAGGTACAACTTACGATTAGGAGTACCTAAGATGGAGTCACCAGTATGAGAAATAGGAATAGTAGAACCATTACCCATCCTAATTTGATCAGGGCCTGTGTACTCAGAATAGGGATGAAGCTTGGAGAGATCATTTGTAATGTGATCAGTGGCTCCAGAATCAGGTACCCAAGGCGCAAAAGTCAAACTTTGAGCAGCATCCATGTAAGCACGAGGAGTAGACTGCGGAGGACGCCAGGGTGTAGATTGTGCACCAGATTGTTGTCTATGAGGAGGTTGAGGACGCCAATTACGATCGAAACGTTTCCAGCACATAGGGGCCAGATGACCTGACTTGTCACACATCTGACACTCTCGTGCAGGACGAGATCCAGGAGAGACAGTGGGCGTAGGCAGTAGTCCGGCAGCAGGAGAAGAGGTTCTGGAGGATGCAGCAGCAATAGGTTGAGACTGCAAGACTTTAGACTGTTGATCAATCCGCAGCTCAAACGTGAGCAGGTAGGTGATAAAATCTTCAAGCTTCATCGTTCCCATAGAGGTAGTAAGGGAAGCCACAATGGTGTCATAATAACCGGAGTCCAAACCAGCAAGTAAACAAGGCTGAAGTTCGAGTTGGTGACGACAAGATCGGTGGCAGCCAAGCTATCAACAATATCGCGAGCACGATCTATGTAAGCTCTCATAGAAAGAGAGCCCTTTTTCAAAGCACGTAATTCGCACTGAAGGTGATGGATATGCGCATCAGATTTAGAGGCAAAGAGAGATTCCAGGGATGACCAAACCTCGTGAGATGTCTTGAGACGATGCACACAACGGAGAACAGCAGGAGTAAGGGATGAAAAGATCCAGCCGAGTAGAATTTTATCCTGTTTCACCCAGGCAGCGTATTCAGGATTAGCAGAGGGAGGATTATCTGAGGTTCCAGGGTTAGGGTTCGGAATAGTGGCAGAGGGACATGGGTTAGTGCCCTCAACAAAACCAGCAAGGTCATATCCTTGAAGGTAGGGTAAAAACTGAGCTTTCCAAAGTGAATAGTTTGTTTCATCAAGCTTAACGGTGATAATATGGTGAGGTTGCGAAAAGTGTGAAGAAGCCATCATAGATTGAGCAGAAGAGATAACAGTTGGGATAGTTTGAACGGTGGAGGCAGCGGAAGACATGAGGATCTCAACAAGGATGATACCAAGTTGAAACTTAGGTATAGAGATTAAGAAGAAGAGTTTAGGGTTAGAGAAGAAACTGATTTCTTATTCACTATTTTGTGTTAGTTAAAATTACAATATACTCGTGTGTTATATATACACACTCGGTTACTTCTTTACAAAGAAATACCTAAGATACAAGAACCGTGTTTACAAGAAATATTATCTTTACAAAGTTACCTAAATTACAAACTCTTGTACGTAACTATTACGTTACTTCAATAGGTTTATTATATTTCATTTTTTTTGTTTGGAATTCCTTGGTAATTTTTGTGAGGTGGCGGAGAAAATTGAAGTATAAAGAACAAAATTAGCTCGTGTGTCTCAGTACTGTATTCTACTTATTGCAAGGGTTATTTTGTTTTTGGTACTCAGGTTTTGTCCAACTTTTGAGTTTGGTCTAACATTTGTCCAGCTTGGTGTTTGGTACTTGGAATTCACATTGACTTTTGTTGACCGTTTATGAGTAGGCTTTAATTAATTCTTATGAAATAAAATTACTGAAAAATAACGAGTTTACAATGATACCCCTCAAGTGGATCTAATCTAACGGTTAATAAAAGTAATAAAAAATCTACGGTCCTGTTATTTTTTCTATCTTATCTACCAGTTATCGGCTCATCCTCAACAGATCCTTCTCTATTCTCCCTGCTAATGCTACCGTGGTCTCTATTCTGTAGAACCTGCGATGTGTTTTTTTTTTCCTTCTTTTCGTTAAACTCATCATATAAACATATCAGTAGTTGATTTACTTGGATCAGATAATGAAAAAAAAACTATAGTTATGTGATATGCTACTTCTGTTTCAGAGATGATTAGGATTTTGTGTTCAGTTAGGGTTTCGTTGTTTTGAAGAATTGAGGTTCCAAATAAAAATTAAATTAGGGTTTCAATTGTTCTTTGATTTTCAATTTGATTTCTTGACAGAATCGATCCAACATGGGTTTGTGATTTTATTAGGGTTTCAATTTGCGATTTTTATGAGACAAGAAGAAGGTATTGGTCTTGTTTCAGATTCACCAATCTGAGTTGGAAAAGAAGATTAGGGTTTCCTGAGCTGCGAATCGAAAGATGAAGAAAAATTGTGATATGGGTTTGCTGTAATTGAGGTGAAAATGGTTGTGTTAATGTTAAGAATGAAAATTAGGGTTTTTGATGGCTGAGTTTGATTTCGAGATTGAGAAATGGGTGATTGCTGGCAAAGAAATGGTTCAAGATTGAAGTTGTTCTTGATGGGTTTATCTAATTTTTGAGGTTGAGAAGGGTAATGAAACTGTAATGGCAATGGAGAGATAGGGTTGTTGTTGATTTAAATAAAAGATGGGTTTTTTTAGGAATGACAATTATAAGTGGTGTGGTTTCTTCAGAGAGAAAAACAATGGATCCGAGTTTGTTGAGGGTGGTGAAATGACCTAGCCCGAGGTTGATTGATGCGAGAGATGGTGGATGAGTTAGGTTTCAGAGGTTGTGGTTGTGAATTTGCAGTGACTAGATGTATGTTTAGGTTGGTTGTGAGACATAGTCCTTTTTTCAACTCCGTATAAACTTTAAAGCTCAAGGTTTTATTTTGAAAAGTAGATTTGATATCATAGAAGCAACTCATCTTTCAAACTTTTGTAATAGGCATGGCTGTAGCCAAGTTTGGATAGGGGAAAACTATAGAGTCCTAATGAACAACCTTCAATTCTAATTCTGGAATCCAAATGTAAACATTCCCAATCCTAACTATTGTGGGATTGTAAGGGAGAATTTTTTAACATGAATGAATGAGGCATAGTCCTTTTTTTCGAAAAAATAAGAAGAAGGTTGGCTCTGAGACAGAAGAGGTGTAAGCCGGTGATAGCAGTTGTGGTTTTGATATGATGTAGTGAGAATTCAGGTGTAGTTCAGCTGTTCTTGCTGCTATCGTTGGTGTCTGGTAGAGAAACAAGAAGGAAATAGTTCAGATGGTGGTGCTTGTGTGAAGGCAGGGTCTGAGCAGCTGAAGCTAGGAATAAGTTACAGTTGGAATGTATGTCTGCAGGTTTAAGGTTGCGAGCTCAGTCTGGTGATAGAGAGGCAAATGAAGTTTGCGATTGTTGTGATAAAGAGGCAAAGAAAACGATGGTGGTGGCTATGGCTGTGATGTGTTAAGAGAAGATGAGTTTGCCTAAATGATTTTGATGTAATGTAAATATTAATAAATTGAAGGGTATGCTTGTAATATGCTTTCACATTTTAATTTTATATAAATTTTATTAATAATTTACAAACAGAAGTCAATATTTAACCTGGTCAAAGGAAGTCAATGTGAATTCCAAGTACCAAACACCAAGATGGACAAATATTGTTAGACCAAACTCAAAGCTGGACAAAACCTGAGTACCAAAAACAAAATAACCCATATTGCAAATATAAATATGAATGTTGGTGCTTTGTAATTTTTCTAATAAGTAAATTGATTATGAGTAGCTGACTTCAATATGCATATGATTGTTGGGGAGGGAGTATTAGGCTTCATCAAAGACACCAGAATTCTAAAAACTTGCATTCATTGAGTAAACCATACACTCTACAGGTTTGGAAATGAAACGACACTTAGGCTGTGTTTGATAGGAGTTAATTCCATGGAAATAACGTGTATTTCGTCTCAAAAATCTATTTCTATGGAATTGTAAAAAATGTGTGGCCAAAAATATGTTTTAAACTTAATTGCATTGAATTCCATGGAAGTCTTTCCTTGCTACCCCTAGAAAATTGATTCCATGGAATCACTTTCCATGAAATTGTTTCCTTTCTCTGTTATCAAACACATCCTTAAATTTTGTCTGCGTGTGCGCGTTTTTATTTTTTTTAATCTTGTTCTTCTTCTGAACCAATGGGTGCCTTTGCTAGTAAGCAGTAAGTAGCAGCCTAAGTAGCAGCCATACGACTTAAATGAGTTGATATGCCAATCTTTTTTATTTTGAAGGAACTGAACCGCACCTGAGAACTTTTGCAAGTGGACGCAAAACATCTCTGAAATTATCTCTTTCATTAAGTCTACTTTATTTCTTGGTCTTCAAATTTTGACATTTTTAGACTTTTTCTTGTTGGTATTGGGATTTGGATTGAAAAGCATTTGTCCGTCTGTTTTTCGTTATTTTCTTTTTAGAACTCGCGGTCCTGTTTCCATTAGGAATTTAACCATTTTCACAAGAAATTTGAAAAAACACAAGGATTTATTATCTTTCGTATGGTACACAAAATTAGATCCAATCATTTGGTTTGAGAATATGAAAATATAATTACATAAAAAAAAGAGAATATGTTAATTTACATTGGAAAATACAAATTTCGTCGGATTCTGCTAGTTGTTCTCTCCAAAATTCAAAATTCATAACATTACAGAACTTTACAAATAGTATTTGTGTTTCAAAAACACTAAGCACGGGACAAAATGTAAGGCAAAATAGATGGGAAAAACGTTGGCCATGATATGAGGCCCATATAAGGAAAAATAGATATGATAAAAACGTGGTCCATGATTTGAGGCCCATCCAGTGTTGGATATATGTAATAACATAGAAAATAAAATGGTTTTCGTTATTCGGTTTGCCGCCATAATGGGAAGCATTCTATGCCAAATAGACGCAATGGATGTTTGTAGGAGATGAAAAGGCATCTCCAAATGGTGTGATGGTATCACATAGACACATCCATTCTCATTAGACACTATTGATGTCTATTGGAAGTGAAGATGCATCACCAATGGGCATGAGTCCCCTATAAGTAGTGATGATTTATTTTCATTCTTGTATGGAAAGACATATGTCTCTCATTTGTTTTCTCTTTAACCATCATCAAATTCTTAATACTGTGCGTTCTCGGTCAGAGAAGGTAGTAGAACTCTTGAATCCAGCAAAGTTGTTAGGGCTTCACTGTATCCAGAAAACATTATTTCATTGACCGATTGTACTCTCCAATTATTTGGGAATGATGGCAATATTTGCTGAAAAAAATCTCAACGCCTTGAAGTCACTGATACAACATACTTTTCGTTCTTAGATTTCATCCTCCAGTACCAAATTTCCAACAATTTTCGGCAAATAGTTTTTCGAACAATGGATGATGAAACTTAAATCGATTCACGTTGTGAAATCCTCTAAGAACATGCACATGTAAATGTTTGCAACAAAAGGTTCCCCTATGTCATCATCGGTGTGATATATTTGGGAGACGATTGGTTGCTTTCTAAGATATTGAAAATATCCAACATTCAAAGCTGCACAAAAAGTGGACCCATGTTAATCACTGGTGGATAAGGGCGTCGTATTTAGCTCCGTGTGTGCTTTGATTGGTTGACCTGTCAACTATTTGCCGGCTTACTATAGTTAGATTTACTAGGTACCTAGAAACATTTATGAACTTTACTAACAACTTTAGCTTTTTCTATTTACAGGAAAATCCAAGGAGACAAATATCACAGAATCTCAATAAATCTCATATTTGTTGGGAAACCAGAAAGTAGAGAAGAGGACTGAAACGTAGAGGGAAAGAGAATAAAGATTGTATTTCGTATGTGCATGTATTACAAGAATTTACGACTATATTTGTAGGGACAGAAGAAATCCTAATATTAGACACAAGGGTATTTTAATAAATAAATATTGGTTTGTAACACTCTTCCTGATGACCACTGTGGCTAAGTCAAAAGAGAAAAAAATCTGAAATTAAAAGAGAAAAAACCTGAAACCAAAAGAGAAAAAACCTGAAATTAGACTTGAAACCGTGTTGGACAAGCTAATTTGTCTCTAATAAGAACTATTTCAAACAAAATTGTATTAAAAACACAATTTCTGTCTCAGTCTAGTTTGTCTTTCATAATCATATTTTTCCCTATTTTGTGAGCCACTAAGACTTTTTTAGACTCAGGTTTCTGTCATGAGCGACAAAAATTAAGGCAACTATCCCACTTGGCAAATAAATCTTAAAATGTTACTCCAGTTTACACACAAACCTGTCTATCATTTAGAGACGGAGGTAGTATTATGCATGTTTTGTGAACTCCTTTAGATTGTTCTTTTTATTTTGCTCCCACACAATAAGACTTACAAGATTTTATACCACCCTTAATAGATTAATAAAATTCAAATTGCCCCTTTCACGTACTTAAGTCATAACTATATATTGAATCCCATGTATGTTTTCTCCTTATAATGGTCACACTTTTTGGGTTTACATTCACTTATCATAACAAGTATTCCATTTCAAGGGTACTTAGAGTCATTACTTTAATGATGAGTAAATTGAAAATACTATTAAAAATAACGCCCAATTGTGGGATAAAAAAACTAATTGGGGATATGAATTACTAACCCCATCCAGTAATATCCGTTAAGGGGTGTTTTTGGGGGCGGAAATACTAAAATACCCTTCCATCTAAATTAAAATTTAAGACTTAAAATCAAAATAAAAATCAAACCCTAACAAGTTCTTAAAGATGGGTTAAATTGAATTGTTCTTGAAGAAGAAGAAGAAGAAGAAGAAGAAGAAGAAGAAGAAGAAGAAGAAGAAGAAGAAATGGCTTTATTGAGAAGGTACATGATACCTAATCATATTTAAAGTGTTGTTGTTGTTTTAGAACTTCGTTTGGGTTAGAATCATAAATTTTCAATCCACTCCCGGTTTGTGTTTATGATGAATACCCTACTATTTTTTTTGTTCCGGCGTAGTTTTTAGGATGAATACCATGTCGATACTTGTTATTTCAGACAAGTTTTCTGTATGTTTTTGTCCTCAAACCGGCACGGTACACTTGGGAATAAACCATGCCAGCACTACTACCGACATGCTCGATAATGAACTTTCTATGACGGTAGTGTACTTCCAATTTTCAAAATTGGGGGATATTGTGTATCGGCATGGTGAAAGTATGAATACCATGCCGATTTGGTCACTGCCGGCATGGTATTCATACTTTTACCATGCCGGCACTGAGTTTTTCAGGCGCAACAATGGCGAATTCAATGAAAAAAAATATCAAATTTCAATACATTAATACCTATATATGAGTAATTGGAGCACTTATATGTTCAGCTAGTTTACTTTCCTGGGTTGGTTCTTCACCTAAACCTTCGTGATCATAAATATCTTGATTTGATGTTGTTGCATTAACAAATTCAATGATAATGATTTATTCTAATTATTATCAAACTAATCTATTAACTTAACTAATTATATTTAACCACTAAACATGATTAATAAGGGGTAGATTAGGAATTAGATAAAATACTTAGATAAGGGGTGACCCTGATTTGATATTTAAATCCAGTTTTTGTCTTTTTCCTCTATCCCCAATTAGTTTTTTTATCTTCCAATTGCGCGTTCATTCATTAAAAAAGTGACACAAGATACATTGGTATAATTTTTAATAATGGTTACATCTTTCGCCATTTGTTTGGAATTTCTAGTTCATAGCTGTGAGGTGGTGGAGGGAACCGGAGAATAAAGAACAAAAATGGATTGCGCGCCTTGGTACCATGTAATTTTTTTCGCCATGTGAATTGAGTTTGAGCAGTTGGCTTTCCGATGTATATGATTATTACGTGGAGTTTCAGTCCATACGGAAATATCTAAAGTTAGCACATGCAGGTGAAGGCTAAAGCCAATCATATGTTTATGTTTTAAGAATTACTGCATTACTAGTAAGATTAAGTCAGCGGATGAAAAAAAAAAAAAGTTTAAGTCACGAGCTAAAATTAGCGACTTCATGAATCTGAATGAGTAATGTAACTAGAGGTAACCGATCAAAATAAATAATTTATTTATTTTTGTTAATATATTGCTATGTGATCTAATTGAGTTAATGATGCAAACACATTTGAATATGAATTTCCTATCAGTGATCATGTCATTAATATGAATTTAAACTAGCAAGTTCAAAATGGCATGATTTGATGGTGGCTTTTTATCACTGGTCATTTAACTCGCCCGGTAAAATATGCAGGTCACTTTTATGCTTTGTTCAATGGAGGCAGCATCTCTCAAAGTTGGTCGTTTCCAAGTACTATGGCGAGCAATGTCGCATCAGTGGCTATTTAAAGTCTCGCTGCTTTAAATTAAACAGTATCCACCTAAGAAGACTAGATCCCCAGGTAATAACACTGCTCTTTCCGCCTTTTTTTAAATTGAGGTTCGGACGGAATCAAGTAAGGGTAACTGGCGCCCGACTTTTGGATCAATAAATTTGAATTACCCATTTCACAAGCTTGAATTCATACCTTTTGGATTCTCATGCATGTATTTTTTTCTTGCAATGGTCACACATTTTGGATTTACAAGTTTTGGTTACTTATAACAAGTATTTCATTTTCAAGGTTATAATTATAATCACCAAAAATTAGAAAAATCTTATTTCGAATCATTATTTGAATAATGAGAAGATTAAGAAACCTACATATAAAAATCCAAGAGACATTAATCATTAATAAAGGTTTCATCTCTCACTTTTTGTTTGGTTTCATCTCTCATATGTGAGGTGGTTGAGAAACCTAAAGCATAAAGAACATAAATGTGCGAGTATGTGTTATTTTTGACTTTTTGTTATCTGTTATTTCAAATAAAAAAAAATGTTGGTATAAATATTGTTTTCAAAACGTGAATTGAGTTTGAGTAGTCGACTTTACGAATTAAATTATTGACGGGAATCCATTCGAATATGAAATTGTTGTTTATGGAAATATAAGAATAATTTTTTGTAATCACGTATATCATTGTATTACCGAGGATAAAGTTTCTAGTGATCGTATCAATGGTTTGAGTTTGAAATTTGTTACAACCAAATTCCTTATCTATAAAAAAATAAACAACAAATTTTTGTATTTTTTCCTCTAATAAATGGTTCTATGTTTTACGAGTCTTTAAGGCCGAGCACCATGTTGAAGGATGTAACAGCCCTACTTTCCATATAACCCCGGCCGATGATTAAATAGAAAATATGCCGTTAATTTCCTGCAACAAGGTACATAACCCACAGAAAACTAGGAACACAGTTCCATTACAATTGAATATGCAGAAGGGAGTTTTATTTCTTAACGAAAATAACGATTTAAAAAAAATGGTGTTCTTGACTTCAATAATATAATCCACCTTTAAAAAGGAGCTAGCAAAAGAAAAAAAATAAATAAATAATGAAGTCTACCCAAAAGCAATTATCCCCACTGCCTCACAACTACGTAGCGGAAATGAAATAAAATAAGAAGTATAGATGTCCACCCTCAGTTAGATATCTTCTGAATATCCACCGATACTGGAATCAATCAAACTCCTTCACGATTCCTAACAACACCTGAAAAATAATCAACGGGAGTTAAACTCCAAGCAAGTTCACGATAGATCCTGACCACGACAAATTTAAGAATTTATTGAATAGGTAACTAAACAGGTGCAACACTAAACATAATTTAAGCAAATTGGACAAATCAACTATTTAAACTAATTGAGATACAAGATAACTAGGAATCCAAGGTATTACAAAAAAATTCTAGATACTACTGAAAGGAACAGATCCATCTGGGCGTACAAAACTTACCCTACAAATGATGTCGTGAACTATTGTCATTACACCACTTCGAAAGAGTTGACTGACTGCTCTTTCAGAATGTTTGTAGGAAACATACACCTACTGTAATCACCCTAATACACAACAAGGAAGTAACCAATGAGACATCTCTAAAATACTGCCTACACCATGTCTCACAACTGCACTCATTTTCAGTACTGTTTCACAGTGTGTAAGTATACCATACCACGTAACCAATTCAACCACGGCCAGTCATCTCAAATTCACCTAATGATCAAGGAAATGGATGTCATGTGCCGTCTGTTACCTCAAGAGTCGTTAGTTGCATTAACTATATCAAGTACAAGTCCACTTTACTATCAAATCTCAACAATTTGAATACTCACGTGCATAACCACTACAAGCCAATGGTTCAACAGCCACCACGAATTCATGGACAATAGATTACTATACCTAAACACCAGTTAAAAATTAACAACAAGTTTTGTTAGGAATACTAGAGATATAGCTAGATATTCCTACTACCACCGTATACCTGTATGTGCCGGATCAGGCTAACTAATGACCACACTTTCTTTCTTAACTAAATACAGGGTCATATTCTACTTTCTATTCACAGACATACACAAAATCACACCATAATTTGAGAAGCAATAAAGTAAACACTCCAAACGCTTTCCTAACCATTTTTCTCATTAGTCTTAGCTGCCATTTATGATCCGAAACAGTCATACACCACGAACTCACTACATAATTATTCCTATAAATTAAGCTGTGTAAGGAGGATCTCTTAACTCAAATTTACTTGAAGAGATGCTAACAATAAGGTTTAGGTCTCAAGCTAAGATTATAGTAACGGTGACCTAAAGGCTGTACAACAAGCGCCAAAATTCTTAAAATCGAACAACAAAACATTAATCTCATGGAAGAAATAATTATTGCAAAAACCTACGTTTCGGTGGGATTAATAAGTTAGGTTTTAAAACCCCTAAATTTGTCCTAATACAGAAACAAAGTGAACTTGCCTCAATCACAAACGGAAGTAGCCAATCCTTTCGAGAAGAAATCACTTCACCGTATCAAGCCCTATAAAGGAAACACAAAAATTTATCATGATCAAACAATACATCTCCAAGCAAAAGAGATCTAGTGGAAAAATCACTACTTACCGCTACTTAGATCGTGAACTTTACTGTGAAACCTATTTAGTGTCGCCGACTATTTTCCTTGTTTATTTTCCTAGGATCCTCGAATGTTATACCAATATATACTTTACTGGCTTCTACACATCAGGGAGCAATGAAAAAGTCAAAAACCTAATATTTTATCTTAGGTATTAGTTAGGATAACTAATAAGACACCTTGTTTTACTAAGGGCCTCCCTAAGGCACTAACCATTTAGATAATAAAAACAAGAGTATTACAGTCTACCCCACTAAAAAAAGGATTACGTCCCCGGAATCTGATTTACCTCACTACTAAAAAGATATGGGTGAGAACGACGAATGACATCCTCACGCTCCAAAGAAGCTTCTCGCTCGTCTTTTGGATTCCACTGCACCTTGACAAATGGTATCGCTCGAGACCGAAGTTGTCTTACTTGTCGATCTACAATACGAATCGCCTTGTCTTCATAAGTGGCATCTGGTTTCACAACCAACTCACTAAGGTCGGCCTTCTGAGTTCTCTCTCCATCTCTTAAGTGTCTACGTAGCATAGAAACATGAAATACGTTGTGCACTCCGGACAACTGTGGTGGTAACTCTAGCTTGTATGCCACATTCCCAATCTTCTTAGTTATAAGGAAAGGTCCTATAAATCTAGGAGCCAATTTTCCTTTCTTCCCAAACCTCATAACTTCTTTCATAGGAGAAACCTTAAGTAACACTTCATCTCCAACATCAAGAGGTAATGGTCGACGCTTCCTATCTGCGTAACTTTTCTGCCTACTCTGAGCTTTATGAAGACAATCCTTAACCACTAAGATCTTCTCTGTAGTGAGCTGAACCAAATTAGGCCCCAAAAATCTCTTTTCACCCACTTCTACCCAACATACCGGTGAACGACAAGGTATTCCATAAAGAGCTTCAAAAGGAGCCATACCAATACTCGATTGATAACTATTATTGTAAGCAAATTCTGCCCATGGTAGATAATCATCCCAATTTCCCCCGGAAATCTAGCACACATGCTCGAAGCATATCCTCCAATATTTGATTAACTCTCTCTGTCTGACCATCAGTATAAGGATGAAATGAAGTACTAAAATCCAAATCTGAACCCAAAGCTTGCTGAAAGCTTCTCCAAAATTTGGAAGTGTATTGAGCACCTCTATCAGAAATAATTGAGACCGGCGTTCCATGCAATACCACAATCTTCTCTACATAGAGTTTACATAATCTATCCACGCTGTAGGTAGTATGCACTGGTAAAAAGTGTGCCGACTTAGTCAACCGATCCACTATTACCCAAATAGAATCATGTCCTCTCTTTGATCTCGGTAGTCCAACTATAAAATCCATGGAAATATTTTCCCATTTCCATTCTGGGTATTGGGAGTGGTTGTAATTCTCCAGCTGGCTTTTGATGCTCAATCTTAACTTGCTGACATGTTCGGCATTTAGAAACATATTCTGCAATATCTCGCTTCATACTTTTCCACCAAAACTGTCTACGCAAATCCTTATACATTTTTGTAGCTCCGGGATGGATAGTGTAGCGACTATGGTGAGATCCATCTAATACCTCACGTCTCAACTGGGCGTCCACGGGTACACATAACCGACCTCGAATCCGAAGCCCACCATCCATCCCAACATTAAAATCTTCACTTAAGTCTCCAGATCCAAGTAGTTTCACACACCAATCATCCTTGGACTGAGCCTGAACAATACGGCTAATAAGTGCAGGTTGTACCACAAGATTTCCCAAAAATGCTTGAGAAGTAGAAGAATTCTTAACGTCTAAGAAAAACTCAGCGACTGTCTCTAACATCTTCCACTCTTCCGCCATCATGAAAGCTAACAAACCCCTTGGTTTTCGACTCAAGGCATCATCTACAACATTCGCCTCAAGGGGTGATATTGTAAGCCGAAAGTATAATCATTGATGAGCTCCATCCATCGACGCTGTCTCATATTCAAATCCTTCTGGGAAAATAGATACTTGAGACTCTTATGATCAGTGAAAGCTCAAATCTCTCGCCATACAAGTAATGACGCCACAACTTCAGAGCAAAAACTACCGCTGCCAACTCCAAGTCATGGGTTGGATAATTCTTCTCATGAGCATGCAATTGCCTAGATGCATAAGCAATAACCTTACCTTCCTGCATCAAAACACATCCCAATCCTAGAAGTGAGGCATCTGTGTAAACCACTAGATCCTTTCCTTCTTCGGGTAAGGTCAAACCGGCGCCAAGTAAGCTTAATCTTAAGCTCCTGAAAAGCGTCTTCACACTTAGAATCCCAAACAAACAATACTCCCTTCTTAGTTAGCCTAGTAAGAGGTCCCGAAATACGAGAAAAATCTTTAATGAAACGACGGTAATATCCAGCTAAACCAAGAAAACTTCGAATCTCTGAAACCGTTGTAGGTTGTTTCCAACTCAACACTGCCTCAATCTTGGAAGGGTCTACAGAAACTCCGGATTCAGATATCACATGCCCCAAAAACTTAACTGATTGTTGCCAAAATTCACATTTCGAGAATTTTGCAAACAACTGATGCTCTCTTAAAGTCTGCATCACTAAGCGTAAGTGTTCCATGTGTTGTTCCCGAGTCTTAGAGTACACAAGAATATCATCGATAAAAACAATAACAAACCGATCAAGAAAATCTCTAAATACTCGATTCATCAAGTCCATAAAAACCGCAGGTGCATTCGTAAGCCCAAAAGGCATCACCAGAAACTCATAAGAACCATAACGAGTAAGGAATGCAGTCTTAGAAATATCTTGTTCTCTAACAAAAAGCTGATGATATCCAGATCGCAAATCGATCTTCGAAAACCATATATCCCCTTTCAACTGGTCAAAAAGATCATTAATCCTAGGTAAAGGATACTTGTTTCTTATCGTGACCTTGTTCAGTTCACGATAGTCAACACACAATCGTAAAGAACCATCTTTCTTTTTCACAAATAAAACAGGAGCACCCCATGGTGAAGAACTACGTCGAATAAATCCTTGACTTAAAAGCTGGTCAATCTGAGACTTCAATTCATGCATTTCCTTTGGAGCCATTCTATAAGGAGCACGAGCAATTGGTGTCGTACTGTTTGAAGTTCGATGCGTAACTCCACTTGCCTATTTGGAGGTAATCCAGAACCTCTCGGAACAAATCCGCAAAATCAGACACAACTAGTATACTGGAAATCTGTAGAGACTCATTGTCTACTACTTCACCCTCAATATGGTTAAAGAAAGCTTCTACAAACAGACTTCGAGTTGTAGTCTGCACCACTACCTTAGATTGATCCGGCTTTGCAAAAGTGATTGTCTTGTCAGCACAATCCAATTGCACAAAGTTAGAAGATAACCAGTCCATTCCTAATATTACATCGTAAGGAACCATATCTAACACATAAAGATCCGCCAAATGCTCAACATCTCCAATCATAATAGGACAAGAATCAACCTTGTTACTCAACTCTACCATACTACTCGTAGGAGTAGCAACACATAAAGGAAATTCACACACTTTCATAGAAAGATTTACCATGCGAACTAACTTAACAGATATGAAAGAATGAGTAGCTCCCAGTATCAAATAAAATACTAACAAGCTCTCCTAAAATAAAGAAAGTACCTCCCAAAGTAGCATTCCCCGTCTTAAAAGTTGCACAACAAAGAGTTGACCTTGGCCACGAGGCTGCACATTACGGTTTGCAACCCCAGTGTTTGGTTGCTCACGTCTATCTGTTGTCTGAACTTTCTCTTTGGTACATTCTGATGCCTTGTGCCCCCTTTCACGACAGTTATAACAAAACCCATAGAAGTTAATTGGTTTGGCAGCAAGAGCCTCGCCTTCAGCTGGCACTACTGCCCCTTCATTACCACCGTTCTTCTGACCACGGTTCCCTTGATTCCAATACCCCTTCCTTTTCTTCCCTGGCTGATCACCTTTTTGAGTGACATTCTGGGTCTGCTGGTTCCTACCACTTCCATGTTGACCTGAAGAAACCTTTGATGCACGGTCAACCTTATTGTCCTTCTTCAAGTATTCCTCATCCCTCTTATGAGCCAAGAAATCTTGCTCAAGCTCTCTGGCACATTCAAGCCCTAACATATGTGTCAATCATATGATTTGCAACAATATGCCTCCGATACACAGCATTCAGACCATAAACAAACCTACGTCTATTTTTCTCTTCAGTATCCACCAAGTGAGGTACAAACATCGACAATCTTGAGTATTCAATATCGTACTCTGTAATAGATAAAGTACCCTGCTTAAATGAAAGAAACTCTCTCTCCTTAGCATTTCGAATACTCCGAGGGAAATACTTGTCATCAAACATACGAATGAAGTCTGTCCATGTCATGGTGGCATGATCCAATCCACGTGAAGTCAAGTCCACCAAGTATGAGCATCTCCGGTGAGCTCAAAGGTAGCTAATCTCTCGCTTGAAGACTTCAGTGCAAGAAGGTCCTATGGCCCTAAAAATCTTGACCATCTCATCCTTCCATTCATGGGCTATCATTGGGTTATCAGACTTTCCAGAAAATTCTTTCGGGTTCAACTTCTTGAACTGAAACTGAACCTTTCTATACCTATCTTCCTCAGTTTCAGCAGGCGGTCCTTGGTTCTGATGATTGTTGACTTGTCCAAAGATTTTGTTCATAACAAGAAGACAGCTGACGCTTGGGCTATTAACTGGGTCAGCTGTGCCATATTCACATTCACGGTCTGGTTTCCTAATTGTGGTTCATCTCCATCAATAGGACCACCATTTCCGGTACTACCTCTTCCAGTACCAGTACGTCTCCTAGTACCACGCCTTGACATTCCTATATAAGTCAATGATAATCTTAGAAAAGAATATAAAAAATATACTAATATTTATAAAGCATATCCAATCCATGGATATACATAACGAAACGTCCTAGGCTCACTCCCCCAAGTCCTAGAGTTACTCTAACCTAAGCTCTGATACCAACTGTAACAGCGCTACTTTCCATATAACCCCGGCCGATGATTAAATAGAAAATATGCCGTTAATTTCCTGCAACAAGGTACATAACCCACATAAAACTAGGAACACAGTTCCATTACAATTGAATATGCAGAAGGGAGTTTTATTTCTTAACGAAAATAACGATGTCAAAAAAAAATGGTGTTCTTGACTTCAATAATATAATCCACCTTTAAAAAGGAGCTAGCAAAAGAAAAAAAATAAAAATAAATAATGAAGTCTACCCAAAAGCAATTATCCCCACTGCCTCACAACTACGTAGCGGAAATGAAATAAAATAAGAAGTATAGATGTCCACCCTCAGTTAGATATCTTCTGAATATCCACCGATACTGGAATCAATCAAACTCCTTCACGATTCCTAACAACACCTGAAAAATAATCAATGGGAGTTAAACTCCAAGCAAGTTCACGATAGATCCCGACCACGACAAATTTAAGAATTTATTGAATAGGTAACTAAACAGGTGCAACACTAAACATAATTTAAGAAAATTGGACAAATCAACTATTTAAACTAATTGAGATATAAGATAACTAGGAATCCAAGGTATTACAAAAGAAATCTAGATACTACTGAAAGGAACAGATTCATCTGGGCGTACAAAACTTACCCTACAAATGATGTCGTGAACTATTGTCATTAAACCACTTGAAAGAGTTGATTTGTGCTCTTTCGGAATGTTTGTAGGCAACATACACCTACTGTAATCTCCCTAATACACAACAAGGAAGTAACCAATGAGGCATCTCTAAAATACTACCTACACCATGTCTCACAACTGCACTCATTTTCAGTACTGCTTCACAGTGTGTATGTATACCATACCACGTAACCAATTGAACCACGGCCAGTCATCTCAAATTCACCTAATGATCAAGGAAATGGATGTCATGTGCCGTCTGTTACCTCAAGAGTCGTTAGTTGCATTAACTATATCAAGTACAAGTCCACTTTACTATCAAATCTCAACAATTTGAATACTCACGTGCATAACCACTACAAGCCAATGGTTCAACAGCCACCACGAATTCATGGACAATAGATTACTATACCTAAACACCAGTTAAAAATTAACAACAAGTTTTGTTAGGAATACTAGAGATATAGCTAGATATTCCTACTACCACCGTATACCAAGACGTGCCGGATCAGCTAACTAATGACCACACTTTCTTTCTTAACTAAATACGGGGTCATATTCTACTTTCTATTCACAGACATACACAAAAACACACCATAATTTGAGAAGCAATAAAGTAAACACTCCAAACGCTTTCCTAACCATTTTTCTCATTAGTCTTAGCTGCCATTTATGATCCGAAACAGTCATACACCACGAACTCACTACAGAATTATTCCTATAAATTAAGCTGTGTAAGGAGGATCTCTTAACTCAAATTTACTTGAAGAGATGCTAACAGTAAGGTTTAGGTCTCAAGCTAAGATTATAGTAACGGTGACCTAAAGGTTGTACAACAAGCGCCAAAATTCTTAAAATCGAACAACAAAACATTAATCTCATGAAAGAAATAATGATTGCAAAAACCTACGTTTCGGTGGGATTAATAAGTTAGGTTTTAAAACCCCTAAATTTGTCCTAATACAAAAACAAAGTGAACTTGCCTCAATCACAAACGAAAGTAGCCAATCCTTTCGAGAAGAAATCACTTCACCGTATCAAGCCCTATAAAGGAAACACAAAAATTTACCATGATCAAACAATACATCTCCAAGCAAAAGAGATCTAGCGGAAAAATCACTACTTACCGCTACTTAGATCGTGAACTTTACCGTGAAACCTATTTAGTGCCGCCGACTATTTTCCTTGTTTATTTTCCTAGGATCCTCGAATGTTATACCAATATATACTTTACTGGCTTCTACACATCAGGGAGCAATGAAAAAGTCAAAAATCTAATATTTTATCTTAGGTATTAGTTAGGATAACTAATAAGACACCTTGTTTTACTAAGGGCCTCCCTAAGGCACTAACCATTTAGATAATAAAAACAAGAGTATTACAAAGGATTTCCCTTCGCTATAGCTTAGCGAAATACTACTACTATGGTCTTCCATGTCGCTTAAATGTAGCGATATCCCTTAGCTATACTTTAAAATTGATCATCTCTGATACGCCTTGTAGCTAAGGGAATCACACGGAGACTCAGTATCCGTTTGATTTTTTTTCTTTACAGAAACTAAGTTTTCGTGTAAAATTCAACGATTTTCATTATTTTACAGTTCTTGTGAATATGGAATTAGATAGAAAATATAGAGCAAAGAGGAGAGGAATTCTAATTTGTGTGTAGAATACAATGTTTAAGCCTCGATTTATATAGATAGAAGACTTAGTTTCCAAGACATGTAAACCCTAAACTTAGACACGAAGGACATCTTATTAAATAAACTTAGTTTATAACACTCCCCCTGGTGACCACTGTGGCTAAGTCATTACAAATACACCAGGAAAACTCAAATGAGAAAACCTAAAATTGCATAAACATATAAAGACTCGAAACAGTGTTGGACACGAAAATGTTTCCTCATTAAAACCTTGACAAGGAAACCCATTGGGACAAAACCTTGACGATGGAAAAATAGTACAACGCGATAAAGTCCAGTGAATGCACCTTAATTCGATGATGGCGCTCCCCCTCATAAATACTTCAGTCAAATCTTGGCGTGAAAATATTTGAGTCGCGACTTTCCAATTTTGAAGAATTTCTTGAATGCAGAAGAGGACTGTGCTTTCATGAAGATGTTGGATAGTTGATGAAGTCTTCATTTGTATTGCACAAGAAGTTATGCCTTCGGTTGATACTTTGTGGAGTCTACATTCTTCTTCAACACATTGAGAACTTGTGTCATGGATTGCTATCTTCCCGAGATGATCTGCAGAAGTTGTTGATGTAGTTTCTTCAATATAGAGCCAAAATGTAGATAAATTACCATAAGTGAACAAAACTGAATTTGTGGTCATACCTTATGAGGATCGGAATGACATCCAAATTACTAAGGGCTTGTTATGTTGAATTTCTAACAAAATGACCTAGTTAATGGTGGGAATCCACCAAATAACAGAAATTATAAACTCCCCCTTGAATGACCACCATGTTGAATAAATTGCCTCACTAAAACTTTTCCAGTAAAACCCAATGGGAAAAAATTAGGCGAAGGAAAAAGAACACAAATGTCAACATTTTAAAAAAAAAATAAACGTCAACAAGATGTTGCCTAGTTAAAACCTTGTCAAGAAAACCACATGGGACAAAACCTGAAAACGAAGGCAAAAGAGTACAACTTTTGACATATTTATGGATGCTAACTCAAATATACGAGTACTATAGAAAATAAGCATCAAACCGTAATGTATATATATAGTCTATTTGATAAAAAAAAAGTGTTATACAAACATAATTTTGAAACTGCAGATTAATAAAATAAAATAAAAAAATTGTGCTGCTTAAACGTGGATTTTTAATGTTTTTAAGGACTCTTCAAGAGACTAATAAAGTTGATAACATCAACTAATCTGTATTTTGGTACTTTGAAAAACTTTTTAAAAAAACACTTAAAGGATTGTTAAACCTGATAAGATCGAGTCAGGTGGCTGCCTGAATATAAATTGAATCCTACAAGGATTACAAATTTGAATATATTCTCCAAATGCATTATGAGTCCTTTAAAGACTACCACGTCAAATGCATTAGTCAGGGAGAAATGAATATTGTTGAATCAATCCTAGGGTTTGAGAAAAAAAAAATGAAACCCTCAAATCGTTTTTACAACGAACAAATTTCTCGTATAACGCATTATAACCACACCCACCTGTAAGTACTAGTTTTGGCAATTTGATGGTGTTAAGTATTGGATCCAAAATTGCTTTAAATCGAGAAATTAGTCCAACTTAATTTGGATTGTTGCAAACCAATCACATATGTCGATAATCCTTTGCAAAGGGGTTCGAAACCACCATATTTTTTTTATGTCAGTAGCTACTGTAACCAAATATTCGACAATCATATTAGCTTATCACGATCCTACACGATTCTCAAGTTATGCATATCTTTTAAAAAATTCACTGAAATACTGGTACCAGCGCCCACAGACATTATAATCTCCCCATCTTCCAGTGAGGAGATATGAACTATGAGAATGTGGATCTTGTTCTGATAAACTCTATTGAAGTACTATCTGTAGCTTATTCTAAAATGCTAGTTTTTGCTATATGTGACTGGATTTGCCTATCAAGAGGCAAAAGAATATATAAAAGCAAATGAGACATTTCACGCCTAATCAAGAGCAGCCTTTTTCGATTTGGTAATGATGGGAGAGAAACGGATATAACGTTGAAGTTTATTAACACCAACTTTTACTTGTAGTGTATATTCTCCTCTAATTATGGATGCAATATTTTCATCTCATAAAAACGAAAACAAGTTTCGTTAAGTATTATCCGACTAATTCTAGACATATACTTATTTTAAAATATGTCTTTCGATATACAAAAAAATATAGTTTTAATAGACATACATATTTAACATCAACCACATGGATTACGTTTGAAACCCAAAATTAATTGGTACAAAAACATATAAAATATGCGAACTCTCCAAAAAAAAAAAAAAAAAAAAATTATGAACACTTATGTTAGCAAAAGAAATTTATAGAAATATCAATTAAGTTGCTCAAGGACTAATTATATATGCTAACAAGACGGGTGCGCACTCTTTGATCTTTAGTGTCCAATTCCAACTGCAAGTGGAACAACTTCAAATTTTGGAGAATAATACAAGGAAGAGAACTAAAAATTGCTAAATATCCCTCAGGAAAGCAGCAATTCTCCAACTCATTGATGTTTGTATACATGATAACGACATCTCATCCTTCTAGGATTTACAGAGAGACCAATTTATATGATTCTTTTTAAGAAAATAAAGAAATCATTGTCATTATCGACTTTAATAGGATTTTTTTTTTCAAGTGGTTGAAAAATTCACTCCTTTTTGGCAAAAAAATTAGAAAATATGTCAATCTTATGGAAATGATGGAAAAAATTAGCACCTATTAGGTTATACGATTTATCAAACTCCTGTATCGAAAATCGTCGTTTTAGTCATCGCGATGGAAAAATCCACTTTTGTGGTCAATGTATGGTTTCTTATAAAACATTAGAAACCATATACATGATCCTTGTCTAACGGACAAGGATACCAAATTTAATTGGCCGTAGGTTTTTCAACCATGCATGTGATTAACTACCGTAAAGGTAGCTAAATCGCGATGACACCAATTTTTGGTGACTACAATTTCACGAGAGAAATAGAAACTGTCGACCATCTTTCAATAGATTTATTTATTTATTTTTTAAATAGAGGGAAAGAAACAACACCAGTTTTTTTTTTTTTTTTTTTTTTTTTTGATTACAGTTTCATTAGAGATATAGAAACAAAGAAAAAATTAGAGAAGAAAGGAAATCAATGAAGATTGATCACCCTTACATAGAAATATAACTCAGTATATACAATAATTAATTAAAAATTAAAACAACTCAAACAAAATATTAATTAGTCAAAATATAAAAACACTATTGAGATTTAGCCATTGCTATTGGCTCACGTATCTCTCATAGATAGTTTTGATTTGTCCCGCATACCAAATTGTCAACTAGGATTAGAGAATCAACGCCTCCCTAGTATAGTATACAGCGAGTGCTATTTTTTTCTTTTCTTTTTTAGATTTAATTTTTTATTAATTATTATATAATTAACTAATTGGAAGCCTAACAAGCTAAGCTCCAAGTAGCGTCATACTACATAAGTTGAACAGGTTGCCATGCTAGTCTACCAGCGAGCCTCACGAGGAAAATCCTTCGTGTATCTTTGGTAATGGCCATATTGCATATCCAGAATGATTCCAGAGTTAACGTGCCACCTATTTGGTGGCCAGGCTAACTATGGTTAAATTTGCCAGGTATCCAAACCCAAATCCAGCAAGGAAAAGTATATAAAAAGAAAATATTATTAAACACTTTTCTCTTTCTTGTAACATTCAAAATTAAAATTCTATTCTTCTGTGTGGTTTCTCATTCTGAAATTGGATTGAAAAGAAAGAACAAAATTTCCTTCTTCAAAAGGTAAAGGCGAGCTAATGAATTCTAATAGCTCGCCAAACCTTACAAAAATGTCATCATCATTATTTTCTGCCTTGGTTATTTTCGTAATATTGCTGGGAAATTGCTTTACTCAAATACAATCAGAAAAAGAAGAAGAAGGTATCTCTCTAGTTCGATTACCTTCTGAAAAACAATTACTTTCATCATCTGAGGGGTTATGCTCAAAATCAGAGGTTCCACAATCTTGTCCAGTCAATTGTTTTCGTGCTGACCCAGTTTGTGGTGTTGATGGTGTAACCTATTGGTGTGGTTGTGCTGATGCTTATTGTTCTGGTACCCAAGTTGCTAAATTAGGGTTTTGTGAAGTTCGTGGTAATGGTGATGGCAATGGTACTCCTGTTTCTGGTCAAGCTTTTCTCTTGGTTCATATCGTCTGGCTTATTGTTTTAGGGTTTTCTCTATTATTCGGTCTATTTTGAGCAATTGATTGATTTCAGGTATTTCTGAATTTTATTTGGTTGTACACAAGAGAAATATTCATTTTTTTTTGTGATTCTTTTGATCTTTGAATATAATAAATATTTTGATTTCTGATTTTTCATCTTACTTGTTTGTGGTTGGATTGATTTGGGGTATTCTAGAGGAAAATTAGGGTTTTGTGAAATAGTTTTAGCAGTTACTTTATAACCTAGTTGGAACTTTGTTATAGCTTGTTTGTGATTCGATTGATTTAGGGGAATTTGAATGAACAAAGCCCTGAAATTGAAGCAATTTTAATGAGATACATATCAGATGAAATATCGATAAACCTTAATTCAGACCTTGTCAAAGGTTTTCTATTGTCTAGAATTCTTATTTGTTAAAACATTGCGTTGCCCCGCTGCATTAGAAATTTCTTTTAGGGCTAAGGAGTGAGCAAATATTACCTTTCAGAATGTAGATGTAGAGTCGCGAGAAATCGTATTATGGTTCACCGAATGTTTGTTTAGAGTTTGAGATCTCAGAGGTTGGGAAGGGCAATGCCAAAGCAGGTAGGATTTGCTTAGTTCTATAAATGTTTGGAACTGAATGCATTTGGTTATTTTCTGTCACAAATGACATGAAGCTTTGATATATTATTAGCTTGTTACTTATTTAGTGTGGTGAAACATAGTTTGCTCGAACCCTTAATTTCGTTTGTTCTTAAGCAATTTTTATGAGGAATGACAATAATTATATGAATTCTGCTTTCGCAATTGTACAGGCCAAAGTGGAAAATCTGTTATTAGTGCAATGCAACATCCCATACATGTAGAACATATAGATTGATTCATTTGTTATCAGTCAACTAACCTTAGACATTTAGATTGATTATTGATTGATTCATTTGTTCTGTCTCATCCTTGTTCTGTACATTCCAATCTATATTATCCCACCTGAAATCAAAGCCAAATATGTAAGTTGCCAACTTCCTAGCGCTCATATATGCATTCCTCTTGGAAATAAGCAAGAGAAAATTTGCTTTTTTGGTGCAATAAAAAGTTGTGTTGCCCACTTGTAGTCATTGGTTATGTAGAGAATTCTATCACAGCTAGATGGTTCTTACTCTAGTGTAGTCTTTGAAGGAAGTTGGGTATCTCTGTTGAGGAGAGACTAGTTTGATTGTTGCAAGGGTTTAGACATTGCATATATACCTGAACTACTTCCACCTGGGTGTTAAATGTTGTGGATTGTGGTTGTGGGTATGAATGAAATTCCTTAATTCCTGAACACCAACATTCTTGTTGTCACCTGTTTTGATACATAATATATACTGGCACACACTTAGTCGAGATCTAGCTGCAGAAAAGATGCGTAGAGGAAAGATTGAGTTAATTTTTAGAGAACTCAACTGATAGACAATCAACTTACTCCAAGAGAAGGCCTAGGATTCTTAATAAAGCTAGAGAACTCACCATTCTTTGTGATGCTCAAGTGTTCATCATGTACTTTAATACTGCAGACTTGCTGAATTTGTCAGTTCTGCAACACATGCGTAAGGAGCAGTAACATGAAATAGGAGTAGTAAGATAGAGATCCTGTGTCAACTGTAATGTACAATGCCTTACTCCTTACGATACCAGTCTTTATTGATTTAACTTCTGGCCTTGCAGGATCATTTTATTTTAATTGTATTTGAGTTTTGTTTAAACTTGGAAGTACGCACAAGAGCAAGCAGCAGTTAGAGCATCCTCTGGAAATGGCACCTGTGCACTACTTCAATAACTGGTGCTGCTGCCAAGTCTTCCAAAACACAGCTGACAGCGTTTCTTACAGATAAGGTCTGGATACAGATGAAGATTCTGTATAAATTTGTGATTCTTTCAAAGATTGTAAGCTGTGGTTTTGATTTATAATTTGCAAAAGTGTATAGCAGGTCAGCTCCTTTTTTATGGTGAAACTTCTTAAGATTGTACGTTGATATTACTCAATATTTTAAAACGAATAAATCTCAGAATGGCGGGCAGAAATCTCATGAATTACCTCATGTAGCTGGCTCCAGCTCACATACAGGAGATGTTGCATTAGAGTTCATTAAGCGTGTCTGTGCTGTTCTTGCTCTTGACGGTGGCGTTCAACATAACGTTCTGGTAATGCTTCTTTACATTTTTCTATTCCTTGGATCTTCACTTATAGTGAGTGTTATATTTGTTGATTGGATAAAAATTGATATAGCAATATTACTTGACTCCTATCTTTCTCACGGGTGCTGAGAAGGAACCTCTTGAAATTTGTCTGTGTGAGGAGTTTGATCCAGCAGCAGAGTTTCAAAACCCCTGTCTGTGGTTCACTACCAAATGTGATTTGCAGGTAAACTAAGAGTAGATCCTATTCTTATTCATTGATACTTTGACGAATATGGTTGTCCTTATCATAGGGACTTACAGGATTAAGTTGTCAGGACATGATTCAGTTGGGTCACGGCACCTTTACCAGAGTTAAATTTTATCCAGCAACCTGCAATGTGTGAAAAAACCCTCAGCCATGATTCTGTTTTGAATTGAATTTAAAACCAAGTAGAAACATAATACATTACGATTTACTACACTCTGTTTCCTGACTCCTGGATGAATCGTCATGATATTTGCTTTGTATTAAAAACCAAGTAAAAACATAAAACATTAGGACATAGTACTGACACACTGTGTCCTGGATAATTTGTCATGGTTTTTGCTTTTTGTTTACTTTAGTTACATGTTGGAATTTTAAAGGTGTTTTTATTTTGAGCTACTGCAATGACTGCAGAAACTTGGATCTATGCCACTCGGCTTTATTTGCGGATGAACGGTGATGTGCTGCTGTACTGCACCACAGTGTGGGCAGCTCTACAACTCTGAAAGGATGGAGAATGCAATTATCCAAATAGTAGTTAGTTAGAGAAATGCATTTACCATATTCAGGATCTGGTGTGTCTCAAGTGACCAAGTGAAAGCTTCCCATTTAGCTGAATAGTGCAACTGTGCTGACTCATTCAGGTGCAAGGAAGATGCATCTGAATACCACACAGCAAGGTGTAGGTTTTCCAAAATATTGTTCGTCAAAATTTTCTACTTCTTCACGGGAGTATCCCATGGATATTGGAAGTTCAATAATGGTTCACATTACCACACATCCAAATTCATCTGTAAATTATGGTGTACATAAGTTTGTCTGAGCAAATTAGAAGCACTAAACCGTGAATATCCTTGCGCTCATCATAGACTAAACTAGTAAACTTAGTAGGCATGAGCAATTCGAAACTAGAGGATGAGGCATCTGCAAGGTGTTTGACATTATTATTCCCGGTTTCTTTGATGTATTTCTGTGAACGTGGTGTAACCTTAAAGACAAAAAACTGAACATCTCTATTCAATTGCCAACAATTGCATCAAGCTGGAATGCCAATTCTTTTCTCCAGTGTTCATCACATCTGACTCGAGTCAACTTGACTCTCTTCTTGTGAAAGTTCTCTCTTTAATAAAAAGTAGGTGTGTTTTTTCTCGGATTTTTGAAAGCTGACTGACAGGCATGTGCTACACTGATAAGTGATTCGTACAATATTGTCTCATGCCTGTAATCATCTCCAAAAAGACATTGGTTGCCAACTGCGTGGAGCTCATACATTCATTCACCTTGAGATAAGCACCAGAAAAATTGCTCTTTTTAGTGCAACAAAAAAGATGTGTCAGTCTTGCAGGCTTGCAGACTTGCAAACTTGCAGATTGGTTATACCCATCCGAAAACAGCTAAATGATTTTGTCTCAAGTGTAGTCCATCTTGAATGAAGTTGGGGAATTTATTGCCATACACATACAGACATGGTTTCTTCTTTCCCCCTTTCTATGCCAAGGGTTTAGACTTTACATATTTACCTGAAGGTCCTGTACTAATTGCAAACTCACTCGGTAGAGATCTAGCTACAGAAAAGATGGGTAGAGCAAAGATAGAGATAAAGTATATTGAGAACACAGTGAAGAGGCAGGTAACTTACTCAAAGAGAAGGCCAGGGATTTTGAAGAAAGCTAATGAACTAACCATTAACGTTTCCTTCAGTTGTGTAGGTTTCAATCTCAACAACAGTATATGATTTCTGTTAAGGTTTTTAACAAACTATTGGTCTTAGGCTAAAAGAGAGGAGCAGGTGTCTAATCTCAATGCAGTTCCATCTCAAGTTGCTCTTCAACTGCTACCAAGGCAGCCCAATCTACATGATGCAGGCGCAGCAGGAGGACAATACTTCTAAGTTTTAACCGTTTGCTCTTGCAGTCTATCATAGGTCTAGTACTCTAGCAAAGTGCCAAATTGCACGCGCTGACTATGAATTTATATCCGATAATTACATTTTGAGCTAGTACTAAACTACTTACGCATTTTGCAACTGGATGTTTCATTCAAATGACTCCAAATTGGTACTGTCGTATCGCATCTGTCTGTTTCTAGATTTTCTTGATTAAGTATTTAGGTTATAAGTTTTTTGTGAATATCACTCTGTTCCGTGCAGAAAAGTGATGGTTTTAAACTACTGCACTACTGGTGAAATTATAATCAAGTGTTGTTTAATTTCTGTAGCCCGCTTCATGTTTTTGCACTACATGAGTCAGGATACGTTGCCAATTCTATAAGAATGATCGACAAGTATGACACTAGTGTCTTTATGTGCCATGTAAGACGTAACATAGAAGTTGGTTCCAATTTATGGATACCGGAATCTGCATAACTGGTTGCTAAATGCCTAACTGAAATTGTTGAAACGCATATTTGGAGACGACCCTTCTAGACTTGTCTTTTTGTTTTCTTCCTCACACTGAGATTTTGTTCACTTAAATTTGAATAGCCCTTGTACAAATTTAAAGTCATGCCTTTTGGATTCTCATTATGTTTTTCCGTTTAGTGATCACCCATTTTGGCTTTAAAAATCTTGGTTATTATAGACAAACATTTCATTTCCAGGTTTTAAATATTCCATATAGATTAATGTTAATTTTGATAACCATTTCTGTTTTGAATTACTATCTTATATTTGTGAGGTGGTGGAGAAAATTGAAGAACAAAGAACAAAATTATTTATGTTTTATTTGTAGTTTCTACAAGACTTGGATTTTATCAAAACATTTAATATCACCCAATTTTCATTCAATTTTAATTGTAATGGTTATATCAAGTGAACTTTTCCGTCAAAATTTGTACTCATATTTATCTGCAAATTCTAAGCGAGTGTATGTGGTTCAGTCTTTGTTTGGCACTCGTAACCTCGTGAAATTTGATATCCCTTAAACTTCCTTGGACTTTAATGTCAAGAGATTCATTCAAATCATTTTCGATGCAAAGCCAGAATGATAAAGTTACAAGTTAAATCAAATATGCAGTTATTTACTTATTAAGTACTCCCTCTGTTCCTAATTAATAGGCTGGTTTTGTTATTTACTAGTGGGTACATGTTTTTTCATTTATTCTCGTTTTAATTTCTTCGCGTTGCCTCTATCTTCTTTTAATTGCTTGTGTTCGCAGAAATTTACAATTTGTCTGACGAGGCGTCTAACCTTCCTGGTGATGACGATACTCTTCTAGAGCATCTTAATGCTTCCTTGAATAACATCTCAGATGATAAGTTAAGAAATTTAAGTATGAAGGAACTCAAATCGAAATATCAACTTCTTGATTGTGATCACAGGAGTGCTTTATCTCTTGGCAATAAATTTAGGCGTCATTCTAGTGAACTAAATGAAAGAATTAAAAAATAAAACAACTCAAACAAAATACTACTCCCTCCGTCCCTAATTAGATAAGCTACTTGTAGTTTGCACAAATTTTAAGGCAAGGAGGAAAGGGGAGTGTATTTAAGTATTTTTTACAATCATATCTTTATGGGCAATAATTAGTAAAATTTAGAAACGATTTATCTCTTAAACTATACCACGGTTTTTTATAAACTTTATACCGTTGAAAAGCATTTTAAAACACCTACGCAACGAATATAAACATGACTATCAAGTTACACATATTTCTTATAGAAAAAATAATCAATTAAAAGGGTAGTTTTAGAAATATCGCATTGGTTAGTGAAATAGCTCATCTATTTGTGGACAAAACTAAAAACCAAATAAATTTCATCTAATTAGGGACGGAGGAGTATTAATTAGTCAAAATATGAAAACACTATTGAGATTTAGCCATTGCTATTGGCTCACGTATCTCTCGTAGATAGTTTTGATTTGTCCCGCATACCAAATTGTCAACTAGGATTAGAGAATCAAAGCCTCCCTAGTATAGTATATACTGCTAGTGCTATTTTTTTTTTTTCTTTTTGAACTTGTTTTTTGAGATACACATACTCAACATCTGTTGGACGCTATTTACCCGGAAAGTATATCTAAGGGATACACATCGCCGTAGTGAGGTTGGCTTTAGACCCATTTCCCTTAGCTTCAAATAAGGTATAGCTAAGCAAGGAAAAGCTAAGGAAAATCCCTCGTGTATCCTTGGTAATGGCCATATTGCATATCCAGAATGATTCCAGAGTTAACGTGCCACCTATTTGGTGGCCAGGCTAACTATGGTTAAATTTGCCAGGTATCCAAACCCAAATCCAACAAGGAAAAGTATATAAAAAGAAAATATTATTAAACACTTTTCTCTTTCTTGTAACATTCAAAATTAAAATTCTATTCTTCTGTGTGGTTTCTCATTCTGAAATTGGATTGAAAAGAAAGAACAAAATTTCCTTCTTCAAAGGTAAAGGCGAGCTAATGAATTCTCATAGCTCGCCAAACCTTACAAAAATGTCATCATCATTATTTTCTGCCTTGGTTATTTTCGTAATATTGCTGGGAAATTGCTTTACTCAAATACAATCAGAAAAAGAAGAAGAAGGTATCTCTCTAATTCGATTACCTTCTGAAAAACAAGTAATTTCATCATCTGAGGGGTTATGCTCAAAATCAGAGGTTCCACAATCTTGTCCAGTCAATTGTTTTCGTGCTGACCCAGTTTGTGGTGTTGATGGTGTAACCTATTGGTGTGGTTGTGCTGATGCTTATTGTTCTGGTACCCAAGTTGCTAAATTAGGGTTCTGTGAAGTTCGTGGTAATGGTGATGGCAATGGTACTCCTGTTTCTGGTCAAGCTCTTCTATTGGTGCATATCGTTTGGCTTATTGTTCTAGGGTTTTCTCTATTATTCGGTTTATTTTGAGGAGCAATCGATTGATTTCAGGTATTTCTGAATTTTATTTGGTTGTACACAAGAGAAGTATTCTTTGTTTGTGATTCTTTGATCTTTGAATTAATAAAGTTTTTGATTTTTGATTTTTCATCTTACTTGTTTGTGGTTGGATTGATTTGGGGTATTCTAGAGGAAAATTATGGTTTTGTGAAATAGTTTTAGCAGTTACTTTATAACCTAGTTGGAACTTTGTTATAGCTTGTTTGTGATTGGATTGATTTAGGGGACTTTGAATGAACAAAGCCCTGAAATTGAAGCAATTTTAATGAGATACATATCAGATAAAAAAATCGATAAACCTTAATTCAGACCTTGTCAAAGGTTTTCCATTATCTTGAATTTTTATTTGTTAAAACATTACGCTGCCCGCTGCATTAGAAATTTCTTTTAGGTCTAAGGAGTGAGCAAATATTACCTTTCAGAATGTAGATATTGAATCACGAGATATCGTATTTATGGTTCACCTAATGTTTGTTTAGAGTTTGAGATCTCAGAGGTTGGGAAGGGCAATGCCAAAGCAGGTAGGATTTGCTTAGTTCTATAAATGTTTGGAACTGAATGCATTTGGTTATTTTCTGTCACAAATGACATGAAGCTTTGATATTTTAGCTTGTTACTTATTTAGTGTGGTGAAACATAGTTTGCTCGAACCCTTAATTTCGTTTGTTCTTAAGCAATTTTTATGAGGAATGACAATAATTATATGAATTCTGCTTTCGCAATTGTACAGGCCAAAGTGGAAAGGCTGTTATTAGTGCAATGCAACATCCCATACATGTTGAACACATATATTGATTCATTTGTTATCAGTTAACTAACCTAAGACATCTAGATTGATCATTGATTGATTCGTTTGTTTTGTCTCATCCTTGTTCTGTACTTTCCTAACTAAACTATCCCACCTGAAATCAAAGCCAAAAATGTAAGTTGTCAACTTCCTAGAGCTCATATACACATTCCTCTTGGGATAAGCATGAGAAAATGTGCTTTTATGGTGCAATAAAAAAGTTGTGTTGCTCACTTGCAGTCATTGGTTATATTTTCCCCCTGTCAGTAGAGAATTGTATCACAGCTAGATGGTTCTTACTCTAGTGTAGTCTATCTTGAAGGAAGTTGGGTATCTCTGTTGAGGAGAGCCTAGTTTGATTGCTGCAATGGTTTTGACATTGCATATATACCTGAAGCACTTCCACCTGGGTCTTAAATGTTGTGGATTGTGGTTGTGGGTATGAATTAAATTCCTTAATTCCTGAACACCGACAGTCATGTCGTTACCTGTTTTGATACATAATATATACTGGATTACTGGCACACACTTAGTAGAGATCTAGCTGCAGAAAAGATGGGTAGAGGAAAGACAGAGTTAATTTTTAGAGAACTCAACTGATAGACAAGCAACTTACTCCAAGAGAAGGCCTAATAAAGCTAGAGAACTCATTGTGATGCTCAAGTCTGTCTCATCATGTATTTTAATACTGCAGATTTGCTGAATATGTCGGTTCTTCTACTACGTATGTTCATTCATTCACATACTACTCCCTTTTTGCATTGGAATTGTCAGCAGTAGCATGAAATAGGAGTAGTAACATGGAATTCCTATGTCAACTGTGATGTACAAGAGCAAGATGCAGTAGCATGAAATAGGAGTACTCCATACCAGTCTTTATTAATTTAACTTCTGGTATCTGCCTTGCAGGATCATTCATTTCAATTGTCTCTGAATTTTTGGTTAAACTTGGAAGTACGCACAAGAGCAAGATGCAGTTAGAGCATACTCTGGAAATGGGTGTGCATTCCACCAATAACTGGTGCCACTGCTGAGTCTTTCAAAACACCGCTGACAGCGTTTCTTAAAGATCAGGTCTAGCTAAAGACACAGATGAAGATTCTGTATGAATTTGTGATTGTTTCAAAGATTATAAGCTGTGGTTTTGATTTATAATTTGTAAATGTGTATTAGCAGGTAAGCTCCCTTTTTATGGAGAAACTTCTTAAGATTGAACGTTGATATTACTCAATATTTTAAGACGAATAAATAACAGAATGGCGGGCAGAAATCTCATGAATTACCTCATGTCGCTGGCTCCAGCTCACATAAAAGAGATGCTGCATTAGAGTTTTAAGCGTCTTTATGCTGTTCTTGCTCTTGACCGTGGCGTTCAACATAACGTTGTGGTAATGCTTCTTTACATTTCTCTGTTTCCTTGGATCTTCGCTTATAGTATTACACTTGTTGATTGGATAATATTACTTGACTCCTATCTTTCTCACGGGTGCTGAGAAGGAACCTCTTAAAATTTATCTGTGTGAGGAGTTTGATCCAGCGGCAGGGTTTTGAAACCCCTGTGTGTGGTTCACTACCAAATGTGATTTGCAGGTAAACTAAGAGTAGATCCTAATCTTATTCATTGATACTGTGACGAATATGGTTGTCCTTATCATAGAATTAAGTTGTCAGCTGGTTGTCAAGACATGATTCAGTTGGGTCGCCGTCACCTTTACCAGAGTCAGATTTTATCCAACAACCTGCAATGTGTGAAAGAACCCTCAGCCATGGTTGTCTTTTTTGAACTGAATTAAAAACCAGGTAGAAACATGATACATATTACCCTTTACTACACGCTCTGTGTCCTGGATGAATCGTCGTGATCTTTGCTTTGTATTAAAAACCAAGTACAAACATAGAACATTAGGACATAGTACTGACACGCTGTGTCCTGGATAATGTGTCATGGTTTTTGCTTTTTGTTTTCTTTAATTACATGTAGGAATTTTAAAGGTGTCTTTCTTTTGAGCTACTGCAATGACTGCAGAAACTTGGATCTATGCCACTCAGCTTTATTTGCGGATGAGCGGGATGTGTTGAACTGCTCCACAGTGTGGGCAGCTCTACAACTGTGAAAGGATGGAGCATGCACTTATCCAAATAGTTCGTTTGAGAAACGCCTCAACCATATTCAGGATCTCGTGTCTCAAGTGACCTACTGAAAGCTGCCCATTTAGCTGAACAGTGCAAGTGTGCTGGCTCATTCAGTTGCAAGGAAGATGCATCCGAATACCACAGCAAGGTGCAGGTTTTCCTAGTTCGTCAAAATTTTCTGCTTCTTCACGAGAATATCCCATGGATATTGGAAGTTCAATAATGGTTCACATTACCACATCCAAATTCATCTGTAAATTATGGTGTACATAAGTTGTCTGAGCAAATTAGAAGCACTAAACCGTGAATATCCTTGCGCTCATCATAGACTAAACTAGTAAACTTAGTAGGCATGAGCAATTGGAAACTAGAGGATGAGGCATCTGCAAGGTATTTGACAATCATTATTATTCCCGGTTTCTTTGATGTATTTCTGTGAGCGTAGTGTAAGCTTAAAGAGAAAAAACTGAACATATCTCTATTCAATGCCCAACAATTGCATCAAGCTGGAATGCCAATTCTTTTCTCCAGTGTTCATCACATCCGACTCATGCCAAATATAGCGCCCTAGGCTTGCAAAACGTGCAACTAGGTCAACATGGCCGTACGTGCCATTGGCACATGCCAACACGTACCACAAGCCATATTTCCAAGCCGCTATGCCATTGGCACATGCCAAATATAGCGCCCTAGGCTTGCAAAACGTGCAACTAGGTCAACATGGCCGTACGTGCCATTGGCACATGCCAACACGTACCACAAGCCATATTTCCAAGCCGCTATGCCATTGGCACATGCCAAATATAGCGCCCTAGGCTTGCAAAACGTGCAACTAGGTCAACATGGCCGTACGTGCCATTGGCACATGCCAACACGTACCACAAGCCATATTTCCAAGCCGCTACGCCATTGGCACATGCCAAATATAGCGCCCTAGGCTTGCAAAACGTGTAACTAGGCTAACATGGCCGTACGTTCCATTGGCACATGCCAACACGTACCACAAGCCATATTTCCAAGCCGCTATGCCATTGGCACATGCCAAATATAGCGCCCTAGGCTTGCAAACGTGCAACTAGGTCAACATGGCCGTACGTGCCATTGGCACATGCCAACACGTACCACAAGCCATATTTCCAAGCCTCTATGCCATTGGCACATGCCAAATATAGCGCCTTAGGCTTGCAAAACGTGCAACTAGTTCAACATGGCCGTACGTGCCATTGGCACATGCCAACACGCACCACTAGCCATGTTTCCAAGCCGCTATGCCATTGGCACATGCCAAATATAGCGCCCTAGGCTTGCAAATCATGCAACCTAGGCCAAGTCGGCCACGCATGCCATTGGCACATGCTAACATGCTCGCTGGTAGCTTTTCCTACCAAGGCCACGGCCCCACCGGCCACGCATGCCATTGGCACATGCCAACATGCTCGCTGGTAGCTTTTCCTACCAAAGCCACGGCCCTAGAGGCCACGCATGCCATTGGCACATGCCAACATGCTCGCTGGTAGCTTTTCCTACCAAGGCCACGGCCCTAACAGCCACGCATGTTATTGGCACATGCCAACACGCTCGTCGGTAGCCTTCATCACCTAGCCGTGCCCCTTAATGCACACTGGTAGCCTAACTCGCAAACCATGCAACCTACCACCAAGGCATTCCGCACATGCCAATGGCACATGCCACACGTGCCACTAGCAGCGCCA
Organism: Papaver armeniacum; assembly: GCA_023531295.1. NCBI lineage: Eukaryota > Viridiplantae > Streptophyta > Magnoliopsida > Ranunculales > Papaveraceae > Papaver > Papaver armeniacum. The sequence goes on from JAJJWW010011896.1 coordinate 184,066, forward strand.
CTTGCACTCAAGGTGCAACCAACACTCGAGATATCAACACAAACTGGGGGATGCTTTCCAGGGTTTTGGTTTGGCGGTCATAACTGGCACAGACACTACGCTCACATTAAGAAAGCGTGAAAAGGAATAAAGCGGTCAAATAAATGAGGAAATAATGGTGAAAACGTTTTCACCCATTAGCACCATGCGGTTACCACCTCCTCCCATTATTTCACCCTTTACTCTCTTCCTTCATGAGGCCAGGGTACGTTTCAATCTCGACTTGTATAAATAGGTCTTACCTATTTCCACCAGACAACAAGTCTCGGTCGGAGAAAAATACTACACTCTCATAAAAGGCAACTTTGCAAGCTCTCCAAAAAGCTTTCATCTCTTGCAAGCTTCCGAAGCTTACACTTTCTGATACAAGTCGAGACACTACTCTCCCAAAATTATTCTGGTCTCAACACCTTTCTTTGCTTCCCTCCCCAAATCAACCCTTCTCCTCCACTTTGTGACCGAAGCAAGTCCTGAACGGCCATTTCTTGGTTTAGGCCGGACTTGTACAGATTGATCTCTCGAATCTATAAAGTGCTCACGTGCAACACATTTGTTTAGGGTTTGAACCAGTTTATCACTCACCTACCGAATTTACCGAAATCGGCAGAAACGATTTTTACCCATAAACAGCTGTAAACCGCCAAAACAATACCCAAAGAGGATCCCCCAGTTTGTGATATGTGTTGATGTCTCGAATGTTTTTGTGGAAAACATGTAGCTTGTTGTTGTTGCCTGGCAAGTCGCACTAGGGAGACTTGCTAGCTTGGTGACCTTCGACGGTCGAGATTTTGCATCTTAAGAGGAAAGATAGCCGTAGATCGTTACACGCTTTCGTTTTGGTAGTCGCGTAGGGAAGGCCAGCATGGTGGCGTGGCTAGGTTGGCATGCTGTTGGCATGGCTAAACTTAGGTTTTCGGGCCAAAGGTTACCATGCGTCGTCTGGTAACCTTGGATGGCTAGCATTTGCTCCTGGGATTGAAAGGGGGACCGTGGATCGTCGCACGCCTTCGTTTTTGGTAGCCGTGTAGGGAAGCCTAGCATGGTGGCGCGGCTAGGTTGGCATGGCATGGTTTGGCGTGGCCAAACTTAGGCTTTCGGGTCAAAGGTTACGATGCGTCGTCTGGTAACCTTGGATGGCTAGGATTTGCTCCTGGGATAGAAGGGGGACCGTGGATCGTCGCACGCCTTCGTTTTTGGTAGTCGCGTAGGGAAGGCCTGCATGGTGGTGCGGCTAGGTTGGCATGCCGTTGGCATGGCATGGTTTGGCGTGGCCAAACTTAGGTTTTCGGGCTAAAGGTTACCATGCGTCGTCTGGTAACCTTGGTGGCTAGTATTTGCTTTTAGGATTGAAGGGGGATCGTTGATCGTCGTACGCCTTCGTTTTTGGTAGCCGCGTTGGGAAGGCCAGCATGGTGGTGCGGCTAGGTTGGCATGGCCAAACTTAGGTTTTCGGGCCAAAGCTTACGATGCGTCGTCTGGTAACCTTGGATGGCTAGGATTTGCTCCTGGGATAGAAGGGGGACCGTGGATCGTCGCACGCCTTCGTTTTTGGTAGCCGCGTAGGGAAGGCCAGCATGGTGGTGCGGCTAGGTTGGCATGCCGTTGGCATGGCATGGTTTGGCGTGGCCAAACTTAGGTTTTCGGGCAAAAGGTTACCATGCGTCGTTTGGTAACCTTGGATGGCTAGGATTTGCTCCTGGGATTGAAGGGGCCAAAGGATTTGCTCCTTTGTTTCGGGCCAACTAAGGAGCCCTATCACCAGTGCCACGTCAGCGTGCCACGCCATCAATTCTGGCCAACAGGCGAATGTCACGCCAACAACCAATGACACGCAAGCGTGGTGCCACATCAAAGCATATGCCACGCCAAGACTGCTACGACAACTGAGCGCCATGTCAGCAGTATTGGCCCATTTAGGGGCTGACACGTCAGCATTAGACTACCACGTCAGCAGACTCACCGCCACGTCAGCGGTATCGACCAGTTAGGGACTTCCCTACACGGCTACCAAAAAAAAAAAAATTCCAAAAGTTCTCAAATTTCAATTATCTTGGAAGCGGGATTCCAATATTCTATTTACTTTCAATCCCAAGTCTCCACTGAATTTTCTATCACACGTTTTGCAAACTTGAAGTCATTTTTTTTTTTTTTGATCGAAAGAGAAGATTTAATAAAAGAATAAGAATGTACATCTTTTTCTACCAGTAGTAGATGAAAGAAAGAAAAACAAAACAATTGGGCAAGAGATTACATAAAGATAGAGTCCCATGTAGAAAGCACCGAACTTGAGAAGTTCAAATGAACACGGTTACCGCCGCTTCGCCCAGGATAAAACAGAGGATTTAGCATCCTGAATCAAGTCATCATCAGTTTTGTATAGGTACTTATCCTCAAAACGCCTGCAATTTCTTTCCCTCCAAATGGTATTAACAATCGCCGCAGGGATTAAGCCCCATATGTAATTTCCGGTACTTGAAAAGAGTTTATGATGCCACATTTCTGCTAAATTTTCCATCGATCTTGGAAACACCCAAGCCCATCCTGTATTTGGTAGAAGACCGGACCAAATCTTGTATGCAATTTTGCAGTGTAGAAATAAATGGTCTTGCGATTCCACACCCACTCCACACAAAATACAAGAATTATACAAATCCATACCTTTATGTTGCAGTATGTCAATGGTATTTAGCTTTCCATGCAAAAGGCACCACATTAAAATGTTAATATTTGGAGGTATTGCTGGCTTCCAGATGAATTGATAAGGAAAGTTAGCAACACCAGATTTAGCAACCATCTCTGCATACAACGATTTGACTGTGAATATACCCGAGGCGTGAAGCTTCCACCTTCTCGTATCTGGCAGTACATCTTGAACTGGAGGAATGTCACCGATAATATTAATGAGAGCACCATATTCTTCTACTTCTTGATTGGTTAGGACACGCTTGAAATCAAACTTCCAGTTCCCTTCCAAAGAAACCATGTCTGCTATCTTAACATTCCTGTCTCTTGATAACTTATATAAAGTAGGTGAAACGGACGCAAGAGGAAGTTGTCCACACCAAATATCATTCCAAAAGGAAATGCCACTTTGCCGAGAATGTACAAAAAGAGTTGAGTTTTTATTAACTAAACTTGCAGTTTCAAAGAATACCACGCCAACAGAAACTCCATAAGTCGATTTATATTTCCGTAATCCAATTAGAAAAATCGAACCATACTTGTCTTCTACTATCTTATACCAAAGTTTTTTTTTCGACACCAAATCTCCAACACCATTTAGCCAACAAAGATAGATTCATTATCCTGAGATTACAAACACCAAGGCCGCCCTTTTCTTTAGTTGCTTGAATAAGATCCCAGTTAACCAAGTGTGAGGTCTTTGCACCTTCCTTGTATTCCCCATAAAATTGCGCATTTTCTTTTCTAGAATCTTAATAACTGAGATAGGTGCCTTGAACAACGAAAAGTAATAAGTGGGTAAAGAAGACAATATACATTTTAGAAGAGCAAGTTTACCTCCTCTAGATAAAGATATTCTCCTCCAAACAGAAAGTCTAGCATCAAACTTCTCTAAAATTGGATCCCAAATTGTTTTTGACCCATACTTGGCACCGAGAGGCATGCCCAAATACATGAAAGGTAAACAATCAGTTGAACAACCAAATTCTTCTGCCCAAATAGCAAGTTGAGGAACATCTCCAATAGCAATGAGTCGAGTTTTAGATGTATTTACCTTTAGGCCAGCAATAAACTCAAAACAATGTAGTGCAGAAAATAAGTTGTGTAACTCCTCCTTTATATTATCAACAAAGAAAATAATGTCATCTCGCATAATGAAGGTGATTGACTATGATACTTGTGGGAGAGACAGAGAAGCCCTTTGAATAAGCCTTGATTAGTCTGCTCTATCCATGTATCTAGAGAAACCCTCCATTGCAATATTAAATAAAAGAGGAGGCAGGACAACCCCGCCTTACACCTCTTGTACTTGTGAAGTAGCCAAAAGAAGAACCATTAATAAGAACCGAGAAGGAGGAAGTAGAATAACAGAACCTCAACCAATTACACCATTTCCTACCGAAACCCATTTGATGTAGTACAAATTCGAGATATCTCCAGTTGATTCTGTCAAACGCCTTCTCAAGATCAATTTTGCATACAACACCCGCATTTCCAGACCTTAGTCTAGAATCTACCAATTCATTAGCAATTAAAGTACCATCAATTATTTGCCTACCTTCAATATATGCACATTGCACTGGCGAGATAAGTTTATCCATAACAAGTTTCAGCCTTGCTGCTAGAACTTTTGCAATGATCTTGTAGACGCTAGTAAGAAGGAAAATAGGTCTACAATCTTTTATAGTTTCGATATGATCCTTCTTAGGTACAAGAGTAATGAAAGTAGAGTTATGTTTAGAATTAATAGTACCTGTAGTGCAAAATTCATTCACAGTACCCATAATATCTTCTTTGATGAAATGCCAGCACTTCTGAAAAAACATAATAGGGAAGCCATCTGGACCCGGAGCTTTGTCATTAGCTAAATCTTTGATAGCATGAAGAACCTCTTCTTCAGTGAAATCAGATTCTAGAATAGACGACTCAAGTAGAGGTTATAGTTTCAAATTGAATTCCTTCTAAATCAGGTCTTATTAATTCCTCTTAGTAAAAAGAGTTTTGTAGTACTCAACAATATGTTCTTGAAGCCTACCTTTATCGAGATACTAACTCATTGCCGATGTAGAGTTGTCTCGATTCTATTGTATCTTCTTCTAGCCAGAAGCATTCTTGATGAAGAACGAAGTATTTGGTCTCCTTCTTGCAGCCATTGTATATTTGATTTGATCTTCCATGAAATCTCCTCCATCTTCAAAATCCTTTCAAACTCGACTTTGTTTTTAAGTTGCACGATTCGTTCCTCTCCGGTAAAGGATATTATCCTCCTAAATCCATCAAGTGCTTGTATGTCAGAGAGAATAGCATTCAACTTTGTATTGGTGTGACCAAAAACTTCTTTGTTCCGGACCTTTAGCTTCTCTTTAAGTGCTTTTAACACGCCAAAGTACAGTGCTTGGGGTACCTGCAAAACAAAAAGAAAGCCACCAATCTTCTAGTAATTGTAAGAATCCATTCTCCAAGAACCACATAACTTCAAACCTGAAAGGACTAGGTCCCCAAGATGGGTCGGATATATCTAAGAGGAGTGGGATGTGATCAGAGGTAGGTCTAGCTTTGGCTAATTGGGTAACAAATGGGTAGTGTTGTTCAAAAGATGGGGAGATAAGAAACCTGTCTAATCTGCACATTACTGGGTTTGCTTGTCCATTTGACTAGGTGTATCTTGCCCCTTTTAGAGGTAAGTCAATAAGATCATGTTCCAATATGAAATTGTTGAACTTTTTCATGCTCATTGTAATCTTCTTGCAGTTCTTCTTCTCATCACATTTGGTTATTGTGTTGAAGTCACCACCAATACACCAAGGAAGATTTATCCAATATCTACACACATTGTCAAGCTCAATCCAAAAATCAGTTCTCTCAACTGGATTATTCGGTCCATAAACATTTGTAAGAACCCACTGGAAGTTGTCAAGCTTGTTTGTACAAAGTATTGAAAGAGTATAGTCACCAACGAGCGAGTCACTAACTTCCACAAAGTCTCTATCCCATAGAATTAACATACCCCCAGAGCTTCCTACAGATTGTTGCAAAGTCCAGCCAACATTCTTGTACCCACAAATCTGCTTGATGTCCCATGATGAACAATGCATCATTTTGTTTCTTGAAGAATTATAATGGGAGCCCTGATCATCTGAATCATTTTGTGCACTACTGTCCTTCTACTATGAGAGTTTAGACCTCTAACATTCCAAGTTAGGATCTTAAGACTCATTTATAACAATACTTACCCCTGGATGTAGCTGACCTTCTTGTTCTGGAAGGAGGAGAGGTAACTACCTCAACAGAAATACCAAGTCTTTTCAATTCATTCCGCAACTTAAGAGGAATAACTGGCTGTGAGTCATTGTCTAAACACATACTGGAACTATCAATGTCTGGACTGACTCCTGTTGAAGGTTCGAAACCAGGTGGATATTCAGGTGGATATTCTTGAAGTCATTCGCTCATACCTTCTGGATTCCTCATGTATATTTTTCCTTGAATGGCCACACATTTTGGGAACAAGTGTTGGTTAGCTTAGACAAGATTTTCATTCTCCGAGCTATAATTACCAAACCAAACATCGTTCTTAAGAAAAATGAAACTCTCACTTTTTTATTTTACCCTAAACATAGGCCAAACTGAAAAATAATATTTGTTTTTCCAAAAACAAAAGTACTACTGCTTACAGTGACACAGAGACATCAATGCAATATTTAATGGTGGTCTCATTTCTCATTTTCCGTTTTATATCTAGCTCATATGGTGTGAGGTGGTGGAGAAAACTGAAAAATTAAAAACATATACACATGTATCTTACCCAAATTAATGTCTTATTATCCCCTACTATTATCGTAGTGGCATATATTATTATAAATTCTTTTAACGTTTAATATTAATTAAGAAAAACAAAGAAATAAACATCTGAGTCTTATCAAGACATAGCTGATGCAACAACATTATAAACTCAGAAATTCTAGAGAAGATATTTTATGATTAGAGTTAATTTGAGCTTATGAAGCCTAAATTCCTGAGATTCAAAACCTTGCAACCTGATATTAGAGACTAATAAACTGCTTGTGTTCTTGATTTTTATTTCACCGAAAGAAGAATTGTCTAGAATAATCTTGCAAAGCATATGTCCCATAGAACCTAGATATGGTACCCAATTAGTCATTTCCAACATCTGCAGCAATAGTTGCAAAATGGAGATCACCTTCCATCTGGGTCCTGGGAAGTCAGCCGTAGTTGAGCAAATTATATGGCTAAATTGATGCTATAAAAAATTTGAAAATTCTATGCGTATTGCCCCTGTGGAAGATTTAAAAACGTTCCACTCAGAATAAGCGAGCCATAAACCAGCCCCCGGAAATAAATCCCTGTGACGGGGCTCACTCTTTATGAGTGGGAGGTTTTGAATACGTCTAACATGACTCTATGTTTACAATGATTGATGATTGACTGAAAAACTACAATAATTTTTAAGGAGATCAAATTGATGGGCTTTGTTGAGGAGAGTCATAAACATGTCTAGTGATGTTTATCCAGTGGCCTATATCTGCTGGTTCCTTGGTTTAAAATTCCTTTTTATAATGGATTCATTAAAATTGAGCAATGGCAGTAGAAATCCAAAGGTTTCTATTTTTCCTTACGAAAATACAACTTTTGAATCTATCATAATCGACAGACAGAGTCGAATGGGTGCTCCTGGTTGGTACAAAATCGGTGTGAAGTAACACTCTAGTCCCTGAAGTAGTTAACTTAACTAAACCGTGTACCCGTTAATATGAGCCCGATCGCAACTTCCCTTATTGTTCTTCTCTTCTTCTTCGTGGGGTGAAAAACCTAACAGATAATTTCAAGTTTGTAGAACGCGGAATTAATTCTTATTAACTAGATCTCTGTTGTTATTTCCAGGGCAACTCTATGTTACTGCAAAATTTTCTTCCTAAATTGTGAGAAATCCAAATGCAACTCTCAGTTACTGCAAATCTTGGTATAGAGGAAGACACTGAAAACCCAATACTACGAATTCCTCAAATACCCAAAATTCCCATTCTAATTGCAATGTCTACGGTGCAGGATTTAAAATTTCGAAAGGCTTTTTAATGGTGAGTTAATCTATCCGGCCATGGGTTAGCTGTCATTGCTACTAATTGCAAGTAACCTCTTTTATTTTCTTATTTATACTAAAATTTTGATCTTGTAAGCATCTCTAATGTTTCATATTGAATTTTTTTTTTTTTCTTATGTTTCCAGTCCATAAATATTGGTAAGTAAATCGATAATAACCCACCTTAGTGGGAAACTAGTTGCTCATTCATTTTTTTCTTTCTTTCTAAAAGCTTCAATCTTTATAGCTTTTTCTTGTGTATATTTATGGAGATTACATAACACAGGTTTTTGTTCGGTGATTATAATTTTGACATAAGAATTGTGACCTGATTAGCCTGAAATGTATGGCAGTGAAATTTAGGAAATGCAGTTTATTTTAGAAGCTTGGTTAGGCAATGTTGTGTTAGTGGTGGTAATTAAGAGCTTGAATTTGATTATTAGTCTGATAAAGAACACACTGTGTCATGACTTGAGCAGGCCAAGGTATATATAGGCGGGCTTTCCCTTTTTGCATGATTTAATCTTGAAAGTTTGAAGGTTTTCATTGGTAGCATTGATTGCATGTGAAAGATAGGGTGATAGGTACCAGACGGTGACACCGAAAGGTTATAAACATTTTGTTTTGTGTTTTCAGATGGTAAATGTAAGTTAGTATATCTGTCATGTTTTGTCATGTAATTTGTTGCTTAAGAAAAGGGATTGTGATATTTGATTTTCTGTTTTTTATTTGGGTTTGGACATAGTTTTTGTGTTACCTTTCTTGAAGGTTTTGCCGTTTTTGTACATTTTCTCTAGTGCCCACCGGAACCATCGTTTTTTTTTTTGGTGTTCATGTGTTGTTGATTTTTATAACCTGTAGTTTCTTAAAACATTTTTTTTCTTCCTTTTACGAACTCTTATAGATTGTATTCTCTTCGCAGGATTGGTCTCTTGCTTTCCACGCGCTCATAACTCCCCTTTCAACGATCACCACTGGCTTATGAAGGTTATTGATGATATGTTGAGTGCATAGATAGCTCCAGCAGGCTCTTGTTCATTCCAAGGATGCATATTTATCTGAATAGAAGATGTGCATGTGTCTACTTGGGTATCGTAAAAAAAAAATTAAAAGCAATGTTGTCAAGAGTGCGTCTCAAGATTTTAAACTGATTAAATGAACCATGAAAGTATTTGATATACAGTTAGTGCATTATCTGAACTGGTTTGTTTTCAGTCATCTTCGGCGTGATCTAAATTTTGTACGCTGAGAGAATAGGTAACACCATAGATCTAGCTAGAATTGATTTTACATAAATTTATAATTGTGTGTTTACTGAGATGAGATCTCAACTTGTACCAAGTTTGTTTGGACAAGCGATGTTGTTTTATCCGATGGACAAGCCTTTGGTTTTTGATGGTGTAATTTATGGTTATTTGGTTACTTCTTTTAATTTTCTGTTTGAGCATACAACTGCATTGTATTTTCTTTTGTTCCGTGCAAAAATGCAAGACTAATATTCCTAAACTAAATTTTGTACAAGAGGAAAGATGGATAAGTTTGGAAGAGCATGTGTGCAACTTAGATTCGGAGACTGTTTATATATCATGTGATATTCGTCGTGCTAAATCTATGGCCGAGTATAAATGATCAATGGATGATCATGGTAAACTGTTGACTGAAGAAGCTATACCTATGTCTGTTACCGTGGCTGATGTTTTATCACTTAAGGTAAGATGTTATCAACATGCAAAAGTTTGGAAGAGCATGTGTGCAACTTAGATTCGGGAGACTGTTTATATATCATGTGATATTCGTCGTGCTAAATCTATGGCCGAGTATAAATGATCAATGGATGATCATGGTAAATCTGTTGATTGAAGAAGCTATACCTATGTCTCATTACCGTGGTGATGTTTTATCACTTAAGGTAAGATGTTATCGCCGCACAAAAGTGATGTCACTATTATTGATAATAGCTCAATCTCTATTCTTAAGATTGACTTCTTTAATGATAGAACAATTATACATCTGCAGGGTTGCTTGCAGTTGCATAATCCAATGCTAATTATCAAATTTTTGAAAAGGGAAGCAGAACAATGCTTGACCCTGTTTTGGGCAGACTAATGTCTTACAAGTGCATTGTGCCCTTCACCTGTTGAGAAAGATTATATCGATGGTTCGAACATTTTGAGAGTCATTCATAAGATTTCTTGTCAAGATTGCTTAAACAAGTTTTGACCCGGTAGAAACCAACGTTTTTAGCAAGTAGATTTGTTGTAAGAATATCACCAATGGACTTTTTTGTTTAAACTATGTAGGCTATATTGATATCTTTTCAGTTTCTTTTTGTTAGTGTTTATTTTTATTCTCTTCAATTTCTGTTTTATGAAACTGTGTACTATAGCGTAAACTTCAGAGTATTAGATATTAAGTGTTCCTTCTTACTGCATTTGTAATGGGTGTGCTATTATTTTAACTAGGATATGAAGAAAGGCTATGGCATGGAGTGCAACTGGTTCATTGATCGATACCTTTAACTTGGTAGTAGAACGTAGCTTCGCCATTGATGAGTGCCAAATAGTGCATATTTATACACCTTTTTATTGGCATTTTACTCATCTTTTGCGCTTATAAATCGGATATTATCCCCATTCTCGTGTTTTCTTTGTTTTCAAGAATAAATATTTGTATTAATTAATTTTGTGTTTTTAGGTAATAAATAAAGCTCGGAGAATCTGAGGAGCCAAAAGAGCGAAGAATTGAAGTCAAACATCTATGGAGCAGATAGCCAAAGCCCGCGCGCGAATCAGTTGCAACCCAACAAGGAAGACATGGGCTAAAGCTTCCCACGACCCGGATCCGAGCCCGTCTCTTCTGAGACGTTGAGATTTCTTTCTCCCTCATCCAACGGTCGCTGCTTCAGCGTGCATCGAAGATCGTTGCCCGCGCTACACTAGATCACACCAAAACCGCTTACCATCCTCGACCGTTCGGATCGCACTTGACTTCATCCTACGCTCGCTAGGCCAGTCCCATCAATTCTTGATGTCTCCGCCCCACAGCAAAACGACCCATACCCTATACCCTAGTCGACTACCCCATTCTCTCCTCCATCTTCTCTTTCCTCCTCTCCCGTCGCTCTCACCTCTGCAAACTCTTCTCCTTCTGCAAAACCCATCTCCCGACCACCTCCATCTCCTGTCACCTCCATAGCTACCTCCTACCACAGCCACCTCGCCATCCCCTCCAAAATAATCTCTAGCTCTGTCTTAGCTTCTACCCTAGGAGCTAAGGTCGAGATAGAGAAGATTAGGGCTAGGGTTTCATCACAGTTGGAAAAAAAAATCAAAGCAATAGAGTTATGAGCACGAAGTGACAAGGGAGAGCAGCGTTTCAGAGTATGGGTGCGAGTTGTTTGATTTATTTTATCTTTAATTTCGAGTTTGAGAATTAGGGTTAGGTATTTTGGTTGCATGTATAAATAGAAGCTGTGGAAGATGATTTTAGCTACGCTTTGGATTAGCCAAAGACTAAAAAAACCGGCCAAAGGCTACTAAAATTTTCAACCGCAAAAAAAATTAGTTGCCTTAACATTTTAAGCCACTAGGAAAGACAACTAAGGTTATGTATTAATTTAAGCCACTAAACAGTAAGCAACTACCGTTTCTATCACCTATTAGCAATATATGTGTGCCAACTAAACAAACGCATTAGTAGCCCGAGACATCTAACCACTTAAAAAAGACCAACGGTAACATATTAGTTGCCTAATCCTCTCATCAGCCACTAAAGTTGCGCTACTACCAGAAAGCCTTGTTGCTCAAATCTTTGGGAACTAACCACGCCAACTACAGTTGGCATAGAGGAGTAATTAAGTTGTTGGTGTAGTGAAGCCTTGTCAACGAGTCCTCTATACTCGGTAGTCTAGACATGTTATTGTGATCACAGTTTGATTTTGTATTGATGATGTTGTTGCAGAGTAATTTAGTAATTAAGTTGCTGGTTTATCGATTATAGTACTCTATGTCAGTACAAAATCAGTTTCTTAACGATTACCAATATCCAAGGAAATGCTAAATACAAAATACAATACAAAGTTCGTTTGGAACTCGAGATGGGCTGCTGAATGCCGGCTGCGTCATTTCTAGTACAACAATAATAAAAAAGAATTTGTCACTGATCTAGAAGGAAAATGAACACTATTTATCTATTTTTTTTTTCACTATCAGTTTCCAAGTTTACAAAGTTCAATACAACCATAACAAGATAGAATTGGGTTAAATTGCCAATCAAGAGAAAAAAAATTAATTACTATGTGAATAACACACATAAACTGCACCTTGGGGCCACTTATGACATGCTAGAAACCACTAGTGCTCCTTCCGGACTCCGAAGAGGATAGCTAGTGCAAGAAAGTCAATAACAGTGCCAACAAATGTTGCGCGGCATTGAAAATACATACAAGATGAAGTTTGGCCCTTACATACACAACCACGGTCGTAAGTTTTATATATCATCGCATCGTCGTCAAACAAAAATAAGAATAACTACCGTAGTTTTGGTTCAAAGATCACTCAAAAGACATATGCTATCTTTACTAAAGAGTACAATTCTAAAACGAAATGGTATGCGAATTGCGGAAGGTACAAGAATGATCTAACGCGTTCATAAAAATTCAGTAAAACAAAACAGTAGAAATAGAATCATAACCAAAAATTACAGGTAACCAAATTGCAAAATATGCGAATTGCGAAAGGTACAAAGAATGATCTAACGCCATTGCAGTGCATCAACAATGCTCAACTGTTTCCTCCAGCAATACGAATAAAAAAACAGACCATAAAGTAAAAAAAATTAAACTTATAAATCAACTATTACGACCAATTGTAATGTAAAATTACTCAAATTAAATTGAAATACCAAGAAAGCACAATGTTCATCTTACTTTAATATTACGTATGAACTTTTCCTTGTTTTCGGACATGAGAATGGTACAAGGAACCACAATCACTGTGAAGATCCACCAAAAATAAGATCCACCATCAAAGACTTTACAGTGAAGATTCAGAAATCAAATGTATGGTATATACACCAATCAGTAGTCTATTATAAAAACCCTGTTTGGAAATTAAACCACCACTGATTTTGTTCATAAAGTTGATTTTAGGTCACAAGGAAAAAACACTTTCACAAGTAATAACAAAATTCTGATCAAAAAAACAAAAAAAAAAAAGTAATAAACAAAATTATTATGAAAATCCAGGGATTGATTCCAATCTATTGAGAGAGATTAAAACCAAAAACCCCTTTCAAACAACAAAACATAGTATCAAAGATCAGACCCTAATGAATACCAAAAGATCTGAAACAAAATAAGGGTTTTTTTATCTTAACAAGAAACAACTTTTTTTCAGAGATGATGAGTGGAATGCCTCTTTTTATAAGCTAAATCTTCAAAAAATTTAGGAGATTTTGAACGAAAATTGGGAAAAATTTCGAGCTGGAGATGAAAAAAGAGGGGGAATATTTGGAGCTCGATTTGTTGAATTTTCGGAAGAGAAAAATTCCTGTTATTGAGACCAAATTTTGGGGAAACAAATATTGGTGTGAGCGGGAGATTTTAGTATGAGCGGGAGATGAAAATAAATGGAGAATTCTTGGAGCGAAAACTGGAAACAAAATATGCACCCAGTGACCAAAATCCCCCGGTTAGGTTGTAAATTGGATCAGGCCAAACTACCCGGCCCAAAAACTATGACAAGGCCGGAGCCGGGATTAGTATTTGAGTGCACATAAAAACTTAGGCTTGATGTCCAAATCCCGCTAAAAACCTATTTATTTAATACGAATATGCAAAGTCGGGCCGAACATATCACTATGTAGGGATGTAAATTGGATCAGGTAGGGCAGCACGTCCCGTTTTTAACTCTAGGAAATGCCAGACAAGGCCTTATACTCAGCTACCCAACAAAACTGTCAGGATGGACATGCCAGGTAACAATACATATTTTGAGGCCTAAAACAGGCCGAAAACCCATTATGTCTAGCAGGACATGCCAAACAGGCTTCGGGATTTTTGTACTTTGAAAGTTCTATAGTAACTGATCTAATTCATGTTTAGAATTTGGAGATTTGAATGAACTATATGTTAAAACAATCTTATGTACTTAATCTTCTAAATGTGAAATAGAAATGAAAATAAGAATTTTAATCCAAAATATAACCAAAACACTTAACAATTTACTCTAACGTAGAACTAAAACCAAAAAGAATTAAACGGGTACCATGGAGGTCTGTTTGGGTAGTTACCAGGCCAGGCTATTAGATTTTAGGGAAAACCCGAACTCTCCTATTTAAGCTAGCCTGACCAGCTGACCCGTGACGGGATGTAACAGGTTATGGGCTCAAACAAGTACAAGTGAGTTCAGACGAGTACAAACAGGTCGAGTATTTTCGGGTATTATTTACATCCCTATCATTATGCTTGGTGATTCCAAATCAACCACTTGTAACAAAAATGGGGCTAATTTTCCAAAATTTGCTTGCTGACTCCAAATCAATCACTTTTACCAGAATTTGTTAAATTATTTCCAAACTTTTTTTTTTCGTTTCTCCAAATTATACCTCTTGCAATAAAATAAAGTTAACTATCAACAACATGCTTGGTGATTCCAAATCGAACATTTGTATCAAAAATTGAGTCAACTGTTTGGATGGTACTCCAAATCCACTGGTTATACCAATAACTGGGTAAGTTACCCAAAATATTATTGATGATCTCAAATCAAGTTGTTATACTTGCACAATAAACATCGGCAGAGACGTTGCCCATAACCTATTTATTTGCCTCGTAAACTAAAAAAGACTTTTATTGGTGATCAAAAACCATACAACAACTTAAAATCAAAATCCCAAACCCCAAACTTTCTAAGTGACACTATCTTTATCAAAAAATCGGGCAAGATACACAAGCTCTGATGGATTAGTGGCCTATAATAGGTTTATACGCTATAAAATAGGCTTCTTGTCACCCAAACTCTATCGATAGCCAAAATTTGTTTAATGTGATTGGTTAGAAACTCTATTTATTACTTATACTCTCAGACGATATTTTGAAATTTGCTTGGTGACTCAAAATCACTTCAATCAAAATCGAGTTATCTACATAATACCAAACTATTATCAGCAACATGACCAAAATCTCCTGATAACCTGAAATCAATTACTTCATAAATCAAAAATTGTTATCACGATTGATCAAAAGGCATACTCGTGTCCTAAAATATCGTAATGGATTTTTAAATATACTACCATTAATTATTAAAGTCGACTACTTTAACCAAAAGTTGAGTTACCCGGGTAAAATCAGATTATTATAAATATAGTAAGCGTATTTTAGACCGAAAACTCCTGGTAATGCAAAATCAATTGCCTCGTAACCCCAACTTTATTTCTCTTATGATAAAACAAAAATTATACTCGTGACCTTGAAATCTCAATATGGAATTTTGAATTTGCTTGGTGGCTCAAATTCGACCACCTTAACCAAATGTTGAGCTACCTGGGCAAAACTAGATTATTATCATCACGTACAATATGCATTTCTAAACTAAAATCTCTCGATAACCCAGAACCAGTTGCCTCCTATTTTTCTTATTATTACTATGAGTGATCAAAAGTATACTCATGACTCTCACAAGGAGTTTTCAAATTTTTGAATTCACTTTAACCAAAATTCGAGTTACCTAAGCAAAATTAGATTATTATCAGCAAAATATGCAATTCTTGACTAAAATCTCCCAATAACCCGAAGCCAATTGCCTTGTAATGTAAAAATTATTATTATGATGGATCAAATCCATATTCGTGTTCTATAATCTTATAAAGGATTTTTGAAATTGCTTGGTGACTCAAAATCGACCACCAAAGGTCAACATATCCACGCAGAATCAAATTATTATCACTATAATATGCATCTTTGAACCAAAATCTCTCGATATTGTCTGTAATTGCAACGGATCAAAAGCCATGCTGCTGACCTAATTAAAATTTCATAAGGAATTTTTGAATTTTATTTCTTATCTAAAAATAAAAAAAAGTAAATTTTTTTTATTTCTTATGACTTCCACAATATATATATATATATATATATATAAGCATTATTGTTTAGGTACATGGAAAATTTTATGAACAATTTTTTTAAAATTTTTGGTCAAAAGATCAACAACGTACTGCGCCGGTGTTTGGCTGTTTCCATGGTCCCAAGATGAACATATAAGATTAAATAAGAGAAGATCTAAGTTATCCCTATGTACACGTGGCAAATTTACAGTTGTTAAATCATCAAAGTCGTATCCATTGCGTACAACGAAACATTGCACAAAGCCCTAACTGTGCATCTTCCACCTTTCTCTCGGTCTCCATCTTCACTACAACCAATCCTCGATTCACCAGTTCTCTCCCCACCACATCACAAACACCGTTTCAAACAAAATTGCGAAAAAAACCCACTCCTCAATAATTCCAAGTGAACCAATATCTTAATTTTTCAATTCCATAAACTTATTCTATATAAAATCTTTAAGAGTTGGTTGGAAGTTTTGAATGGAGGCGAGTTTTGGTTATCCCCGAAGTTTCTTTCAGCGATTTGTATGATTATGAACGATTTAAGTGTGTTATCTGCAGATTTTTCAACGAAAATGCCTAAATCATAGACCAGTAACGACGACAAGTCAGCGATTTGTTCCCATGTATTTTTATGCTGGGTTTATATTCAGATCTAGTTTCTGATTTGTTCCCTGATGTTTAAAGGTCGGCTTCGGAAAGGAAAGCACTAGTGGATTGACCTTATCATGGTCTTATTCTATTCAGAGCTCCTCCTGGAAATTTTTTTGAGTACCATTAGTGAGTGATTTAATTTGGTTTTCTTGTAGCGATTCGTTTAAGGGTTTTTTTTTTTTTTTTTTTTTTTTTGTGTTTCTGGTTCTTGTTTGGATGATTTTGGTCATGTTTTTGTTTGATATTTAGAGGAACCATTTAAGTTTTTAATTGCGTAGGTTTACCTTAATTTGTTTCTGTCTTTTGATAATCATAATTAATTTTTTTTTGAATGTATTGTTTGTGATGGTATTAGTGGGGTGTCATTGGGTCTTTCAATTGTATTATGTGAATATGAACTTCTGTTAAAGATAGATGTTATTTGTTCTTTGAATTTCATATGATTCTTGATTGTGTTTTGTTATCTTGTTATTGAGTATGTTGTGTGTCCTAAAAATTATTTTGATTGAAACACCAAATGAAACAATGACTCAATGTTGAAGTATATAGATTCATGAACCTTCCAGGAAGCTTAATTTTAAGGGTTTTGACAATTTATATGAACTTATCCACAAATATTCATTTGATTTTAAGAGTCAATTTTGTGTTATATGTAATATGGGTAAGTGCACATGATGTGTTTGCTAATTTGTTGGAAAGAAAGAATTTTAGTTGGTTTTAATCGAGTAATTTGCTATGACCTCTGTAATAATTTGTCTTATGTATGTAGGATGGTAGGAGATATTCTGTAATAATGTGTCTTATCTATGTGGAATTTAGAATGTAGTTCATGGGAATTGATAGGCACTTATATGCTAAAGACCCAGATTCTGGAATCTTGGACGTTCTTCCCAACACCAATGTATGTGGATGTAAATATCAACATGTTATTGCTTCCTGCAGGTGCCATTTTAATCTTATTTTCTTCCTCCAATCAACTCATTTTGATTGCAATACGGTTTCAGGATCTCTATTATGGTTGGTTTGTGCACAATTTTAGACCCAAAACTAATTGGATAAATCAGACACATATTGCCAGGAGCTATAATTTTATTTCTTCATTTGTATGGATTTATATTTACTTACTGTCCTCCTAATCACTTATTGGGTGTTGCAGCATCGAGTCAAGAGATTCAACTCTCCCTTTTTAGCTGGTCACTGGACATGTTTGGAAGGGGTCTATTCAAGAGTCCACCAAATCATACAGTTGAAAATCCAATATAGTACCATGGCTTGTTGAAAACTACATGAAGAAGGTACAAAAATCCACTAAATCATACAGTTGTTTGGCTATAGGAAATCATACACTTAAATCAATTCTTTTAAAATTTCAGTAGATGCCAGATAAATATGACAAATTCAAGATGTATGCTAAAGTATACTTTCAGGAAATCATACACTCAAAGTTCAATTTTGAATCAAAATTTCAGTACTATAATTCCAGATGCGTACTTTAAAATTTGAACACTGTCAAGTCCAGTTGATAAATCGTAAATGAATAGTTTTTAGAAACTCGCGATGTTGCTGAAAAGCTTAGTTTTTATTTTGTTTAGCATTTGTTTTCTTCGTCGGTCCCTACTGCTGCGGCATGTCATCTAGTATTAAGTGAGGATGAAATTCTGTTACAGATAGATGTTATTTGCTCTTTGAATTTCATATGATTCTTGATTTGTTTGGTTATTTTGTTATCGAGTATGTTTTGTGTGTGCTAATATAGCAATTGCTCATTTATGTTTTTGTGCAGGATACTTTGTAAAAACCAAATCTGTTAATAATCGATATGCTGATTATTTCATGTATCAGATCTTCAAGATACAACAGCCTTAGTCACTCATTTTATCTATTGATGAGGTAATGTTTGTTCATGACGCTGAACAGTAAAACTAGGATGGGCCATGGCATCAGTATATATTGGGCAGTCATTCCTCTTGCTTTTCAAAGAAAGCCTTCTCCAGGTCCCCAACTGAAACAGGTTTCTGTCAGGTGTTTGTCGGACTGCCACTTAATGTATTGATTTTTTTTAATTTTTTTGAAGCGTTCACTTAATGTGATGTCATTGTTTTTGTTTTTGTATTCTTAGAATTTATTTTGGTGTAATCATTGTCCGTAACCCGTGTATTATCTTAGAAAAATAAAATAAATAAAATAATGTATTACAGGATGTTATTTTGTAAAACATAAAATTATTTTTATGTTTTGTTCTTTTGTATTTAGTTTTATTCATAAAAATTTCCTTGTTTCAGGAATGTTAATTAATTAATAATTTTCCCATTTAGTATGTGTAATTTTGTTAAGATTCATTGTAGGCCTATTAAATTAGAGTTATTAACGGCCAAAAGTAAGGCAATTAACGAAATAATAAATGGTACAGATCTTTAAAATTGGAAATAAAATAATATTAACCGCTAAAATTAGGGCAAAAAAATATGGCAATTAACTGTGATAAAAACAGTAATTGAGCAGCTAGTAGCCTAAACTAATAAGCCGTTGGAGACACTTGTAGCTCTCTATTTTTGGCCACTACAACTTAGTTGTATATATATTTTTGCAAGCAATGCGGGCAGTAGCTATTGAACAACTAGACAAAAACTAGTGGCTTTAATGATTAGGCATATAAAACAACTACTACAAAATCCAGTAGTTTTATGTTGTTGGCCACTAGATAAACCTCTAAATGCAAAATCTATTAAGCAATTGAAAGATTATAGTTTCCTTAATGATTTCGCTAATAACCTGACAACAACCGAAATTAGTGGTTTTACGTATTAGGTGATTATTGTTGGTCAACTAGCCAGACTAGTAGCTTTAGACATGGCTACCAACTAATCATTGCACACTTGTTGCCTTAAACATAAGACCACAACCCCTTACGCCACTAAGGCTGGGCAACTACCACTAATTGCATAAAGTGATTGGCAACTAAAGATTAGAATAAGCCACTATCATTGGTCAAGTAGCCTTTTGTCGGTTTTTTTGTAGTGCAGTGCTGTCAATTAGATTTAATTTCTGTTTTTCATGTTTTAATTTAGTTGCTAGGGTTTGAGATGAAACCCTAGCTTACAACTGTGTTCTTCATGCTCTTGTATTGTTCTTGATTGCTTGAATATTATCTAGATAGAATTAACTTCGGTGTGATAACACTTTGCTCTCAAATGCATACCAACGCCATGGATGCACCGTAGTTTGATTACCTCTATGTTGTTTACACTGCAACCCAAGCTTAATAAAATTATTATGATCCTCAGATTATTTGTACTTTAATCAGACAGGTAATACTTGGGAAATAAACCTAGTTGTGATTAATCTGTCAAATGGAGAAACACCTTAGAGACAGTAAGGCGGAATTGACACTCCTACCCTATCTCGTCATGAAGGCAAGAACAACATCTTTAGTTGAAAACATAGTGTAGGTTAATGGTTGAGTCGAAGACCCTAGTGTCACTGTTTATCATTCCTTAGCTTAGTATCACCTTTACAACTCAGTCGCTTCGACACAACCCTCATTTATGTTACACACTTCTTAGAAACTCAGTAGAGCAGCCTTAGATCAATATCAGAGCACCACAAGTCTCTGTGGTTCGACTCGTACGTGCCCAGTTCTACAACCAAGACACCGTGCACTTGCGGTATCACCGTAGGCCATATAATTTACCCATCTTCGAGGCCTACCAAGTTTTTGGCGCTGCTGCCGGGGACTTGGCGTGTGCCCTGTGATTTTTGGTTGACTTCACTGAGATTCATCTATCCCTGTACATATTTACATTGTTTCTTGTTTTTAGCCCCGTAGTAGTGTAACTCGGTTCGACTTTTTACATTTTTTCACCTGTTATTGCATCATACATCTGCTAGTTTTCTTTTTTTTGTTTAACTTAGCTGTAACTTGTTATAATCTTTGCATCTCATCTGTATCTGTAACTTAGTTTCCATTGTTCAGTTTTTAACTCCATCTGCATCTCATAAACTCCATTATATAACTTAGTTAGTGTAACTTAGTTAGTCTACTTGCATTATAGTATAACTTAGCATATTGTAACTTCACCATGGCATTCTAGATAATTTTTTTTAGCACTTGCATTAGCTGCACTCTCACCTGATTCCTCATTGCATCTGTAGCTCTATAGTAATATAGCTTTCACAAATTGTAGCATCTTGCATTGTAGTAACTCTCATTCCCTGTCAGTCCATTTAACTCAGTGCAGCTGTGCATTTGTGCACCTTTTTGTGTCTTGAGCTGTGCATTATTGAGAATCGAACCCTCCTTTGAGCCTACAGTACTGTGAGTGTTGAGCAAAGTGCAATTCGGTGCACCCAAGCGTGCTTTTGTGCAAGTGGTAACTCCGAGCCAACCCAAGGTGCATGAATGGAGGAACTTGCTTTGTGGCTTTCGCGCGGGTGAGCTCTTGAGAGGCTCGGTTCTTTGAGCAACCAAAGAAAGGGGAGGCGGGCATAGCAGAGCAACACGGCCATTTCGGCTACAAATAGGTTGGTCTTTCTCAAAGCTTCTTATACTCTATGCCCGCATGAATATGTACGAGCTTTAGACTTGTATTTGGGTATTACATGAGGTGTGAAACTAGATACCCGCTGAGCGCATTTCGATCGAAAGTAAATCTGCGCATACTTGTTTGTGCACCTTGTTGTGACTCGTTGAGTCAAGTGTGAACAATTGAGCCACAACTAAATATAACACCCGAGCCAACCTCACACAAGTCGTGTCTGTATACAAACCTTGCACACAAAATGACCTTGTGTAAACTAAGTCGCCCGCCTTGACTGGCTGTGAATTGGTATCCCGCACCTACCCGTGCCGCTAAGCATAGCCAGTGCATGCCACTGAAGCTGTTGGGCCAACTTGCTGTGCTGACCTGTTGAATGCACACACCCTTGCATGCTAGCCTGTATTGCCTTGTTGAGCCCTTGTGTGTACTTGCTTTGCCATTTGTGTACTACAGCAATTCCTGAACTCTGAGTTGATTCCCATTTGAGCCATTGTCTGCCATGTGCCTTGCCTGAGCATCACAGCATAACCACCTAGTGCAGCATTTTTGAATCTATATGCATGATAACTTTCGATTCCCATGAACATGATGATGTGATAGTTGAATACCATGTATGCTCACTGAATATCCACAAGCATAATCCTGTGCTATCTGAGTGATGATTTCTACATGTTTAAAGTGTCATATCTTGGTATGTCTCTCTAGCTCAAATTGGTTGTTTGTTGAGGGCCAGTAGTGCTAATCCCTGCATTAGTACTCAACAATAAAAACCTTGGAATATCTGAAATGTGTGCATAACCCTATGGCATAATCTGTGAAATTGATTGCTTGCTTGCTGAATTAGTTGTTGTGCATAACAACCTGCAACACATAGCTAAGCTAGGCATAAGCATGAACTCATTGACATGAAGGCATGACAACAAGTTACCTTGCTAGAATTACTCTGCCCTGTGCTGTGTAAACTATGAGTATACTCTTGGCTTAGCTGCAGCCCTCTGTAGCTGCTGAGCTTGAGCCAGCATCCTAGCTAAACTGGTTAGCTGAGTTATTTTTGTTGCATAACCCACCTGAGCATACCTCTGAGCATAACCCTGAGCAAAACCAATTGACCCTGTTAACATTATCTCGTGCATCCGTGCATATCAAGGGTAGCCGAACTGATGCATCCGAGTAACATCTTGAGTCAGTATATCCATCTGTGCATCTGTCCTGCATCTCTGCACATGATTTGTGAATTTGAGTAGCATACTTCCTTGTTGAGTCCATCATCCTTCAGTTCAAGTTGCTATCTTATGCTTGCATAACTACCTGTGCTTTTGAACCTGTAAAATTTGTGTGATCTGTGAGCTAAACTTGAGCATGCTCTGAGAAAATTGGTTAACCAATCTGCCCTGAAATTCCTGTGCTCTATAAGTTGCTGTTCTATGCATAATCTGCTCTGTGCAGTGCTGTGTTAATTTGAGTGAAGTTGCGTTGTGTTGTTTTGCTCTGTGTATGAGCTTGAGTTGCACTCAAGCCTGTGTTGTACTTAATCTGTGACTTGCCAGAGTTTTGCACAAGTCTTGCATCATCTGGGCAGCTGATCTCAATTGCAATCCTTGCAACCCTTGCACAAAAACACCATGTAGCAAAAACTGAAAACCAGCCCACTTAAACCCAACCATCAGGCTCCACACACAGCTGGCCCAACTGAATCAAACCTGGGCTGCGCACAAAACTCAGCCCAACTCAATCAACTTCTGGGCCGTGCACAAGCTGGTCTGCTCACAATCCAACTGCTGGGCTGCACTCTACACAGAAAACCCCACATAACTGGCACCTGTGTACCTGGGCTCTACAAGTAATCTGAAGCCCATCTAAGCTAAGTTGCTGGGCTGTACATTAACTGAACCCACTAGGCTTTGCAAACAACTAAGCTCAAAGCTGTTGGGCTACCTGCACAAAACTGAGCCCACATCTCTTGGGCTGAAATACACATATTCTGTTGGGCTTAACAATTTCAAATAGCAACTGGGCTGGACTTTCCCACATAAACCAAAGCTCCCAACAAAACCAAATTGAAACCCATACAAACCAAATCCCAAACAAACCAAAGCCCAATAAACCAAATTCCCACATAAACCAAAGCCCATTTTCATGTTATATTTGTTAATGTTTGTACATATTTTCTATTGGGTTGACCCTCAACTCTTTAGACTGTTAGTAAATTTTTGTAGGACTTGTTATTTTTTCTTTCTTGAATCGGTTGAGTCTTCTTGTGCATTTTTTTCGTGCTAATCCGATATAATCACCACTGAGAATGTTGGATTTTGCCTTGACGAATGAAGCTCAACCTTGCTCCGCCCGACATCCAGGTAATCTCTTCCTTTTCTCTTATCAAAGCATAGTTCTCTCGGTATGTGACTGTTTAATTTTTTTCTATATGAAGACACATTGAGGACAATGTTTGATTTAGGTTTGGGGGTACATTTGCATATTTTTGCATTTAGAGTTTTTAGTCTTTTTAATCTTTTATTTTCATTTAAAAAAAAAAAAAAATTCAAAAACTTTTTGCAAATAAAAACCTCCAACTTTTAGAGATTTTAGAGTCACTAGCATGCTTCTAGCTATGTTTACATAGAGAATCGACCGAAATAAATGAACTTGGAAGTACCGGAGAACACAATCGGGTTCCTTAGTTGATTAGAGCGTTAAAGTCGGATTTAACCATACCTGAGGGCTTAATTAGGTGTCTTTGTTTAGATATTCGGTAGTAGAATTGTGATCACCCATAGTGGAGACTACCCATTTTACATCAAGTGAGGCACCAACCTTCATTTTTTGCAACTTTCTAGAAAAGTCTGTTAGAGTGTGTGTCACCTTACGTAAATTCGGGTAGGAATGGTGAGCTACCCAACTTCGCACCATTTTCAGCACTACTTTTGATCTCTTGAGTGCTAGTTTTTGTCAATCATGAGGGTGACGTCTAAAGATGAAAACTCCTTCTAAATACCGATTTGTAGTTAGCATCATTTCTCTCTCAATCAGCAAGACCCATAGAAACACATCATCGTCAAAGAACCGGAGCGTAATCGAATATTGAAAGAAAAATTGATATAGTCCAAGGTTTATGTGCAACAAAGAAAATAAAATAGGATGAGAATTAATAAAATTTATAAAATCAAGACAATACAAGTTGTGGAAAAATTGAGTGATAAAGTCCTTTGTCCATGGAGTTAGTTGTTTCATTATTTGTATTTTTATTTTCACTTTTTGTAATTAAAAAAAAAAAAAAAAAAAAAAAAAAAAAAATTTAGCTTATTTTTGCTACCACCATGGTAAAGAGAGTTCAAGAAGAAAAATCCAAACAACAAGGAATTTGAGTAGAAAAGTTAAAAATTGTCAAGTTTTTGTGAAGTTTAGAAGTTCATCATCAACATTTGAAGACCGAAGACCGAAGATTGAAGACGTTTCTATGGTTCCTATGAGAGATTGATGTTAGTTGCCGATCGGGTGAGAAGTGAGTGAGTACTCCCACCCTTGCTAATGGTTGATTTCCTTTCTTAGAGATCATCGAGAAAAAGATTCTTTTGTCCACACTTCGTGGAGTCTCCGATTTTATTTGGAAGGTTATCCTTCTTACCTACAACGTGTGCGGGATTTCTCTATTTATTCCCGCTCGCACACATGAGAGACTAAAAAAGCGATCTTTTTGAGTGCAATTATCATAAAACCCTAATGGTGAGGCAGAAGTCGAGGCTTATGATCACAATCGAATCCGAATTCTTTCATATGGTATGGTTACTTCTCGCTCAAAGACTTAAGGATGAGAATGCGTTCTTTGATAGTTCTAACTTCGTTACTAGCATGCGAAACTCTATGTCCTCATAGCTCCTTGGATGCTTGAGACTCTTTTACACTCGAAGTTGGAGAAGGTTTTGTGGGTACACCTCTTGTAAACCCTCACGAGACTACAACTCGTCCACTAGGGACACCTAGGGGTTTAAAGGCTTAGTGCATACGCTAAATGCATTCGAGAGACCTGCGACAGGGGTATAGTTAGGATTTCTTATTTTTGTTTCACTTGAGGACAAGTAAAATTCAGGTTTGGGGGTATTTGATGAGTGCCAAATAGTGCATATTTATACACCTTTTTATTGGCATTTTACTCATCTTTTGCGCTTATAAATCGATATTATCCCAGCATTCTCGTGTTTTCTTTGTTTTCAAGAATAAATATTTGTATTAATTAATTTTGTGTTTTTAGGTAATAAATAAAGCTCGGAGAATCTGAGGAGCCAAAAGAGCGAAGAATTGAAGTCAAACATCTATGGAGCAGATAGCCAAAGCCCGCGCGCGAATCAATTGCAACCCAACAAGGAAGACATGGGCTAAAGCTTCCCACGACCCGGATCCGAGCCCGTCTCTTCTGAGACGTTGAGATTTCTTTCTCCCTCATCCAACGGTCGCTGCTTCCGCGTGCATCGAAGATCGCTGCTCCCGCGCTACACTAGATCACACCAAAACCGCTTACCATCCTCGACCGTTCAGATCGCACTAGCTTCATCCTACGCTCGCTAGGCCAGTCCCATCAATTCTTGATGTCTCCGCCCCACAGCAAAACGACCCATACCCTATACCCTAGTCGACTACCCCATTCTCTCCTCCATCTTCTCTTTCCTCCTCTCCCGTCGCTCTCACCTCTCGCAAACTCTTCTCCTTACGCAAAACCCATCTCCCGACCACCTCCATCTCCCGTCACCTCCATAGCTACCTCCTACCACAGTAGCCTCGCCATCCCCTCCCAAATAATCTCTAGCTCTGTCTTAGCTTCTACCCTAGGAGCTAAGGTCGAGATAGAGAAGATTAGGCTAGGGTTTCATCACAGCTGGAAAAAAAAAAAAAATCAAAGCAATAGAGTTCTGAGCACGAAGTGACAAGGGAGAGCAGCGTTTCAGAGTATGGGTGCGAGTTGTTTGATTTATTTTATCTTTAATTTCGATTTTGAGAATTAGGGTTAGGTATTTTGGTTGCATGTATAAATAGAAGCTGTGGAAGATGATTTTAGCTACGCCTGGATTAGCCAGTGCTGTCAATTAGATTTAATTTCTGTTTTTCATGTTTTAATTTAGTTGCTAGGGTTTGAGATGAAACCCTAGCTTACAACTGTGTTCTTCATGCTCTTGTATTGTTCTTGATTGCTTGAATATTATCTAGATAGAATTAACTTCAGGTGTGATAACACTTTGCTCTCACAAGTGCATACCAACGCCATGGATGCACTTCGTAGTTTGATTACCTCTATGTTGTTTACACTGCAACCCAAGCTTAATAAAATTATTATGATCCTCAGATTATTTGTACTTTAATCAGACAGGTAATACTTGGGAAATAAACCTAGTTGTGATTAATCTGTCAAATGGAGAAACACCTTAGAGACAGGGCAGAATTGACACTCCTACCCTATCTGTCATGAAGGCAAGAACAACATCTTTAGTTGAAAACATAGTGTAGGTTAATGGTTGAGTCGAAGACCCTAGTGTCACTGTTTATCATTCCTTAGCTTAGTATCACCTTTACAACTCAGTCGCTTCGACACAACCCTCATTTATGTTACACACTTCTTAGAAACTCAGTAGAGCAGCCTTAGATCAATATCAGAGCACCACAAGTCTCTGTGGTTCGACTCGTACGTGCCCAGTTCTACAACCAAGACACTGTGCACTTGCGGTATCACCGTAGGCCATATAATTTACCCATCTTCGAGGCCTACCAGCCATCATGAATGGTCTTTTTTCTTTTTATTGGTTTACTTAGTTTTTGTGCATTTTGTTCATAAAATTTATTGTCCAGACAACAATGGCACGAATAAGGTTTTCCGAAGGTCGCATAAATAAATTGGGTACCCCTTTGAGAAGGTTGTTTAAAATAAATTGGAAACTCTTTTATGAAGATCATGTAAAATAAATTGGGTAATCTAGTCTGTTGGTCGTATAAATTAAAATGGGTAACCGAGAATGATACTCATACTCAGAACACCGGGATACCAAGAAAGTTTTCAACGATAGAAATGAGAGTAACAGGGGGACTGACGAAGAAAACAAAGGAGAAGATGGAGAAGAACGAGAGAAAAATATCGAAAGAAACTAAACTGTTATGTATAGTACCCATATTGGATTCGGGTTACAACAACTTCCCATATTTCAAAATAGGTTAAAAGAATAACCGCAGTTAGAGCCTTTTAATTATGGTTGAGGGGTAAACTTGGAATAAAATAAGGAAACTTAAGATACAGGAACGGACAACCGATTTCGTCCGTTTTCCTAGCAAACTTCAAACCTTGTCTGTCCTTAAGGAAAACTAGAAATCGTTGGATTTGTACGAGGATTGCTCATTAAAATTACTACTAGTGGGCATGCACAATTCAAAATTAGAGGATGACACATCTACAAGGTCACTTTGATGTTTTTTTTTTTGGCATTTTGACTTTACCCATAAGTTATCCCTAGTTTGTCCATTGTTATTGACGAGCCGTTTACCGGGATAGGACTTAAAAAGGGTGATATTCCGGGCATGTACAGTTCTGGCTCCAAAATTTCATAAGCGACATTTTGGACTTTTGACAACAATATTATACTTTTTTTACCTTCTACGGTACATTTTTCGCAACGATTTTGGTTAAACGAGGATTCATTGAGGTCAACAAATATATTGTTGACCGTTGAGAGTCAAATTGACTGACCCAAATACGCGGGTATACTCCTACTAGACACTCCAAAAACACACTGTTGAGCGTTGACTGCGTAGCGTCGAGTGATGTTGACCTGTGAACAAGAGTCCAGTTATCTGGTCAATATTTTGAACGCACTGTTAGTGCACTCCAAAAATTGTTCTTACTTCATTGATCATGCAGTCGTGTACATCATTATTTCAGGGACATGGGCGACATATTTTTGTAATATTTTGCCATTTTGATCATGTGTACTGGTTTTGGAATTTAGCAGTATGTTTGTTATATACGCGGAGTTAGACCATTTTTAAGTCCTTTTTGGGCAAAAAGGACATTATTGACTTTACCCCTACTTCGGGTTTTCCATCCATTTTTGCCGTTACACGAGTGCAAAAATCCCCTAAAATGTACTAATATACCTTCCACTACATTTTCATTCAACCTGGCCGTAATACCACATTTATTCGATGGGCCACCCATCACGTTAAGTTGAATATTGCCAAATCTTTTCTCTTCTTCTCCAAGTTTTCTAAAAAACAATAGTTGCTCAGGCTTTTGTCGGATTTTGAAAACTCAGCGACAGAGGCATCATGTGCTGTTGGATCAGTCATTAAGAATGATAAATTTATTCATTATATTGTCTGTAAATCTGTAATCATAGCCAAAGATATTGGTTGCCAACTGCGTGGAGCTCATATGTTCTTTCGTCTTGGGATAAGCACCTGAAATTTTTCTCTTTTTAGTACAACAACAGTAGTACAAGAGTACATTTCACTATGTGCCTGCCTAGATTCATATCTGTATGTGCTAATAGCACTTCTGTTATCTTTCACAGATTCTATTTGTGTTCGTACATTTCTTGCTTTTCCGTTAATCGTACACAGCTGGTTTTGCCAGCAGTATCTCCTGTGATCTCGGTCTTTTCTATATAAAGACTTGTCCTGTACTTTGTTAATAATCAATCCGAGAATCAATTCTATTCACTCATTTTAGTATGGTATCAGAGCCGATTAGGGCCTGCTAACCAATTAGTGCTTCCGCCATTAAACCTGCAAACCTGAAGCTTTCATTCTTGAAATTTTTTCTTCTGATTCAATATGGAATCATCGATTACTAAAGTTCCTCTGAATACTATTGCTAGTATAGTACCATCTAAACTCCAAGACCACAACTATTTTACTTGGAAATCTTTACTTCTCCCTCTGTTCAAAAGATACAACGTTTTAGGTTACATTGATGGATCAAAAAGATGTCCAAACAAATTTGTGTATGCGCAAAGAAATGCAGATCCAGCAGAAACTGTTAATCCAGGATGGATCAAATGGAATGAAGAAGATCAAACACTCATTTTGTGGATCCAGTCAACAATTTCTGAATCTGTTATATCTTATGTAGCTGGTCCGACAACTTCTTATGAGCTTTGGAAGTCAATCGAAGAAAGATTTGCATCGGTATCTTCAACACACGTTATTCAACTCAGAACTAAACTTTCTTCAATCAAACAAGGTAACTCCACCATGATTAACTATCTCAATGAGATTAAGAAAATTTCTGATTCTTTAACTGCTGCTGGTTCTTCAATATGTGAATCTGAAATGATTGTAAGCGTTCTTAATGGTCTTGGATCTGCATTCGACTCTTTTTCTACTTCGATTAGAATTCGCAATCCACCAGTTACTTTAGGTGAATTACACAATCTGCTGTTGAGTGAAGACATTGTTCTATCTGAAAGAGCAAAACATGTCACTAACTCAGAAGAAGCAAAAGCTTTTGCTGCCTTTAGAGCAAACAGATCCTTTAACAACAATGTCAGATCTAATTTTCACTACACTTCAAAACCTCAAAATCGTTCATACTATCCATCTACATCATCTGCTTCTACTTTTACTCCAAAATCTTTTGCATCAAATCCATTTTCACTATCACAACCACCACAACCACCATCTCCTGCTTCTTCTGGTGGAAATTTCAACATAAGACCACAACGACCTACATGTCAAATCTGTTTCAAATTTGGTCATTCAGCTATTGAGTGTCATCAACGCATGAATTTTGCCTATCAAGGTCGACCAATCCCTTCCAATATTCATGCCATGTTAGCTGCAGCAGATGTTCTTGGTGAAAATCCATGGTATTGTGATTTAGGTGCAACGGCTCATATTACTTCAGATTCTTCTGATTTTCAAGACTTTCATTCTTACACAGGGACTGAACAAATCACCACTGCTAATGGTGAAGGTATTCACATAGCTGATATAGGTAATGCTTCAAAATTCTTGGTTACTAATGCTATTAGTTTACCTAACCTATTACATGTTCCCTCTGCTTCACATAAACTATTATCTGTTCATAAGTTTACCAAAGATAACAATCTCAGCATAACATTTGAGGGTGATAATTATTTTGTGAAGGATCTCAACTCTGGGAAGAACATTTTCCAAGGGCAGAGTGATAATGGTTTGTATCCTTTACATCAGGAATCTTCACCAACATTTACTTCAAGAGTTTCTGCTTTGTCTGCTTTGAAGACCTCTTCATTTCTCCTTCACCAAAGACTAGGTCATCCATCCTTTCAATCCATGCAGAGATTAAATCATCTTGAGACTTTTCAATCCATGTCATCCTTTACATGTAGAGAGTGTCAACTAGGAAGAGCTCATAAGCTTCCTTTTCTATTTCTAGTACTATGTCAAATAAACCATTGCAACTATTGCATATGGACCTTTGGGGACCTTGTCCTGTCACTTCTTGTAATGGTTTCACATACTACTGTAATATCATTGATGATTTCAGTAAGTATTGTTGGATATTTCCATTAATGAGAAAGTCTGATTTCATCTCTATCTTCAGCTCTTTTAAGACACAAGTTGAAAATTATTTTGATCTCAAAATTAAAGTCATACGAACAGATGGAGGTGGAGAGTTCATAAACAATGAATTGAGTAAGTTTTTAACTCTTCATGGAGTAGTACATCAATACTGTTGTTCATTCACTCCAGAGCAGAATGGAGTTGTTGAGAGTAAACACAAACATCTAATTGGATTATGCGTAACTCTACTCATACGGTCCAATCTTCCGATTGTTATTGGGTAGATGCCTTACAAACTGCAAATTATTTGGTAAACAGATTGCCTACAGCATCTATTTCCTTCAAGATACCTTATGAGAAACTTTATGGTCAAGCACCAAACTATTCTATTCTTAGAGTTTTTGGCTGTGCATGTTATCCTTGGCTCAAACCTTATACTCACTCCAAGCTAGAACCAAGAAGTAAATTGTGTATTTTTCTTGGATACTCTTCTTCTCAGAAAGGTTACAGATGTCTTGAGCCATGTTCAGGAAGAGTGTTTATTTCTCGCCATGTTACTTTTCATGAGGCTCACTTGACTTTACAGGTTCAAGATTGATCGGATATCAAACTCTACATCTCGATGTCACAATTACTGACCTTCATGTTCTTCAATCTCGCATCACAAGCCGCCTCTCCTCATTGTAATACAACAACGAGTTTACCTACTTCGAATTATCTACCTCAACTGTTTCAACAGAATTACCTACTACAACTGCTTCAACTACTTCCCACTACAAAGACTGTTTTTTGTTTGAAGTAATTCCCTGTTGTCTCATCGGTTCCGGTAGTCATTAATTCACATTCAATGACAAACCAGAGGTAAACAGGGAATTTTTAAACCTAAACCTCGCAAAGGCTTTATTTACTACTAAATATCCAGTCTCTCGCAGCTCATTTAGCATCGATTGAAGAAATTATTCCCAAAACAATTTTGCTCGAGCCAAGAAACATCCAAAATGGCTACATTCTCTGGTCACTGAATGCTCTGCTCTTCAATCTGCTGGTACATGGACCTTAGAACCACCTCATCCATCTCAGAATATAGTAGGTTGTAAGTGGGTGTTCAAGATAAAACACAATGCAGATGGCACTATTGACAAGTTCAAATCCAGACTGGTTGCAAAGGGTTATAACCAGCAAGAAGGTATAGATTATCAAGAGACCTTTAGCCCTGTTGCTAAACCATCCACAATAAGAATAGTTCTATCCCTCATTTGTTCATCATAATTGGCCAGTTAAACAGCTTGACATTAGTAATGCATTTCTTCATGGTGATCTTAAGGAGACAGTTTTCATGACTCAACCTCCAGGTTTTGAAGATCCATACAACCCTCATTATGTTTGCAGATTACACAAGTTTATCTATGGTCTTAAACAGGCTCCACGAGCTTGGTATGAAGAGCTTATGGATTCTCTCCTTGCTTTGGGATTTGAAACATCACTTGCTGATACTTCTTTGTTTACATTCAAAAGAGGGTCCCTTATTATCATCATTCTTATCTATGTTGATGATATTCTTATTACTGGGTCTTCATTAGCTGCTTGTGATGAAGTTATTTCTCAGCTCTCCCTTTCCTTTCCAGTTAAGGACTTAGGATCTATCCATTATTTCTTGGGATTAGAAATTAAAAGAAATGATTCTGTCATGCATCTTTCTCAGACAAAGTTTTGGATCTGCTAAAGAAAACAAATATGCTGGATGCCAAGCCTTGTTCTACACCATCTATTGCAGACTCTAAAATGAGTAAATTTGATGGCACAATTCTTCCAGATGCTACAGATTTTAGATCCCTAGTTGGTGCCTTATAATATGTGACTTGGACAAGACCTGACATCTGCTATGCTGTAAATCAAGTCTGTCAACATATGAGTGCTCCTACTGATGTGCATTTGGTTGCAGCCAAGCGGATTTTGAGATATTTGAAGAATACACTTTGACTACGCATTGTTCTTCACAAAGGTCTCTGGCTATTTCTTCATTTTCGACTCGACACGGCAGGGAATCCAGATGATCGACGATCCACAAGTGGATACTGTGTCTTCTTTGGGCCAAATCCAATTTCTTGGTCTTCTAAAAAGCAGCCCACTGTGGCAAGAAGCTCCACTGAAGCTGAGTACCGTTCTTTAGCTCACACTGCAGCTGAGGTGTTATGGGTCTGTCAAATACTCAAGGATCTCAATGTGTTTGTTTCATCTTCCCCTACGCTGGGTTGTGACAACAAAAGCTCAATTTCTGTAGCTTCAAATCCTACTCTTCATGGTAGGATGAAACATGTGGCCATAGATTTTCACTTTATACGTGAATTAATTCAGTCTAAGGTACTGTGTCTACACTATGTTTCTACTGACACTTTGGTTGCGGATGTATTCACAAAGGTGCTTTCAGCAGCGAGATTTGCATTTCTACGTGACAAGCTGAGAGTTCGATCACTTCGCTGAGAATTTGCTCACTTCAGCTTGAGGGGGGATAGTACAAGAGTACATCTCACTATGTGCCTGCCTAGATTCATATCTGTATGTGCTAATAGCACTTCTGTTATCTTTCACAGATTCTATTTGTGTTCGTACATTTCTTGCTTTTTCGTTAACTGTACACAGCTGGTTTTGCCAGCCTGTATCTGCAACAGTCTCAGTCTTTTCTATATAAAGACTTGTCCTGTACTTTGTTAATAATCAATCTGAGAATCAATTCTATTCACTCATTTAAGTAAACAGAAATATTATTATTATTTTATTTTTTTATCAGTAGCAAGGATGTTTTGCTGTTGCTGACTTGCAGAGTTATTCTTATTCTCGATCATTAGAGATTACAGCTAGATGATTTTGTCTCTAGCTATTAATAATGGTCTATCTCTATCTTGAATGAAGTTGGGATATTTGTTGCCATACAGACTTCTTTACTCCTTTCTTTGCATATATGCCTGAAGTTCCTCAACTATTTTCAAAGATCTAGCTACAAAAAAGATGGGTAGAAGAAAGATAGAGATAAAATATATAGAGAACATCACTAAGAGGGAAGCAACTTACTCCAACAGAAGGTCAGGGATTCTTAAGAAAGCTAATGATCTAACCATTCTTTGTAATGCTCAAGTTTTTCTCATCATGTTTCCTAAAAGTGGCACAAATGCTGATTATATCAGTCCTTCTACTACGTAAGTCCATTCATTCACTCACAAACTATTCAGTCTTTGCATTAGGAACCTGCAACATCTCTTTACATTTTTTGATTCTTTTTGTTTAGGGTGAAGGAGTTTTTTGATAGGTATGAAAAGAAGACTAAGATAGATCTATCAGCTTCTGATCAATATGAGGTTGGTGAAGAAGATCTCTTACAGGTACTAGTCCTTTGTGATTTTTGATGTTTGATGTTTATTCTTCTTTTTTGATCAACAAGTACTAATTTGTTTGTATGTATAGAGTTTACAAAATGAATTGAGAGAACAGAAGGAGATTAACAGCACACTAAGGAAAGAGATCGGGTAATGCTGGATGATTTGATGCTAATTATAACAAAGAATATGTAATGCTTGCATGATGAATGTGGTATTTACTAATTGTGTATGGTTGGATTAGGGAGAGGACTGGACAAGAGGACTTGAGTGAATTTAGCTATGGGGAACTGCGTGTTCTTGAGGAAGATTTGCGTCAATCTCTGGAAATCATTCGACATAGTAAGGTAACGTAATAGAAAGATCTGCTTTGATACTGTTAGTTTTAGTTCCAGCACTCATATCTGCTTTTAATGTATTAGATTAATAGAGAGGAGCAGGGGTCGCATCTCAATCTCAATGCAGTTCCATCTCAAGTTACTTTCAAGCTGCAACCAAGCCAGCCCGATCTTCATGATGCAGCAGGAGGAGAAATGACTTTACCCCTAGTACTTAATTTGAGCTAGTACTACGCATTATGGGAGTGGATGCTTCACTCCTATGACTCCAAATTGGGTGCTTTCGTATCGTATCTATCTTTTGCTTTTCTTGATTAAGTATTTAATTAGGTTATAGGTAATTTGCAGCCATTATTAGCACTATCCCGTGAAGTAAAAATGTTGTTTTTTTTGGCGCTGTTGTGCTGAGAGCTCCGGAAACCGATCGTTGTAACTACTATACGACTGGTGAAATTATTAAGAAGTCTTTTATAGTATTTTCCAATTTGATTTTGGTGTTTAATAGTTGAAAGCTAATGATCAGTGTGATATGCAGCGGAAACGTGCAAGTTTAATTTGCTTTCCCCCTCAAGTTTTGCACATACTGCCAATGCCATTACAGGATATATATCTGAGATTCCGAAGTGTAGATAGGTTAGTGACCAAGAATATCCGTTAAAGTTGCATCCAAAGAATACCCAAAATTTTTAGGATTTTTTTTTTTATTTTGTTATTACAAGAGGTTGTGCCGGAAAAAGCACACAACTTGTGACACGATTTTTATAGGGGATACCGGTTTTAGCAAGGTTGAAAATGTTATATACAAGACAAACAAATCCTAACAAATCCTGATCATCATATCATTCAAATGGTTTCCCCCTGCTAATCTTGGTATCCCAGTATAAACCATGCAATATAATGGTTCACTTCACGTTACTACATATATCCAAATTCTATAGATCACTGCCTACATCAGTTTGTCCGGGAAAATCTTTTATTTTCGAAACAACGCGGCCATCATTTATTCAAGCCAGCAATTCGGATTAAGTTTGAATGCGGAATCTTTTCTCAGGTTAGTGAGGTTTTTGTCGGATTTTGAAAACCAACTGACAGAGGCATGTGATGTGCTGTCGGATCAGTCAGATAACCTAGCACAGCAACATTGACGATGATGCATTCAATTTTGTCTCTAAGGATATTGGTTGCCAACTGCGTGGAGCTCATATATTCACTCATCTTGGGATAAGCACCAGAAAATTTACTCTTTATAAGACTAAGTCTTATGGGCTAGATTGGAGTCTTTAGATTAGCACTTAAGTGTTGCAATTCAAAAAAGCGTAGCAAAAAAGTTAACACTAGTTCTCTCCTAGCGATAGCTAGCATGTGAAGTAGCATCTTAGATAGTTATTTGAATGGTTCAGCCGCTTGAAAAACTACCTTTTCGCGGAATGGTTCGGTATTTGGGGGTTTATTTTTGATCCGACGGCCGAGATTTGAAGCGGAATGGTTCATACTGGCGCCGAATGGTTATTTGGGCGGAATAGTTCGGTCGCTTGGATGACGTGGACTGCTAATCTAGCTGCTAGATTAGCACTCCCATAAGACTTAGTAGGTATTTCTGACTGCTAATCTAGGTGCTAGACTAGCACCCCATAAGACTTAGTCTTACTGCAAAAAAAGATGTGTGGCAGATTTGCAGACTTTGCTAAAGATGGTTATACCCTGGGTTGCACGGACACGGACCTGTGACGCGGACACGACCAAATACTAAAAATACTAGGACGCGGACACGTATATATAAATATAAATATAAAATATTATAGATATATGCAAGTATAAATTTCATGTCCAAAAAAGTAAATAATATGTAAATGTTAAGAAAATCTAAACTAGGATGTAATTAATCTTAATAATTAATGAGTACAATAATGTAAATCTGAGTAAAGTCAAAATATGTACAAACAATATCAAAAAAACAGTGCTGCTACAGTGGTCTGCTGGTCAGGGTAAGGAGTTACGGGTAGGTGGTTCGAAACTCTTCACCTAGAATACGCGTCCAACCTAGTGTCCAGCTCGCGTCCACCACCGGGATCAAGTGGGACGCGCACGTGCTGCGTCTGACACGCGTCTTAGGCGCGTCTCGCGTCCCCGGTGCGTCTGACGCGGACACTGCGCCAAATCCCGTGCGTCCGTGCATCCCAGGTTATACCAATCTGAAAACAGCTAGATGATTTTGTCAGTAGTGTAGTCCAGATCTAAGGGTTTAGGCTTTGCAAAGATATATACTTTAAGAGCAACCGCAGTAAAATTTAGTCAAACGTAAATTCAAGTTACGCCCCAATTCAAATGCAAAATAAAGTTGCGTCCCAATTCAAACGTAACTTAAAGTCGCGCCCAACCCACCTGCACGCAACTTAAAGATACGCCCCTATTCAAACGTAACGTAAATCTACGCCCCATTTCAAACGTAACTTAAAGTTGCGCCCAATTAATTCAAACGTAATTTCAAGTTACGCCCAATTCTAACGTAAATTCAAGTTGCGCTTGACTCAAACGTAATTTTAATTTCCGCCCGGTACAAGACGTACTTTGAAGTTGCGCTCGACTATAAACCAAACTAAAGACCAAATATGGTTTGTTTTTGGTTTTAGTTTGGTATTTGATCTTTACTCCGTTCCGCTGTGGTTGATTTCTGGTCCAAATTTTTGGTTTTGGTCGATGACTGTGGTTGCTCTAAGGTCCTGATCAGCTATTTGCAAACTCACTCAGCACAGCAGAGATCTAGCTACAGAAAAGATGGGTAGAAGAAAGATAGAGATAAAGTGTATAGAGAAGACACTTAGGCTAACCCCTATGCGCTAGATTGAATTGCTAGATTGCCAAAAAGTGTTGCCAATTGATGTAGTTTTACAAGTGGTAAGTAGCCTAGTTAGCTATTCGGAATTCGGAAAACGTACGGAACGGCAAACGTACGAGTATTATACTGGTTTTGTAAAATTGATTCGGTCCAAGATTCGGTCAACGGGACGTGATTCGTCGATAATTCGGAACGGCATACGTACGTGTATAATTCGATTTATAAATGTGAGTTCGGCTCGAAAATTCAAAAGTATCTATATATACTAAATAATTTATATTTATAAGGTCATAGACCAATTTTTATGCATATGTGTGAGTTATTTAAAGAAAAAATAAAATTAATATGATGATATCAATAATATATACAACATTAGTTATCCAAGAGGACGTGGTATAGTGGTTTAGATGCTTGGTCAGTGAGTTTGAGATCTCTCTCACCTTCACCTTCAAAATTTTTCAGTCATTTTTATTTCATAAAAATTAGAACAACGTCTAATATTGGGTCGTGTATGCCCGGGAGGCAGTAAACCCCAAAAAGTGGGACCTTTAAAAACGTAAAAGCTAAAGAATTTATGACGAATTAAGCGGGCATCATTCGGGATTCGGGATACGTAAAATTCGTGAACGATTCGCGAATAATCCGGAATGCCACATAATACGCGACTTGGGTTCGGAGTTGCAAACGTACGCGAATAAAACGGTAAAATTCGTGATACGGAAAAATTCGCGAATGATTCGCGAATCATTCGCGAACTTACTAACTAGGGTAAGTAGAGTATCGTTCGCTCGGATTTTTTTAGAATTGATTTTAGACTTAATAAACAAAAATACTAAAAACAAAGAAAAGATTCTAACAATGTTGAGAGATACTGGGACTCAGGATTCCACCATAAAATTCATTCATGCGATTCATATATTTATTCTAGACAATTATAGCTCAAATAATAATAAAATATTGACTCTATGTTTTGCCAAGGTAGATTATTGAAAAGCAACGACTGTATATCTAAAGCATGGGATATCAAAAGACTTAACCTAAGTATAACCCATCAATTGAAATCACAACCATTCAATAAAAACCATAACACAATTAACAATCCATGCAAAAAGTCATGAAAGAATTAAATATAATTACCACACGCATGAAATATGGCTTCCTCCGTCATCCCAGTGTTGGGGTTTAGCTCCTCCTATTATTCACGTGCTCAAAATAATTGTTCATAACTCAAATAGTGTGAAAAACAAAAGAAATCTAATAACTCAGCAAAGCTTTGCAACGCCGAAAAAAAAGGCGTTACAAACAGATCACATGTAAGAAATAAGACTGCCCTTTAAACGATACTTTAGTTCTGCTGTTGAATAACGATAGTTATCTGCGACAGTTACCTGCGCGTCTTATGTTCTTCGTGTTCTAGGGTTCTTAAAAACGACACTTCTATAGTGTCGTCTGCAACTCCTTCTCTTCTTCTTCTTCCTTTCGCTCGCTACAACTCCTCTGTGACCTTTCCTCCTTCCTGTAAGCGTACCCAAAACTCTCGACTCTCTTCCTTGAACTCCTTCCAGTGCTTTTTATATCCAACCGCGCTAAGAAATCACACAAAATCCTCTAAATATCTTCTTTTTTTCTTTTTCCCTAAGTCTCGGATTCTCCTCCTCTTTTTATCTCACGCGGCTCTTTGGATTGTCTTCAACTTCTTCTAAACTTGGTAAGTACGAATCGAGGAGAATATCTTCTCCTTTTCTCACGAAACTTCCACATAATATCAAATCTCCAAGATTATTCCTTCCCGTTAATCGTTCGAGTTGTGGAAGTAACCAACTTTTCCGCGAACCAAATCGCCTAACTTTCCCGTTTTATAGCACACAATATATTCGTGTCTTGATCCCGCAACATCTCCCCGAAATTCGATTGAAATTTTGGTTCACAAAACCCGTAGCTTTCCTCTTGCCCCGTTTTCACGAACTCGATTAGCTAGCCCAACTATGTTGATTTAAAGGCCTATACCAAATTTCCGTTAATCCAAAAACAGCTCATCAAACCAATTCGGCGATTGAATCTTCTCCAAAACTTCCCAAAATTCGAACCCTATTGCGCAGGGAAGAATCACTTTTTCCCGCCAAATTCGAGAATTCAAAAGAAAATGATGACCTCCCCTAACAGCTCCTATTCGCCAATAGTAGTTGTCCTGAGTGGGATGCCCCTTAGTAATTAGGTTACCCCTTATCCAAACTGAGAGTCCGAATAGTAATTTTCTCCCACGAGCGCAAATACCACTTTTCGAGCCAATTTTCCTGCGAAAGCTTATTTCTCCAAAAACACCTACAAAAAGATAAAATAATCAAATAAGTATAAAATTGAGAACTAACAATATACATAATTGATATCCAAATAGACACATAAACTTGTCTATCAAATACTCCCAAACTTATTATTTGCTAGTCCCGAGCAAATCAAATCTACAAAATAAAATCCTAACTCACTGTCGCAGGCATCGTCGATTGTATTTAGCGTATGCAATAAGCCTTTAAACCCCTAGGTGGCCCTAGTGGCCAAGTTATAGTCTCGGTAGGGCTTACAAGAGATATACCCACAAAACCTTTACTCTCCAGACCCTAGCTATCTAGGTAGAACCTTGGAAGGCACTAAAGAATCTCCTTGGTTGGCATACTTATTGACTACAGGAGGAAGTACCCGGATGCGAAATTCCAATTGTTGTACACGAGTTTGCACTCAAGCATACTAAAATTTATATATAAGTCACAGAGCTCTACTCAGATAGTTTCTGAACATCATAACCTGAGTCAACCAATCACATGGATAGATTATGAAATGGATATAGGAAAAACATAGATGGTTTTTATGTTGACTAAGGTGAATGGTGTTTCCCATATTTGTCTGAAGGCCTCCGCCAAAATGAACCTATCCTAATGGACTGAGATACTAGTCTGACTAATATCAACACACTGGCATATACAAGGGAACCAGTGGTCGACTTTATTTATTCCGGTTGGTCTGATGGTCCGGTCTCACTTTTTTTTTTTTTTTTTTTTTGGTATCTCAATCACTCTAATTCACCCTAGCATTGGTAACAACTTGATTCGTGGGCCCCACCTAATCACTTAGAGAAACATAGTTTAAAAACAAAACAAAATAAAACAGAAGTGAAAAGGACTCAACGAGATATGGTGAAACTATCATGTTATTTCTAAACACCTGAGCTCTGTGCTTTTATGAATAGACTCTTTAGATGTTTCCATCTAATCAGATTGGTTCCTCAAATCCTACAGCCAAAATGCTTCCATCCACTTAGATTGGTTAGTGCCATCCTTAATAAACATAAATTTCTAGGCTCTGGAGTTTATTTATTGCAACTAAAAAGTTTCTCCCATACCCCCAAACTTAAATCTAACATTGTCCTCAATGTTCTAAAGATGAAATTAAAAGCATGAACAAGGAGAAACTGTTACCATTTGAAGCAAAAGAGTTAAGGAAAGATATTACCGTGTTGCATGAGCATGGGTTACCTCCCAAGAAGTGCTAAATTTAAAGTCTTCAGCCAGACGGTAAATACCACAAAATGGCTAATTACCTTTCAAATCATATATCAATAGTCGAAACAACTGTGGGTCAACAAAATCAAATAAAATTGCCACAATTATTAGACAACTGCACCAAATCAGAAAAATGAACAGACATAACACATCCTCATCCAAGGTTTCGTACAAGACAACTGGGTTTTTCTGTGGTGCCCACTTGGGCTTCATATGAGTGTCTTGACAAATAGATTCTTCTAAACTATGGGTTTCTAGTTGCTGGATTTCCTCCTGGACAGTATCAGGAGGATCAGGTTGAGGAGTCGGAAGAGTCTCAGGTAATACCTCATGTATACTAGGTTCGATTCCCAAGTTAGGGACTTCTACTAGGGATATTTGACCATCACTACCCCAAAACTTAGGGTAATCAGTATTCTCAGTAAGGCCTAGCACTATGGCTTGAATTTCAGGGTCGAGAGCTTCTTCTATTTTGACAGTTTGGTCACCTAACTGACTTGAGAGAATCTCATCAAATTCATCCAAGGAATCATCCAATAAAGTGTCGTCCCAATTCTCCTGAACTATATCCTGAACTAAAGTTCTAATCATATTCACTTCCTCTGATTCAGAAGGTTGTCTAGTAACATTAAAGACATTTAGTTCATGGTCATATTACCAAAGGATATGTTCATAAGCCTGGTCCTACAGTTGATGATAGCATTAGATGCGGCTAAAAATGGGCGACCTAAAATCACCGATATTTGAGCACTAGGGTCCTGAATAGGTTGAGTGTCTAGAACAACAAAATCCACTGGATAATTAAATTTATCAACCTCAATCAGAACATCCTCTATGACACCACGAGGGACTTTGACAGACCTATCATCTAACTGTAGGGTCATTTTAGTCGGTTTCAACTTACTAAGACCTAGCTGGGTGTACACATGGTACGGGAGTAGGTTAACACTGGCTCCTAAGTCAAGTAATGCTTTATTAACCGTGTGATTACCAATCATACAAGATATGGTGGGACATCCAGGGTCTTTATACTTAGGGCTGTTTGGTTGAAGGATTGAACATACCCGACCCATTTAAAAAGGCTTTCTTATGGACATTAAGCTTACGCTTTCGAGTACAAATATCCTTAAGGAATTTGGCATAAGCAGGCATTTGCCTAATTGCTTCTAATAAAGGGATGGTAATGTTTACCTGCTTAAATATTTCCATTATTTCGTTGAAAGTCGACTCTCTATTTGTTGGAGCTAACAACTGTGGATATGGGGCTCTGGGCACAAAATGAGACCTATCGGGAACCACATTGGCATCACTAGAAATTTTATCAGTCTCTTCAGCTAATGGCTCCTTCTGGGGCTCATCTTGGGAACTAGAATGGGAACTAGAAGGTGGATCTACAGTATGTCCACTATTAGGCATGGCTACCTTATTGTCTACCGTTTTACCGCTCCTAAGGGTTGCTACAGAGTTCACATGATTGAACTCTTTCTTTCTAGAGGATACTTCATGAATTGCTCTAGTATAGGGTAGTGGTTGACTGGGTAACTTGCCTTTCCTTCTTTCGCTCAAAAACTCTGTAATTATACTAACCTGATTCTTTAGCTCTAAAATAGCCTGAGAGTTTTCCTGTAAACCTTTCTCAACCGTTTGCTTAAACTCTGCAGTGTTATGAGATAATATGGTTAGAGACTCTTCTAAACTCATTATTTTTTTATCCGACAGGTTCTGATACTGCTCTGGCCCTAAATGGTTCTTAGTATACCCAAAACTTGGGAGAGCCTAGGAAATACTAGACTGAGCTTGACTCTGGCCCCTAAACCAAGAGAAATTCGGGTGGTTTCTCCAACCAGGGTTATAGGTATCAGAATATGGATCAAATCTCTGAAGGTTTTCAAACCTAGAGTTGTTATAAAGAGCATGGGCTTGCTCTTCGTATCTAGCATGATGAGACCCTTGATTCATTTCTAAGGCTTCTAAACGCCTAAGAATATCTGACCCATAATCAACTCTATCGATCCTATGGATAGGATTTCTAGGTATTCTGGTTCTCTCATTGAAGCCCATTGCCTAGTTTTCTCAGATAACTCGATGAATTCGTCGAAACATTAATCTGGGTCTTGATGGGTAAATTCTCCACCACTAATTGTTTCTACCTGCATACGGGTTTCACTATCTAGGCCATATAAAATTTGGGCCATATGGGCTTTTTCAAAGCCGTGATGTGGACACTGGTATAACAATTCACTAAACCTTTCTACATAATCATGAAGTTTTTCACCTAATTTCTGCTTAAAGGTTTGGATAGACTGCCGAACAGCTGCAGTCTTATGGTGTGGGTAGAATTTATCAACAAATGCCTCTACAAGACCATCCCAGGTGGTAATTGTTTTGGAAGGAATAAAATGATACCACTCTTTGGCTTTATCATAGAGAGAGAAGTGAAACAAACGTAACCTAAGCACATCTCTGGAGACATTCAGATAGTTCATTGTGTCACAAATCATTTCAAAGTCTCTTACGTGGGTATACGGGTTCTCATTCTCTAATCCCCTAAACTTACGAAGCAAGCCAATAGTCTCGTGTCTAATATCAAATTGGACCGTAGAAGATCACGCACTACCCTAGACGGGTTCAAACGATCCCTAAGGGTTTTTACTGGGACCTCATCATCATTTTCCTTCACCATTTCGACAAAAATATAAGTAATACTAGTGAAGCAAGAAAATCGTGCACATGCAAATGCTGGGCTAACTAATTTAGGTAAGCTTGGGTTACCTACAGCGAAATATACCTAAAGGTACGAGGCTGAGGTTTGTGGACTGATGAGTGCCAAATATTGCATATTTATACATCTATTTATTGGCATTTAACTCATCTTTTGTGTTCAGAAATCAGATATTATCCCAGATTCTGTATTTTCTTTGTTTTCAAGAATAAATATTTGTACTAATCAATTTTGTGTTTTTAGGTAATAAATAAAGTTCGGAGGAATTGAGGAGCCAAAAGAGCGAAGAATTGGAGTCAAGCATCTATGGAGCAGAAAGCCGAAGCCCTCGTGCGCATCAGTTGCAACCCAACAAGGAGCAACCCATTTACAAAACATGGGCTTAAGCTAGCCAAGACCCGACCCGGATCCGAGCCCATCTCTTCCGAGCTGTGAGATCTCGCCCAGCTGCATCCAACACTCGCTACATCCCTCACATCATCGTTTGATACTCCCGCTCCACACCAATCCAGATCCGATCAATCCTGAGCCGTGAGATGTGACGCATCCGCATCCAACGCTCGCTCCACCATTCGCATCGTCTTCTCGTTGCACCTGCTCAACATCGAATTGCCCTATCCCTATACCCATCGACCTAACCTCATTTCTTCCTCCTTCTTCTCTTTCTTCACCCAACAACTCTGCAGAACCCATACCCCTGTGCAGAGCCATCATCACCATCCCCATCTCCTTATCACTGACGCCAACACCATCAACCACATTCGCCACCCTAGGTTCACCCATCTCCATCTTTAGCTTCTTTCATAACCTAGAAGCTAGGGTTGAAGATGATTGAAACTAGGGTTTCACCAAACCCCATGCATGGTCGACTCAGAGGTCAGAGACGAGACAGGACAGTGATTCAGAGGCGATTGGAGAATGGGTTTGCATTTATTTTATGTTTTGAAGAGATTTAGGGTTATGAATTTTTGCATGTATAAATAGAGTTGTATGTGGGTGTGTAGAAACTTATGCCTGGGCTAGCCATAGCACCAATTTAGGTTTACTTACAGTTTGATTTGTATTCAACCATGTTCTAAGTTTAATTGCTAGGGTTTAGATGAAACCCATAATCAACTGATAAGTGTGGCTCATATTTTGATATTGTTCTTGATTGTGCTATATTGTTTAGGATACATATAATCAGAACACTTTTGCATTTTACTTTCATAGTGCATGCCATGTATGCATTGTAGTCAGGTTATTTCTATATTGAATGTGTTGCAATTCATGCTTCATTGACCATTATTGATCCTTAGACTAGTTGTGCCCTGAGAAGACAGCTAGTGCTTGAGAAAAATACCTTAATTGCGATTAGAATATCCATCTTAGGATAAGTTTAATCAT
Source organism: Papaver armeniacum (assembly GCA_023531295.1). Classification (NCBI taxonomy): domain Eukaryota; kingdom Viridiplantae; phylum Streptophyta; class Magnoliopsida; order Ranunculales; family Papaveraceae; genus Papaver; species Papaver armeniacum. The sequence goes on from JAJJWW010011896.1 coordinate 228,909, forward strand.
CTAAGTAATGAAATTGATCTCGTGATTATTTGTACTTTGTGACAAGACAGCTAATACTAGGGGTTAGTTAATTGCCTTGGTTGATAATAAACCATCAATTGAGACTCTGGATAAATGGCAGACTTGCCATTACAAGGGACGAGAACATTATCATAATTGAACCGACTTAGCTGAGATTAAGTGGTGGATTCGACACCCTAGTGCTCTCTATCTGTTTACAATTTACCTTGCTGCTTTAGTTTAGATTCACACAACAATACCTCAGTCGTATCGACACCAACCATATCTGTGTTACACACTTGCTAGAATTCAGTTAAGCCAAGCCTTAGAATCAACATAAGTCACACAAGTCTCTGTGGATCGACCCGTATTTGCCCAGTTCTGCATTGTAGACACCGTGCACTTGCGGTTCAACAAGTAGGCATCAAATCAAACCACTTCCCAAGCCTACCAAGTTTTTGGCGCCGTTGCCGGGGACTTGTCGTGTGCTATCCCGATCCATTGCTTGCTTTGTTGAATTCCGATTCTCCTTGTACATATTTACTTTGAATTGTTCTTTGTAACCCTTGATTAGTATAACTTAGTTTAATTTTTGTAAACTGCATCTCGTAACTTAGGGAATTCTAGTATAACTTAGTTTAACTCTTGTAAACTCCATCTCGTAACTTAGGTATTTTAGTGTAACTTAGCTTACTTCATGTTTATTTCTCGTAGATTAATCATTTGCACCCCGTATCTTGCTCATTGCATGTTTAGGTAGTTAACTTAGCAACCTGTGTACACTGCATGATAATTTGCACTGTTAGTGTAACTTAGTCATTTAAGCTCATCCATAACCCGCTTTGCTAGAACCATCTTTGTTATCTTGTATTGTTCTACTTGCTAGTGGTTTCTATCTCAGCTCCATAGCATCACTGAACATTGTGTCAGCTATTATCATCCTGTGGTTCAATCTTTGGCATAGACATAGTCTGAATTTTGCCATAGCATTAATACTTTCTTTGAATCGTGCAATATTGAGAACTGAAACTCTCTCTTGAGTAACAGGTGCTTGTGATGCTGCTGTGCAACCAAGGGAGAGGAGAAGACCAAGGCGCAATACCATTGGTGGATTTGCCTAAACCCAGTGTATACTGGCGGTATTGTATCTCAACCCTGCTTGCATGATATTTATGGGTGAAAATCATTTCTGCCGATTTCGGTAAATTCGGTAGGTGAGTGAGAAACTGGTTCAAACCCTAAACAAATGTGCTGCACGTGTGCACTTTATAGATTCGAGAGATCAATCTGTACAAGTCCCGCCTAAACCAAGAAATGGCCGTTCAGGACTTGCTTCGGTCACAAAGTGGAGGAGAAGGGTTGATTTGGGGAGGGAAGCAAAGAAAGGTGTTGAGACAAGAATAATTCTGGGAGAGTAGTATCTCGACTTGTATCAGAAAGTAAAAGTTTGGGAAGCTTGCAAGAGATGAAAGCTTTTGGGAGAGCTTGCAAAGTTGCCTTTCTGAGAGTGTAGTATTTTTCTCCTGACCGAGACTTGTTGTATGGTGGAAATAGGTAAGACCTATTTATACAAGTCGAGATTGAAACGTACCCTGGCCTCATGAAGGAAGAGAGTAAAGGGTTAAATAATGGGAGGAGGTGGTAACCGCATGGTGTTAATGGGTGAAAACGTTTTCACTATTATTTCCTCATTTATTTGACCGCTTTATTCCTTTTCACGCTTTCTTAATGTGAGCGTAGTGTACGCTGCAAGTCGTGACCGCCAAACCAAAACCCCGGAAATCATCCCCGTTTGTGTTGATATCTCGAGTGTTGGTTGCACCTTGAGTGCAAGTGGCGCTACTAGTGGCGCGTGTGGCATGTGCGGAATGCCCTTGTTGCGGGTTGTACCTCGAGTGCAAGTGGCAATGCCAGAGCTGCTAGTGGCGTGCGTGGCATGTGCCAATGGCATGTGCGGAATGCCTTGGTGGTAGGTTGTACGTTGAGTGTAAGTGGCAATGCCAGATTTGCTAGTGGCGTGTGTCAATGGCATGTGCGGAATGCCTTGGTGGTAGGTTGCATGGTTTGCGAGTTAGGCTACCAGCGTGCATTAGGGGCACGGCTAGGTGATGAAGGCTACCAGCGAGCGTGTTGGCATGTGCCAATAACATGCGTGGCCGTTAGGCCGTGGCCTTGGTAGGAAAAGCTACCAGCGAGCATGTTGGCATGTGCCAATGGCATGCGTGGTTGCTAGGGCCGTGGCCTTGGTAGGAAAAGCTACCAATGAGCATGTTGGCATGTGCCAATGGCATGCGTGGCCATTAGGGCCGTGGCCTTGGTAGGAAAAGCTACCGACGAGCATGTTGGCATGTGCCAATGGCATGCGTGAAAAGCCATGTTTGGCATGTGCCAATGGGCCGTGGCCTTGGTAGGAAAAGCTACCAGCCGAGCATGTTGGCATGTGCCAATGGCATGCGTGGCCGTTAGGGCCTTGGCTTTGGTAGGAAAAAGCTACCAAATGAGCATGTTGGCATGTGCCAATGGCATGCGTGGCCGTTAGGGCCGTGGCCTTGGTAGGAAAAGCTACTAGCGAGCTTGTTGGCATGTGCCAATGGCATGCGTACGACTTGACCTAGTTGCACGTTTTGCAAGCCTAGGGCGCTATATTTGGCATGTGCCAATGGCATAGCAGCTTGGAAATATGGCTTGTGGTACGTGTTGGCATGTGCCAATGGCACATACGGCCATGCTGACCTAGTTGCATGTTTTGCAAGCCTAGGGCGCTATATTTGGCATGTGCCAATGGTATAACGGCTTGGAAATATGGCTTGTGGTACGTGTTGGCATGTGCCAATGGCACATACGGCCATGTTGACCTAGTTGCACGTTTTGCAAGCCTAGGGCGCTATATTTGGCATGTGCCAATGGCATAGCGGCTTGGAAATATGGCTTGTGGTACGTGTTGGCATGTGCCAATGGCACATACGGCCATGCTGACCTAGTTGCACGTTTTGCAAGCCTAGGGCGCTATATTTGGCATGTGCCAATGGCATAGCGGCTTAGTTTGGCATGGTTGCCAATGAGTGCGATATGTAGTTTGGTTTTGGCGTCGCTGCCATGGTACGCAGTGTGCGGCTTGGTTTTGGCGTCGTTGCCATGGTGCGCAAGATGCGGCTTGGTTTGGCATCGTTGCCATGGTGCGCAGATGTGTGGCTTGGTTTTGGCGTCGTTGCCATGGTGCGCGAGTGTGCGGCTTGGTTTTGGCGTCGTTGCCATGGTGCGCAGTATGCGGCTTGGTTTGGCATCGTTGCCATGGTGCACAGTATGCGGCTTGGTTTGGCATCGTTGCCATGGTGCGCAGTGTGCGGCTTGGTTTGGCATTGTTGCCATGGTGCGCGATTTTGCGGCTTGGTTTGGCATCGTTGCCATGGTGCGTGAGTGTGCGGCTTGGTTTGGCATCGTTGCCATGGTGCGCATGTGCGGCTTGGTTTGGCATTGTTGCCATGGTGCGCAGTATGCGGCTTGGTTTGGCATTGTTGCCATGGTGCGCAAGGTGCGGCTTGGTTTGGCATTGTTGCCATGGTGCGCAGTGTGCGGCTTGGTTTTGGAATTAGGATTCTGTGTCGAAAACCCTAATCTGGTATTTTGAAAAAATACCCCTATTAACTATTTACACCTGAGTTAAATGCTCTTAGTTAATGTGTTACGGGTAACACTAGGTCATGGGGTTTTACGATTTTACCCCTTGTTTAAAAACCACCATCAACATTAAGTCCCCTGCTTAGCTCGGAACAGGGTCTTTGTTGCGAGGTAAGCATAAGATGGTGACAAACTATCAACAGCAAACCGTAAAGAGAATTGAGGAGGCTTGTCTGACCTTTTATAAATAGGATTTGGAATCCTTGCCTCTGGTAGTTTTGCACAAATCGGGAGGCTGGCACAATTGGTGGGGCAGGTTCAGCTTGGGCGACGTTGGGAAGTTGGGCGCCCTTGTGGGCCCGTTTTTCACACGCACGATTTTTGGTAAAGGGGAATCCTTCCCTATTTCAGAATCTTCACGCCTATATATATAAAGTCCCTTTCTCTCATCTTGCACTTTCATCTTTTCATACTTTCCTACTAGCGGCAGAGTCACAAAGAAAAACCAGCTTCTAGGCATGCCTTCTCATACTTCTCTTGTTTCCCTTTTTATGTAGGTGTAAACCCTAAGAGTAGGCGTTTCTCTTTATATATTGCGCATATATTTTCTTGGCGTGTCTCTTGTAGAAAGTATTGTATGTATGCAACCAAGGGAAGGACTGCATACATCATTCGAACCCGTAGGAAAGTGCTCCATATATTATTTTGAGCCCGAAGAAGGTTACTGCAGACGCACTTGAGCCCGTATAAAATACCGCGTATATAATTTTGAACCCGAAGAAAATACTGCGTGTGCAGTCTTGAACCCGTAGAGAATACTGTATATGAATCCCGAAGAAGAATACTGTATATATGCTCCATATGACTTCGAACCCGCATGAAATATTGTATATATGATTTTTCGGTCCCGAAAGAAATACTGCGCGTGCAGTTTTTGAACCCGTAGAAAAATGCTCCATATATAATTTTGAACCCGAAGAAGGATACTGTAGACACACTTGAACCCATATAAAATACCGCGTATATAGTCTTGAACCCGAAGAAAATTCTGCGTATATAGTCTTGAACCCGAAGAAAATTCTGCGTATATAGTCTTGAACCCGAAGAAAATACTGCGTATATAGTTTTGAACCCGTAGAGAATACGCCCTCCTCTTTTCTTTTTTTTTTTTTCATTTCGGGTTTTCCTTCTGTTGGGCGCGATTATGTGTCGTGGAGATAATTTTGTTTTTTTTTTTTTTTTTTGTGTGTGCGGTGTATCTTGTTACTAAGTTGTTATTAAGAGATCCGACAAGATGTTACCTCCGAACAAAATTTCGCTTCATCAAAGGATGTCCATAATTCCAAACCAAACACGGATGATGAGTTCTTCGCCAAAAAACTTGTTTCGCTCGGAAAAATCACCCAGGTTTCGTGCCAATTTTGTTAACCGGTGGTGAAGATGAAAGGAAGACACGTTCGGTTCGCCCGAGAGAACACCATACGGTTCTCGTCTTCAAAAAGGGGTATACTCCTCTTCCAACATTGATTTCAGGATGTGTCAAAGACCATTGCGTTCTTTTGATAGATGGGTTGAGTTCATGGTGAGTAAGGAGCACATAAACACCAACCCGACTCGAGCGCAGTTATTGATGTGTCGAGCTTCAAGAAACCTCCAGATTAGGAAGGATATCCCAGGCTTGGTTGCTTTCATCTCCAGATGGTGTTCGGACACCCATACAATCATATGTAGATGGGGTGAGATAACTTTCTCCTTGGAGAGTGTGGCTCTCTTGTCGAATCTTAGGTAAATGGGAATCTTAAAATCCAATTATCTCGAAAGTGAGGTGAAGATGCGTGATGACCTTGCCGCTAAGTTGGGAGATTACGCTCAAAAGACTCCACCGCGAAGTCGAAGGATTCAATAGGGAAAGAGGATGAAAGGTGCTTTTATAGCTGGTGGATGTCTCAATGATTTCGGACGAGCTTGAACTCGAATGTAAAAGCAAAGCGATCTTCATGTTGCAAAGCATTTTTGGCTCTCTCGGTTGTCTAGAGACATTTTTGATGACGGTTCCGGCAAGAAGGAAATAAGACCAGAGTTGCTAGAGATTGTCGTGAAGTTAGCAAAAGGTGAAGTTCTTCCCATTGGCAAGCTATTCCTCGGTTCCCCGTATGTGCATCTGGATCACTTGGTTGCGAACATGCGAGTTTCGAATGGTTTCATGAAAGTGGATTCATATGTGCACGTTGTTTTTCTCGCAAGTCGGCTATGGGAGCACTTTGATAAGTATGCTCTGAAACCGATGCCTTCGATTCCCGCGAGTTGGGGGGGTTCCCGAATTCTTCGATGGGTGAATAGGCGTCCAAAGGTTGGCATGAGCTTGGTTAGTCTTCTTGAGAAGTCATATGAAATCAGTTTTCGCCCGTGGGAGCCTGGCCCATAGGTCGGTGACTCAAATTGACACCTTTGCTTCTCGCTCCGATCATGTCTTTGTCTTCGATGGCGATTTGGGCGTTGGTGAAAACTTGTTTATTCAAAGCCGCATGTCTAGGTTATATGCCGTCTTTCTTCAAGGGGTCTTTCCGGATAGCCGCTACAATATTGACCGTGATGCTCGTCACATGGGTTTCGATCGGGGTGCCTCTTGCTTACCACCAAGGTGATCCCTAAGGATTCATTGCGTGTCGCCCTTAATGCTAGCGCCCTTGAGCCGGTATCCGCTTTCCCTTCTTTCAAGTGGGAAGAGTAACTTCGATGACCTTCGGCTATAATGAGTTCTGGTGTGACGAGTTTATTATGATCCAAGATTTTGTGAATAACGTGGTGGAGAACGTTCGTTGTAAACCTTCCCACAGTTTTGAAGAAGTATCCAATGTTGAGAGATCTCAAGCGAAAGTTGCCTAGCAACTCGGAAAGTCCCAGTGCCAAGGAACGAGAACGAAGAATCGTGATGGCGGGTTCGGACGGTTTCAAAGACCCTCCTCAGCTCTCTCGTGTCTTTCGATTCTTCCAATAACCTGTATGTGTAGCCGCTTCGTTGGTTTGTCTCAAAACACGTGAATTTCTCATTGAAAACATGTGTCTTGTTTTCTCCAGGGCTTCGGTAGTGTTAATGCTTTCGCCGCCCTTGCACGTTGCGGGGAGACGGCAATTTCTTCAAAGAATTCCAGCAGACGAGCCTTCTCCTAGCGGTGATGAGTCGAGAAAGAAGAAAGTTCGACAAGTGAGAGTGATTCCTCCGGCAAAGACTTTGGTTCTTTTTCGGGAAGTGGTTCGGTGAGTTTCGCGTTTCTTTTCTTTCTTCTTCGTTCCTTCTTTTGAAAAATGTCTAACTCAAGTTCGCAGGAGGAATCCGGTTCGGAGGATGATTTGGGGTAGAGCCACACGAAAATTGCCTTTGGTGACCACCGCTGGTGACTTGGAGATGGGCGTTAGCCAATTGCCGGGCATAGATGTGGTCCAAACGTTGGATGATTCTCTGATGGTTGCTGCCGTAGACATGGAAGAAGACCCTCTGCGAGTCGTGAGGCCAGGTGCAGGCGCCATTTTTGATCCCCCGTACTTGGTTCCTTATCCAGGTCATGTGCTGGTTGGCGGCTTTAGTGTTCTGGCTAAGCATGAGGCGTTGTCACCAGAATCTGGGAGAAGTACGGACATATGGCCACAACCAAAAAAGTTACTAGTCGATTTGCGCTGGTTAAGCGTGTGGAAGAGGCTTTATCTTCCATCGAGGATATGCGTGAGGTGACCGGTCACACCGTTTTCGAAGACGTTATTGCCGACTGGGAGCACCATCGCGACGTGTGCGTAGAAAAGGAGTTCAACACTTCGTGGTTTGTCGAAGACCTTGCTGAGATCCAAAAGTTGAAAGATGCAGCAATCGAAAGCCTTTCCGCCGAGGAGATTGCACGACAGGAGGTGGAACTCGAAAAGCTTTCCAAGATGTTAACTATGAAGAGAGCGGCTCTTAAATATTCAAAGTTGACTTTCTCCAAGAAGAACAGACCTCTGTTGGATGATTTTCCTTGAATGTTTCTCTGTTAAACTTTCATTTAGGTTCTTTTTCTCTTTTTTTTTTTTTTTTAAAAGACATATTGGATGTCTGGTTCAAAGCTTGACCTTTGATAGACAGCTGGTAGCTTTTTAGGGTATTGGATTATTTCTGGGATGAATGGTTTTGATAATATGACTCGATTATGTTTTGGGAAAGGAATATTGCTTTTATGAAAGTGTGTGCTAGCAATAGGCACAAGACTCAAAAGAGTATGACGGTTTTAATAAGAGCCTAAAAACGATCGTATATCTTGCGCAGCCTAAATTTACTCACTTCATAGGTTTTTGTGAACACGCCCCTCTCCATGTAAAAGGCGGCTTTGCTTGGTAGCATCGCCGACAAGTCCCCAATCGCCGGGTAGCATCTTCGGCGATTCCTCGGTTCTCATGTAGTTTTTACAACGGTAACCGGTCGTCTCGGTGGTTGAGTCGGATCGAGTGGTAGCATCTTCGGCAAGTCCCCGGTTTTCTCGTGTAGTTTTTACAACTAGTAATAGGGTTGCACGGTAGTTGCGTCGGATTGAGTCGCCTTCCCTACCATCTTGACATCCGGGTCGAAGAACGAGATCGACAGCCGACATTGTAGCCGATAGATCAATCCTCCCGCTTCGTGGTCGCCAATTGTTTATGGGTGAAAATCATTTTCGCCGATTTCTGTAAATTCGGTAGGTGAGTGAGAAACCGGTTCAAACCCTAAACAAATGTGCCGCACGTGAGCACTTTATAGATTCGAGAGATCAATCTGCACAAGTCCGGCCTAAACCAAGAAATGGCCGTTCCAGGACTTACTTCGGTCACAAAGTGGAGGAGAAGGGTTGATTTGGGGAGGGAAGCAAAGAAAGGTGTTGAGACCCGAATAATTCCTGGGAGAGTAGTATCTCGACTTGTATCGTAAAGTAAAAGTTTGGGAAGCTTGCAAGAGATGAAAGCTTTTGGGAGAGCTTGCAAAGTTGCCTTTCGAGAGTGTAGTATTTTTCTCCCGACCGAGACTTGTTGTATGGTGGAAATAGGTAAGACCTATTTATACAAGTCGAGATTGAAACGTACACCGGGCCTCATGAAGGAAGAGAGTAAAGGGTGAAATAATGGGAGGAGGTGGTAACCTCATGGTGTTAATGGGTGAAAACGTTTTCACCATTATTTCCTCATTTATTTGACCGCTTTATTCCTTTTCACGCTTTCTTAATGTGAGCGTAGTGTACGACAATGCAAGTCGTGACCGCCAAACCAAAACCCCGGGAAATTATCCCCGTTTGTGTTGATATCTCGAGTGTTGGTTGCACCTTGAGTGCAAGTGGCACTACTAGTGGCGCGTGTGGCATGTGCCATTGGCATGTGCGGAATGCCCTTGTTGCGGGTTGTACCTCGAGCGCAAGTGGCAATGCCAGAGCTGCTAGTGGCGTGCGTGGCATGTGCCAATGGCATGTGCGGAATGCCTTGGTGGTAGGTTGTACGTTGAGTGTAAGTGGCAATGCCAGATTTGCTAGTGGCGTGTGTGGCATGTGTCAATGGCATGTGCGGAATGCCTTGGTGGTAGGTTGCATGGTTTGCGAGTTAGGCTACCGGCGTGCATTAAGGGGCACGGCTAGGTGATGAAGGCTACCAATGAGCATGTTGGCATGTGCCAATAACATGCGTGGCCGTTAGGGCCGTGGCCTTGGTAGGAAAAGCTACCAATGAGCATGTTGGCATGTGCCAATGGCATGCGTGGCTGCTAGGGTCGTGGCCTTGGTAGGAAAAGCTACCAGCGAGCATGTTGGCATGTGCCAATGTCATGCGTGGCCATTAGGGCCGTGGCCTTGGTAGGAAAAGCTACCGGCCGAGCATGTTGGCATGTGCCAATGTCATGCGTGGCCATGGGGCCGTGGCCTTGGTAGGAAAAGCTACCCGTGAGCATGTTGGCATGTGCCAATGGCATGCGTGGCCGTTAGGGCCGTGGCTTTGGTAGGAAAAGCTACCAGCGAGCATGTTGGCATGTGCCAATGGCATGCGTGGCCGTTAGGGCCGTGGCCTTGGTAGGAAAAGCTACTAGCGAGCTTGTTGGCATGTGCCAATGGCATGCGTGGCCGACTTGACCTAGTTGCACGTTTTGCAAGCCTAGGGCGCTATATTTGGCATGTGCCAATGGCATAGCAGCTTGGAAATATGGCTTGTGGTACGTGTTGGCATTTGCCAATGGCACATACGGCCATGCTGACCTAGTTGCACGTTTTGCAAGCCTAGGGCGCTATATTTGGCATGTGCCAATGGTATAACGGCTTGGAAATATGGCTTGTGGTACGTGTTGGCATGTGCCAATGGCACATACGGCCATGTTGACCTAGTTGCACGTTTTGCAAGCCTAGGGCACTATATTTGGCATGTGCCAATGGCATAGCGGCTTGGAAATATGGCTTGTGGTACGTGTTTGCATGTGCCAATGGCACATACGGCCATGCTGACCTAGTTGCACGTTTTGCAAGCCTAGGGCGCTATATTTGGCATGTGCCAATGGCATAGCGGCTTAGTTTCGCATGGTTGCCAATGAGTGCGATATGTAGTTTGGTTTTGGCGTCGCTGCCATGGTGCGCAGTGTGCGGCTTGGTTTTGGCGTCGTTGCCATGGTGCGCAAAGATGCGGCTTGGTTTGGCATCGTTGCCATGGTGCTTGTGATGTGCGGCTTGGTTTTGGCGTCGTTGCCATGGTGCGCAGTGTGCGGCTTGGTTTTGGCGTCGTTGCCATGGTGCGCAGTATGCGGCTTGGTTTGGCATCGTTGCCATGGTGCGCAGTGTGCGGCTTGGTTTGGCATTGCTACCATGGTGCGCAGTGTGCGGCTTGGTTTGGCATTGTTGACATGGTGCGCAGTGTGCGGCTTGGTTTGGTATTGTTGCCATGGTGCGCAGTATGCGTCTTGGTTTGGCATTGTTGCCATGGTGCGCAGTGTGCGGCTTGGTTTGGCATTGTTGCCATGGTGCGCGGTGTGCGGCTTGGTTTTGGAATTAGGTTACGTGTCGAAAACCTAACTGGTATTTTGAAAAATACCCCTATTAATTATTTACACCTGAGTTAAATGCTCTTAGTTAATGTGTTGCGGGTAACACTAGTTCATGGGGTTTTACAATTTTACCCCTTGTTTAAAAACCACCATCAACACATGAATGAATGGATGTTATAGCATGCTTGGGTGTATGATATTCTGTGCATACCTATGTATAATCTGTGCATGAATTGAGGCCTTGCATGAACTGAGAACTGTCACTTGCTAAGCTTTGTTCACTGCCATTCCAGTGTTACTCAACATCATCTGTCTCGTGGCTCCGGCCCCACAAATTGTTGAGCTTGAGTTGCAATCGAGATATCCAACTGGCCGCAAGCCTTGTGTGCCATCAATCGGGCTGGTAGACATCAACTACCCCGATTGAGTCCAACAACCCCGAGCATAACCCATCTGCCCCCTTGCATGCTCTACCCAACTGAAAGCCCCGTGCACATCACCCCGATCATAACCCATCTACTGTGGCCTGTGCTTTGTAACCCTTAGCTCCGCATTACTCGTGCCTAGTGAGCCACCCGCCCGCACCCTTGAGCATAGTCTCGCCGATACCTTGTCAACCAAACCAATTGACTTTTCGTGGCATGTAAGCATGCCGTAAAAAGAACTAATATAGTTCATCTCGCATCCGCCTTTACACCCACCGTGCACCCGATTAGTGAAGCAATGAATCGCATGATCACTCGATGAAATCTTGAGCATTGTTGTCAAGCGCATAAGCCGCACCGTGTCGTGGCCGTGTAAAAACCCGCCGGTGCTGTTTCATTTTTGAAAATTTGTGTGTCTCAGTCTTTGTGAACAAACCGTGGCCGGTGCACCATTTCTCGTCTTGTCTTTGTGTTGTGACTTACCTGAGCATAAGCCAACCCGGGCTCTGCAACTAGAGCCATCTGCACCCCTGTGTGATCCTCTGTGAGCCTGTTGCATCAGCATTTTTTCATTTGAATAGTGAGACCTTGAATATTATGTGACTTGTTGAATCTGCTGAGCCATGATCACATGCTGAAATCTTGAGCTCTCCTGTGCTCTGAGCATCACTACTCTGTGCATTATTACTTGAATAAAACTCTTCATATGCTGCATTTGTGTCTCGGCTCATCACTAGGCTGTGTAAGCTCAAAACATTATCCTCTGAGTTGTGCATTCTCATGTGCACAGTCTGTTTTTAGCCCTGCTAAGCATTGCTCATCCCCATTGCATTTGTGCATCTATGAACCAGTCTCTGCAAACTGTGTATGATCCTGTGGCCCTGAGTAAATTGTTAAATAACTGAATTTGCATGAGCAGCTTACTTGTATGACCCAGTGCACCTTACACACTCTCTGCTATGCCTTGCCTTGTGCACCTGTGCATCAGCTGTGTTGTGCATAAGCTGAGCAAAGGCAGATTTCACACAAACCTCGGGTCATTAACCGCCCAAACTCTCTGGGCTCTGCTCCTCTGCACATATCTGGGCCGTGCATTTGCACAACCACTGAAGCCCACATAACCTAACCTGGGCTACGCATAAACAGAAGCCCAACTACTGGGCTGAGCCTTTTCACTGGGCTGTGCACTGTCACCCAACCTGGGCTCTACACACAACTAAAGCCCACATAACCAAACTAAACCCTCTTACCCAACCTAAGCTGAGCCTGTTGGCGGAACCTGGCCCACTGGGCTGTACATTTCCAACAAACCAAAGCCCACAAAACCAAACAACTAATCCCAATAAACCAAACAGAAACCCACAAAAAGCAAATCTGAAGCCCACAACCACTGGGCTTTTGCATAACCTTTGGGCTGTGCATTTGCATCACTTGGGCTTAGCTTCCCTGTTTTGAGACATCATTGGTTTTACATGCTTGATGTGTGCTAGGCTATTTGAGTTGCTAGATCATGTCAGGATTTTGGTCTGCAACTGTGGATGGAAACAAATCCATTAGAGAGCTTGCTTATGGGCATGCCTCACAGTATGAACTCCCCACATACCATAGTGATTTTAGGAAATATTATGAGCCTTCTCAGGGCCCTGACCTTGAATATCCATACCCTAATCATTATGACCACATGTATCATCAACCACCATGGGAGGATGAGCAATTCTATCCTCCCTCAACTCATTGTATGCAATCACTAATGGAAGAGCTCATAGAGCAAAACAATGATATACTTGGATGGAAAATGCATGATCATCCCTTCTCTAGTGAACCATGTGCACAACCATGTAATGATCATTCATATGAAACATGCATACCCACTCTTGAAGACTCTCCTTCCATTGAAAAGTGTCACATGTTCTTAAAGATGAACCTGATTCATTTAGAGAATGAAGAATGGAGTGAAGTTCATGATAGGATGATTGTTGTCCCTAATAAAGAAAATTTTGAAAATAGTGTTTCTATTCCTACTCATACAACTAACACTGAATATGAACCTAATCTAGAGGTAAATGAGTACACTAGAAATGCTACAAGTTTGAATAGGGAAATGCATTTTTGTTATGATGATGATGATGATGATTATGATATGTTAGAAGAGCATGTGCATGCTAAAAATATGATGGAATCTTTGGGTTCAGAGACGTTAGGCGTCTCTTCTGTGAACCCTATGAATGATACTTCTAACATTCATGCATGTGATGTTAACTCTGAGTTTGGGTTTGTGAAATTCTTCAGTGAAAGTGAGCATGCTACACAACTTCTTTGTGACTTAAGTAAGGATGAATCTTCTGTTGACACTAATGTTCTTTTGGATCATGATATTATTTTTGTGTCTGATTCCCTGCCCATGTCACAATATGTTGCCTCCTCTGATGATTATGACATGGAGATTGATGAATTGTTCTATGCAAGTGAGCATGATTTACCTTTGTCTGACCTTAGGAAAGTGTGTGATGGTGCAAATGATCTTATACATGAAAACAACTTAAATGTACCTAATCTCTCTCCTAAGGCACAGATTGAAACTCCTCCACCAAACCTAAGTGTAGTTTGTAACAAAATTGCAAAACCAACTTTTCTGAAAATGCCTAACTTAGGCCTACAGCTTTGTGCTCCCCAAGTCCTCTTGGACTATTTTGCATCAAAGTATAACACCTTTAAGGAACCACAGTTGGTATGTGTATGTCTGCCTGCTCTTAGCAAAACTCACTTTGAGTTAGACCTTATGCATGATGTACCTTTAATTTTGCAAGATTTTGTGCTCAAAAACACACCTGTTCACAAGTTTAGGTTTGGGGGAAAATCGTTCACATATGCAATCTTACCTACACTCTCATGTTATATTTGTGTAAGGTCATTGATGTCTCGCATACCGTCTTTTGGGTTGATCCTCAACTCTTTAGATTGTTGGTATATGGTGAATTTTCATTGTATATAATCCAGTAGGACTTGTTAAATTTTTCTTTCTTGCTTCGGTTGAGTCTTCTTGCGCATATTTTGTGCTAATCCGATATGATCTCCGCTGAGAATGTTGGATTCTAGCCTTGACTAATGAAGCTCTAACCTTGCTCCCGCCGACATCCGGTAATCTCTTCCCTTTTCTCTACTCAACATAGTTCTCTTGGTATGTGACTGTTTAAATTTTTCTATCTGTCGACACATTGAGGACAATGTTTAATTTAGGTTTGGGGGTGCATTTGCATATAGAATTTTTAGTCTTTTAATTCAAAAAAAAAAAAAAATTCAAAACTCTTTTGTAAATACTTGCATAAAAACCTCCAACTTTTAGAGATTTTATAGTCACTAGCATGCTTCTAGCTATGTTTACATAGAGAGTCTGACCGAAATAACAGAACTTGGAAGTACCGGAGAACACAATCGGGTTCCTTAGTTGATTAGAGCGTTAAAGTTGGATTTAACCATACCGGAGAGCGAATTAGGTGCTGTTTAGATATTCGGTAGTAGAATTGTGATCACCCATAGTGGAGACTACCCATTTTACATCAAGTGAGGCACCAACCTTCAATTTTTTGCAACTTTCTAGAAAAACTGTTAGAGTGTGTGTCACCGTACGTCAATTCCGGGTAGGAATGGTGAGCTACCCAACTTCGTACCACTTTCAGCACTACTTTTGATCTCTTGAGTGCTAATTTTTGTCAATCATGAGGGTGACGTTTAAAGATGAAAACTCCTTCTAAATATCGATTTGTAGTTAGCATCACTCTCTCTCTCTCAATCAACAGACCCATAGAAACACATCATCGTCAGCAAGCGGAGCAACATCAGAATATTTGAAGAAGTTGATATAGTCCAAGGTTACATACAACAAAATAAAATAGGATGAGAATTTATAAAGTTTGTGAAAAATTGAGTTTTATTGTTATTTTCATTTCTAGAAAAAAAAAAAAAAATGTGTATGTTGTATTATTATTTTCATTTCATATACTTAAAAAAAAAAAAAAAAAAATTTGTCAAGTTTTTGTGAAGTTCAGAAGTTCGTCATCAACAATTGAAGACCGAAGACCGAAGACGTTTCTATGGTTCCTATGAGAGAATGATGTTAATTGCCGATCGGGTGAAAAGGTAAGTGAGTACTCCCATCCTTGCTAATGGTTGATTTCTTTTCTTAGAGATCATCAGAAAAAGATTCTTTTTGTCCACACTTCTGTGGAATCTCCAGAAATTATTTCGGAAGGTTATCCTTCTTACCTACAACGTGTGCAGGATTTCTCTCTTTATTCCTGCCTGCACACATGAGGGACTAAAAAAGCAATCTTTTTGATTGCAATTATCATAAAACCCTAATGGTGAGGCAGAAGTCGAGGCTTATGATCACAATCGAACCCGAATTCTTTCATATGGTATGGTGATTTCTCGCTCAACACTTAAGGATGAGAATGCGTTCTTTGGTAGTTCTAACTTCTATTACTAGCATGCAGAAACTCTATGTCCTCATAGCTCCTTGGATGCTTGAGACTCTTTTACACTCTGAAGTTGGAGAAGGTTTTGTGGGTACACCTCTGGTAAGCCCTCACGAGACTACAACTCGTCCACTAGGGACACCTAGGGGTTTAAAGGCTTAGTGCATACGCTAAATGCATTCGAGAGACCTACGACAGGGGTATAGTTAGGATTTCTTAATTTCTGTTTCACTTGAGGACAAGTAAAATTCAGGTTTGGGGGTATTTGATGAGTGCCAAATATGCATATTTATACATCTATTTATTGGCATTTAACTCATCTTTTGTGTTCAGAAATCAGATATTATCCCAGATTCTGTATTTTCTTTGTTTTCAAGAATAAATATTTGTACTAATCAATTTTGTGTTTTTAGGTAATAAATAAAGTTCGGAGGAATTGAGGAGCCAAAAGAGCAAAGAATTGGAGTCAAGCATCTAATGGAGCAGAAAGCCGAAGCCCTCGCGCGCATCAGTTGCAACCCAACAAGGAGCAACCCATTTACAAAACATGGGCTTGAGCTAGCCAAGACCCGACCCGGATCCGATCCCATCTCTTCCGAGCCGTGAGATCTCTCCCAGCTACATCCAACACTCGCTACATCCCTCACATCATCGTTTGATACTCTCGCTCCACACCAATCCAGATCCGATCAATCCTGAGCCGTGAGATGTGACGCATCCGCATCCAACGCTCGCTCCACCATTCGCATCGTCTTCTCGCTGCACCTGCTCAACATCGAATTGCCCTATCCCTATACCCATCGACCTAACCTCATTTCTTCCTCCTTCTTCTCTTTCTTCACCCAACAACTCGCGAGAACCCATACCCCGTGCGGAGCCATCATCACCATCCCCATCTCCTTATCACTGACACCAACACCATCAACCACCTTCTCCGCCACCCTAGGTTCACCCATCTCCATCTTTAGCTTCTTTCATAACCTAGAAGCTAGGGTTGAAGATGATTGAAGCTAGGGTTTCACCAAACCCCATGCATGGAGTTGAATTCTTTAAAAGAACGACTGGGTCGGAGACGAGACATGACAACGGTTTTTATTGATGGCGATTGGAGAATGGGTTTGCATTTATTTTATGTTTTGAAGAGATTTAGGGTTATGAATTTTTGCATGTATAAATAGAGTTGTATGTGGGTGTGTAGAAACATTTGAGATTGCCCAAGCAACCTCCTTTTTTATATTATGCCCGTAAAATTTGGGCTAGCCATAGCACCAATTTAGGTTTACTTACAAAATACGTTTGATTTGTATTCAACCATGTTTTAAGTTTAATTGCTAGGGTTTAGATGAAACCCATAATCAACTGATAAGTGTGGCTCATATTTTGATATTGTTCTTGATTGTGCTATATTGTTTAGGATACATATAATGCCGCCAATGCATAATCGTGGATAACACTTTTGCATTTTACTTTCAAGAAAACTAACCTCGTCGTTTATCATAGCAAACTAACCTCACGAAATTAAAAAAAAATTTACCAGGCAATTTTATTGGCATGTAAAGAACCTAGGCAATTCAGTTGGAGAGGAATTTCAAAGATTAAAGGTTGCCATAAAGATATTTTATGCATTGTAGTCGTATTCTTAAATCCCGGAAAGTGGTTAAAATCTCATTTTCCACTAGTGTAGGGTTTATTTCTATGTTGAATGTGTTGCAATTCATGCTTCATTGACCATTATTGATCCTTAGACTAGTTGTGCCCTGAGAAGACAGCTAGTGCTTGAGAAAAATACCTTAATTGCGATTAGAATATCCATCTTAGGATAAGTTTAATCATCTAAGTAATGAAATTGATCTGTGATTAGTTGTACTGTGACAAGACAGCTAATACTAGGGGTTAGTTAATTGCCTTGGTTGATAATAAACCATCCGTTGAGACCCTGGATAAATGGCAGACTTGCCATTACAAGGGACGAGAACATTATCATAATTGAACTGACTTAGCTGAGATTAAGTGGTGGATTCGACACCCTAGTGCTCTCTATCTGTTTACAATTTACCTTGCTGCTTTAGTTTAGATTCACACAACAACACCTCAGTCGTATCGACACCAACCATATCTGTGATACACACTTGCTAGAATTCAATTAAGCCAAGCCTTAGAATCAACATAAGTCACACAAGTGTCTGTGGATCGACCCGTATTTGCCCAGTTCTGCATTGTAGACACCGTGCACTTGCGGTTTAACAAGTAGGCATCAAATCAAACCACTTCCCAAGCCTACCATGGACTTTCAGCTGGTAACTCCCATAAGGCCCAAGCCACGAGTTCAGCTTACTAATCCACCAGTTTTCCTAAACTCGGTAGTCTGACGAAGATGCAATTGGTGTGTGCAGTGTTTTTTTTTTTTTTTTTTATATATATATATAATACTAAAATAAACACAAACAAATAAAAGAAAATTACAAGTCCAAAAATAAATAAAGAAACTACTAAAAATAAGATGAAAGTCTAAAAAAATAAAATCTTCAGTTTCTCCCTTTTTGTAAGGCAAGTTCAACTTTCCACGTTTCGCTTCAAGCCAATCCTGCACAGCAAAAACAAAAATACCAAAGAAGTAAAATAGAACAAAATAATAAAAAAATATACAAAACCTAAAAAAATGCAAAACCTAAAACTTAAACCTAAATACAAGTCCGCGTCGGCGGCGTCCAAAACTGATGTAGTTTTACAAGTGGTAAGTAGAGTATCGTTCGCTCGGACTTTTTTAGAATTGATTTTAGACTTAATAAACAAAAATACTAAAAACAAAGAAAATATTCTAACAATGTTGAGAGATACTGGGACTCAGGATTCTACCATAAAATTCATTCATGCGATTCATATATTTATTATATACAATTATAGATAAAATAATAATAAAATATTGACTCTATGTTTTGCCAAGGTAGATTTTTGAAAAGCAACTACTGTATATCTAAAGCATGGGATATCAAAAGACTTAACCTAAGTATAACCCATCAATTGAAATCATAACCATTCAATAAAAACCATAACACAATTAACAATCCATGCAAAAAGTCATGAAAGAATTAAATATAATTACCACACGCATGAAATATGGCTTCCTCCGTCATCCCAGTGTTGGGGTTTAGCTCCTCATATTATTCACGTGCTCAAAATAATTGTTCATAGCTCAAATAGTGTGAAAAACAAGAGAAAGCTAATAACTCAGGCAGTTTGCAACGCTGAAAAGGCATTACAAACAGACTGTTATAGAAGAAATAAGACTGCCCTTTAAACGATACTTTAGATCTGCTGTTGAATAGCGATAATTATCTGTGACAGTTACCTGCGCGTCTTATGTTCTTCGTGTTCTAGCGTTCTTGAGAACGACACTTCTATAGTGTCGTCTGCAACTCCTTCTCTTCTTCTTCTTCCTGCTGCTGCTACAACTCCTCTGCAGCCTTTCCTCCTTCCCATAAGCGTACCCAAAACTCTCGACTCTCTTCCTTGAACTCCTTCCAGGCTTTTTATATCCAACCGCGCTAAGAAATCACACAAAATCCTCTAAATATCTTCTTTTTTTCTTTTTCCCTAAGTCTCGGATTCTCCTCCTCTTTTTATCTCACGCGGCTGCTAGATTGTCTTCAACTTCTTCTAAACTTGGTAAGTACGAATCTGAGGAGAATATCTTCTCCTTTTTCTCACGAAACTTCCACATAATATCAAATCTCCAAGATTATTCCTTCCCTGTTAATTGTTCCCGAGTTATGGAAGTAACCAACTTTTCCGCGAACCAAATCAACTAACTTTCTTGTTTTATAGCACACAATATATTCGTGTCTTGATCCCTGCAACATCTCCATGAAATTCGATTGAAAGTTTGGTTCACAAAACCCGTAGCTTTCCTCTTGCCATGTTTTCACGAACTCGATTAGCTAGCCCAACTCTGTTGATTTAAAGGCCTATACCAGCCCTGTTAATCCAAAACAGGCCTACTGAAACCAATTCCGGCGATTGAATTTTCTCCAAAACTTCCCAAAATCCGAACCCTATTCTGCCAGGGAAGAATCACTTTTTCCCGCCAAATTCGAGAATTCAAAAGAAAATGATGACCTCCCACTAACAACTCCGGTCTGCTAATAGTAGTTGCCCTGAGTGGGATTCCCCTTAGTAATTAGGTTACCCCTTATCCAAACTGAGAGTCCGAATAGTAATTTTCTCCCACGAGTGCAAATACCACTTTTCGAGCCAATTTTCCCGCGAAAGCTTATTTCTCCAAAAACACCTACAAAAAGATAAAATAATCAAATAAGTATAAAATTGAGCACTAACAATATACATAATTGATATCCAAATAGACACATAAATGTGTCTATCACCAATCAAGAAAAAAGTGTAGGAAAAAAGTTAACACTGATAGTTGATAGTTCTCTCTCCTAGCAAGTGCTCGCAGTTCAACTATCAGCTAGTTTCAAAAGCTGAACCGTTCAGTGCTCAAAAAGTAACCAAAACGCTGAACCATTCAGCACTATATAATTTTTTCTCATGAAGAGAGAAGAAAATATGAAGAGAGAAGGAAAAGAGGGAGAGAGAAAGAGTAAAAGAAAGAGAGAGAAAAGAAAAAGAGGGAGAGAGAAGCGTGGAGAGGGAGGAAAAGAAGGAGAGAGAGAAGAAAAGAAGAGAGAGAAACGTGGAAAGGGAGGAAAAGAAGGAAGGAGAAATAAAATTAAATTGTGAGCGTTGTTTGGTTCAGCATTCAACGTTGTTTAATTCAGCGTTTCTCTGCTAGATTCGCCATCCAATGGGACTTAGGAGGTTGCCCATGCTGACGAGGATGGTCAATCTAGCAGTTAGATATCTGGCCCATAGGACTAAGCCTTAAGAGGCATATGACTCACACAAAGAGAAGGCCAGGGATTTTGAAGAAAGCTAATGAACTAACCATTCTTTGTGATGCTCAAGTTTGTGTCATCATGTTTTCTAGTAATGGAAAACTTGCTGAATATATCAGTCCTTCAACTACGTAAGTTCATTCGTTCAGATGCTACTCATTTAATTTTATTTTGCATAAGAACACCTGCAACATCTCTTTACATTTTATTTGTATTTTTGAATTCATTGTTTATGATTTTTTGGTTTAGGATGAATGACTTTTTTGATATGTATCAAAAAAAGACTAGTATAGACACAAAACTTCTTCTGAAATTATCTTTTTGGTAATACACCACATATATTTATTTTTCAATGGCCAAACAATTGCACCTTGACTCTTTCTTCTTATAATAAAAAGTCAAACTAACCTAAGACACCTATGGTGATACCTGATAAGTGATTCGTAGAATTTTGTCTCATGACTCATCCTGAATGCCAAATCCTACTCCCTCCGTCTCTAAAAGATATGCTTGTTTCCTTATTTGGATATTTCAAAAAAATAAACTTGTTTCCATATGTGGAAAGTCAAATGTTATGATTTTACTAGTTTGCTCATAGAGGGGACCACTTATCTCTCTCCCTTTTCTATCTTAATATTAAAGGGGGACCACTTCTCTTTCCCATCTCTCTTATAACAAATGAGTGGAGACCAAGGATAGATTAGGAAAAAATATGAAAAAGTGGCTACAATGATTGGTTTTCTTAATTTTTTGAAAACCAAACAAGCTATATTTTCGAGACGAGGGAGAGTAAGTTTGAATGCCAAATTCTTTATAGGTTGACTCTCTCTTCCTCACCAAGTTTTCTAATAGTAAAAGCGAAAATACTTTAGGGACTGACTAGCACTTTTGAAAACTGACCGACAAACTAACCTAAGACAGCTACATTCATTCGATTTTGTCTCATGACTCATCGATATTGTGTACTTTGCCTGAAATCATCGCCTAAGATATTGGTTTCCAACTGCGTGGAGCTTAAATATTCATCTGCCTAGGGATAAGCATCAGAAAATTTGCTCTTTCTAGTGCAACAAAAAAGATGTGTTGCAGTCTACCAGACTTGCAGCTTACTGGTTATACCAGTCACAGGCTAGATAATTTTTGTATTCATTCCATCTTGAATGAAGTTGGGGGTATTTATTGCCATACAAACATGGGTATATGAGAGTGGTGAGGAGAGACTACTTTGGTTGTTGCAAGGGTTTAGAGCAGTTCCTATGGGATGAACAAACTCAGAGTTTGTTCATTTTGCTCCCACTATGGCATGAACAAACATGAAAAATGGATGTTCAAACCATCAAATTTGTTGGTTTGAACATTGAGTCGGGACATCCTGTAATGATCCTCAATCTCGTCAACGCTATTAGACCAGTCAAGCGACGAATTAGCCGATAATAACTCGATTAGTTTAACACGAACGTTAATTAATAGACACTAATCTAACAACAATCTAGATACGAAACTAGTATCATCGAATAGGTCTCGAAAGGTTACGCGGAATGGACTGCTCGAACGTGTCATTCAGACACCGGACGAAGAAGATATCACTGGATTATTATGAAGGGCAAATAATCATTTTTACATCTAAACCGCCTAACTGCCTTTATCAATTCAATGGGTGCCTTTATAATTTTCTTGGCCTTATCACCTACCGGATCGAGCTGATAAGCTCATTCCTTTTTTCTTCTTCTCTTTCTTTTCTTTTCTTCTACTTCTTCTCTGCTCTCCTGTGCTGATGTATGAAAGATGAATTGAGAGTGGTTTTGTTTAGAGATTCATAAGAAGCTTTGGGTGTTGACGTTATAAAGGAGTGGGTGATGTTGTGGTGTTTGATTAAGCCCGGGAGAAGAAGAATCTGATGTTGTTGGAAATTATAAATTAGGGTTATGTTTCAGAGATAAAGGAATCAAGAGAACTTGATGATTAAATTTGAGGGTTTGATGATTTATCATGGTGTTGATTCGAGGAATTGATTAAATCTCAGAGGAATGGTAAGATCAATTTAGAGTTCAAATTAATTCGATTTTCTTGTTGAAATTGTTGTTGTTTGATTGAATTAGTTTATGGGTTTGTTTTGATTTGAAGTAGAGATATTCTTATAGGGTTTAATTTTAGTTTTGAGCAGTTCAAATTGAGAATTAGGGATTTTGTAAATTAGGGTATGAGTTTATAATTGGGGATCTATTGAATGGTGTTTGGAAAGAAGGAGAATTGGTGATTTCAAGAATTAGAGTTACGTGATCGGAAGATAGAGATGAACTGGTTATTGGCTGGTCAGATAAGTTGGTAATGGTTGTAGTGCTGATGAACCTGAATTGGTGGTGAACTGTGATAGTTGCAGTTGATGAAGTTATGCTGGTGGTGCTGGTTGTGCTGAATATGAGGTATATGGCTATCTGAAGACTAAAATGGTGGAGATAGATAATTAGAATTGTATTTAGTTTTATCTAATGAGATGTTGGTGTTGATAATGATGATACTGAGACTATAAATGTTAATCAAGGAAGAACCGATATGGGTTACAACTAATGTTACATAGAATAAGTGGTAATTGAAATGGTAGAAGTTGAGTCAAACTGAACTGTAGTGCAGATAAGAGTTGTAAGCTGAATTGGTGGCAGTGTTACAATGTTGTTTATGCGGGAGTGCCTGAGTTGAAGTATGAAGTGAATGGTGTTGATACCAAATTGGTTGCTAGTGCAGGATAAGGCAGATAAGTTGAGTTGAGTATAATATGGAGTTGTAATTGTTTGTTAGGATTGTGTTAGATCGCAAGGAAGAAGGAAAGATGGTGTTACTACCGAATTTGTAATGAAGTGGTTTAGATGAGTGCAGATGATCTGGGATGCAAACTGAAGTGATGTTAAGTCATGAGATAGACATGTTGGTTAGTAGTGATTAAGGTTCGCGTATAATCAGTGTACGTGGGGCTTATAAGAGACTATGATAGTGTTGTACTTGGTTTGCTGTTGTTGTTGAGACTAAGGTGAGGAAATAAGGATGGAATGCAAAGTTGAGTTGGTGGTGTAATGGGAGGTTGTGTATGAATCTGGTATAAGTACAGATTGAGGTAGGAGCTGTACTGTTATGTAAGATGAAGGTTGAGAGTTTGTCTGAATTGAGATGAAGTTAAGATAGCTGAATTGAATTGTTGGGATTGATGTTAAGGGTGATCATTGTATGAACTTCTGCATCTTGATTTTAATCCTATTAGTCATCTTAGTCAGTTTAGCTGACTTATCTGTATGTTTTGGTTTGATTTAGTTAGATCAGTATTAACTCACTGAGTCTACCCGTCTTGATTTGAGTTGACCCTGACCGAGTTCCTGTTTGACCCGTTGACTTTTGACTTTGGACTTTAACCTTGGTATTGACCTGACCTTGGACGTGGACTGTTAGTTGACCCCGTTGACCGTTATTGACCGTCATTTTACTCTGTTGGACCAGGCCTAAGATTTATGGGCCGTGCCAGTTCAGGCCTAATGGGCTTGGTCTTAATACCTCGTATTCTTAGTTTGATGTTTTGGACCCTTTATGGTCGGAATTGACCTTAGGTTCCCTCTACAAAGTTGTAGATATTCATAAGACTTAGCTAATGGACTATAGACCCAATCCAATTCAATTAGTAAACCTTAGATATGTTAAAGATAGATAATTAAAAGGTGTAGAATCATAAATGGACTTAGAACCATTAGTTAGTTTTGTATGATTCTTGTGTGAGTCATTTTGGATAGATTCTTAGAGTTCTTGTGTGATTAACAGTTAATCTTTATTAACAACGATCGATTCAAAGGATGAAACAGTGGATTGAACATCTCGAGGTAGGCGAGGCATGTCATCAAAAGAGGTGGGAATCGATAACGAACTTTATTGTATTCATTATTGTTTTACAAATCAATTTTGGTGTTGTGAAATTAATGCATATCTTTGTATGCTCTGTGTGGTATGAGATGTGTGCTGACACAATATCAGTATTCTATGGCTACTAATGAGTGTGGTTAGCACAAATATTATTCTTCCTTTATATATCAGTATTCTATGGCTAGGGCGATACACCGCAATATTACCTAATGAGTGTGGTTAGCACAAATATTATTCTTCCCTTATGTGCGGCAACACATATCTCATACATGGATGTTCACTGTTATTTATGGATGTCTTTGAAGAAGTTTCTACTTTGTGTTTTACTGATCTTTCCGTGTATTAACGACTGTCGATAAAACCTGCATTGTCTTCGAATCATACTAATATTTACTTGAAAGCTAGTTGTTATTCCTACTGGGCACCCCTTTTAGGGATGATGTGCTCACACGTTCCCACTTTCAGTTTCAGTGACAGATCAGAGTTGCGTAGCGAAAGTTTAAAGGGTTGAGTTCACTAGTTGATTAACTTCTGCCATGTTTATTATGTTGTATATTTTATTTGTAAACCAAATGACTATTTTATATGTATCATTTGAGAGGAATCCTTGTATATATATATTTCTGAGCGGGGCTAGTTTTGGGTTAAGTTTTTGTAGCAGATTTCTAAATTGAATGTTTAAGTAATTAAATGATTTAGATTCTTAGTTCCTCTTTATTTAGTTAATCTCTTGGATTAGTCATCTGCTAGCTTAGGGGGCGCTACACATCCAACGCGCGTCTGTGGTAACGACGGGCGATCTTGGTACGAACGCGCGTTAATGCCAAAAATGCCAGCGTCATTACCAATGACGCCAGAGATATTACCAATGACGCCAAGTACAATCCGTGAATAATTTACTACTTTTAATCGTATTTTATCCCACTTTATCCTATTTTATCTCACTTCATCCTATTTAATCTCACTTCATCCTATTTTATCTCACCTATATATTATATTTTATTTTTCATCTTTATCCTACAAAATATTTTATATTAAAAAGAAATACTAGTGGGGCCCTAGAAAACCAAATCTGTTCATTTTGCCCTGCTTTACCATAGTGGAGAAACCCATTTGACCATCCACGTGGATGAACAAAATTTTGAGTTTGTTCATTCCCATAAGAATTGCTCTTAGACTTTGCATATTTGCAAACTCGTTCAGTACTCAGTAGAGATCTAGCTATAGAAAAACATGGGTAGAACAAAGATAGAGATAAAGTATAATTTCATACACTACTAAACTTACTTGATTTCAAATAGTTTCATTGTTTACCTTTCAGGGCCGGCCCGCAGGGAAGGTCAACGAAGGTTGACTTCGGGGCAGCACAAAAACAAGGGGCAACAAAATTGGTTTTTTCGTCTATGATGGTGTTGTGTTAAAACCAAATGAAGGATAAAATCGTGATAACAAATAAAAAAAAATGACTTATTCTTAAGAGTTTTAGGAGTATATTGTAGATAAAGAATCACTTTAATGGCTTAGTATTAAATATATAAAAAGTCTCGTATGTGTTTTTTTTTTGGTCAATACTATAAGAAAATTATATTAATAAACTCTGTTGAAAAGTCGCCATCTTTCTTCTGGTTTCAGCTTCTTACGAATCTTACCCTACACCACCTCCACTTTCACTTTAGCCACCAGCCCACGTTAAGTAAAACTGAACCCCCAATTCAAATCATAACAAAGATTATCATTTATATTCTGTGATTAATTCTGAATCTAGTCACAAATGACAATGGCAATGAAGATGCTGTTGATAATGGTATTAATGGCCATGAGAATGATGGTAGCTGATAATAATATGAATGATCTCAACGGAAGGATGATGTCCATGATATTGCT
This sequence comes from Papaver armeniacum, assembly GCA_023531295.1. Classification (NCBI taxonomy): domain Eukaryota; kingdom Viridiplantae; phylum Streptophyta; class Magnoliopsida; order Ranunculales; family Papaveraceae; genus Papaver; species Papaver armeniacum. The sequence continues at coordinate 255,115 of JAJJWW010011896.1, forward strand.
TGCCATTCGAGTCCACAAATGCCTTAACGAAAGAAGTATTCTATGCTAAAGTTGAGCAGGATTGTTGGGATGGGGCAACAATTTTGCCTCTTGGGCATCGAAAATCTCGGGCCGGCCCAATTACCTTTCGAGTGCGGCGGTCTCATATAATATTCACAAACGAAGAAATTGATGGATTTTCAAAGAACACATTCAGTAGTTCGAAACCTTGCCAACGTTATTAAGTTTTCTGATGGCATGGTCAATTAGTCAGTGAATTATGTAAGTCATTTTTTTATGGGTGCACAAACAAAATTAATTAAACTTCTGGGATGTTAGTTCCAAAAAAGAGTACTACTAGTACAACCGTTGACACGGTGGGAGGGCCGACCGAAGAGCTTGACGAAACGACACCACTACGTTATTTCATGGATTCAGATTTGTAGATGACCGCTGCCACAGTGGGACTGCCGGCCGAAAAAACTATGGCAAAACTAAATTTTGTACTCACAATTTAGTTCCGCCATAATGGCACTGATTCGGACGTGTAAATTTGCAATGAGAAATTGTAAAGCAGAGAGATGTTCAAACAAAGATATCATATTTCTTTGTAAAGAGATGTAAAGCAATTTTTAAAATTGTATACAGTTGAAAAGTTAAATCAAATTCAGTTGAACATTGTTATACAATTGAAAAGTTAAATCAAATTCAGTTGAAAATTGTTATACAGTTGAAAAGTTAAATCAAATTCAGTTGAAAATTGTAGAATACAATTCTGGGGGAAACTTAATCGAAAGCGTGACTCGAAACGCATACATCCCTTTGCGATTCTTCACATATAATTGGTACCCACTGTGATTCAATGAAACTTTAAGTTCCACACTCCGATCTCCGACACCCGGTATACAGAACTGGTAGCATTGGCTTGCTATTTCTCTTCCCGTTTGCATAGTTTTACTACATGACTTGTTCAGGAATTCTGTCAAACACCTGCTAAGCATGACCCAGAATGAAAATTGATGAGTTAGCTTCATTTCTAGATCCTAAACACAACTCCATCCCTGCATATTATTCCTGACAAACGCAATCTAATTCTACCAAAATTGGATTCACATCAAAAGAATATGCCAAAATCTTTATATGATTGAAAGTCGAAACATATCTAAAAGCAACAAAAATGGTTTCTAATGTAAGAATAACAAGGCTCAAAGTGAACTCAATACATTCAGAGTACTCATCTCTCTCTACTGCTTAAGACGAGGCACCATTTCTCCGACTTCCTTGGTGCCAACCGAGTGTCGCCGCAACAAAATGAATTAACGTCGCAAGTAGTGACAAGTATAACTAGGATTCTATTAAATGAAACAACTGTAATTCTATTAATAATCCAATGACCCTCGCCTCTTTCTTCACTGCTTCTTCCTTCTCTGATAAGGTCAACTCGATGTGACAAGGAGATGACATGTAAGCTGAGTCAAAGATGCACATTGCAGTCAGCTTAAATTAAAAATCTAGCAATCCAAAAAAAGAGAAACACCACATGTTTAAAAGGAGACTTACGGTTGATTCTTCCGTGAGCACGGTATGTCCTACGCCTCTGCTTTTGAGCTTGGTTAACTTGGGAATGAGAAATGTTAATTGAATCCACGTCCAAACCTTTTACCTGCATCGTATGATAGGCAACAATTCAGATCATAAAACTCTAACTTGATGAAGTAAAAATACAACAGTGATGAGAGACCTACATCAGCATTGCTCTCAGCATTTTTAAGCAGATCAAGGATGAACTTGCCGGACTTAGCGGGCCAACATCCTTCTCCATTTGAGTGACGGTTCTTGGCTTGAGCGGTCCTTCCAACACCACCACGTAAAACGTCCCGAAGGGAATGGCTTGCTTGTGAGCTAAGACATCCTCCAAATACCTCTTGGCTTTGACCAAAGGCATCTTCCTTAAAGAGAACGTTGTTTCCCTAGTGTTCTGAGAAGCAACATACAAAAGAAATATTAGCTATTGAAAAAATTGAAATACAAAACCAAGTAAACAAAACTCTTAACAGCTCACAAATTCTATAAGAAAATCAAACATAGCTCGTATACTGAAGGCATATTATTAGGAAAACTACTAGGATGGAAAGCATTTCAACTCGTGAATTTTATTGACAATCAGAAATTGCTCAAAAGCAGGCTTAATCATTTGAACAACTAGGCTAGAATGAAGTAAAAACATTCAACATCTAGAAGAGTGATAGACAAACCAAATAATAGTGCAGTTAATAAATGTTTTCATTCGCCTCAGGTTAATTAGGCTAATAACAAACCAGTCAATATCATGTTACGCAATAGATAATCAATCAATTAGAGTTGAGCAGAAAATCTATGTATCAAAGTGCACAAAATTGAAATGAGCACATTATCCACAACTATCCTAAGAGTCCACTATCCAAAGGGTGATAGGCAAATCCTCCATTAATAAACCAGTGTATTAACTCTTACCAATTGTGGCGAGAAAGCATTACAGCAAAGAGTCAAATTCTTCTCCGATAACAAATACATAGTGTCCATCTTTATCATCATTGCTCCAAGTGATTTGTAATACAGAGGAGCGCCAGTATTTTTGGAGCCAACCCGGCTCATAAACTCTTTCCCACAATATATTGCAGGCACTGCCTAAAAGAAATAAAACAGTAGTCATCAGTATATAAAAAAAAAAAAACACAACTCCTTATCAAGATAAATCAAGGTATCGAACTATAAACTCAGTCATCAACAAAAACAACAAAATCATGAAACAAGTCGGTACATTCGTGCAAACATGAACAAGAACTTGATCATTTGGAAAAATTGTCAAATTCCAATCACTAATCAAAAAAATAAGATCTTAATTTTGTTAATCATAGATTGCCAATCCCCAATATAAGGTTTCATTTACAAACAAGCAATCAAATTAAAAGATTCAACGACAAAAAAAGTAGATAATCATAAAACCTGTAGAAATTTGCATTTATAACACATGAATCCATACAAAATGAAATTGAAAAAAAAAAAAACTGAGCAAAATAATTGAAATTAAAAATAAAAAATGAAAAAAAAATAAAAAAATGAAAATTATACCTTCCGAGGAGGTGGAATAGGAATTAGAGTTTCTTTTTCAATGACTCTTATCCTCCATCGATTGAAATTCGGACATGAAAACGTTATCCAAGCAAACATCGTTGAATTCGAGAACCCATTAACTCCTGTCCTAATATTCATCTAAACCTCTTCATCTTCGTCGTCAATTGAGGACATCACCATAAATTTTTTCTCTAGTTTCTTCTTCCAAATCAAGTGATTAAAACACAAACCCATTCTCCATCTGTAGCAGATCTCTTTTCTTCATCTTCTCGATTTCTCTCTCTGAATAATCTCGTTTTCTCCGTTAACAACGGCTCCCCTTTTTCTCTCGATTTTAATTCAATTTCAAACCCTAACACAGACCAAAACACTCTCCGTTCATCACATTTAACTGCTGCAACATCCAATTCAGGTAAAACCCCCGATTCGAATTGAATAAAACCAAAGAGAAAAATAGATGAATTTGTACCTTAACACACCGTATCCTGGCCATTTCCATCAAATCCATATCAATTCTATCATCAATTTCCTCTTCCCAGATCCAATTCTTGTTCATCTCAACTATTCACAGAATTACATCTCCTCTTCCAATCTTCTCTGTTTGAAATTTTTGTCCATGTCGATCTCCAAATACAACTCAAATTTCAGTAAGCACATGACCATAGTTTCGCATCTAGATCTATGTTCTTCACAGAGCTTTATCTCCTATCTCGATTCAAATTCATCAACAATAACATTTCAGATCCCCTTTCTACAACTCCATCAAAGTCTCATCACTTGAAACCCATACTCGATTCTACAAATTCGACAAAATCCCTAACTTCTCTGCCCAATTTTTCATCATCTCGATCTGAATTTCTTGGCTGCGCCTCCTTCTATCTCTCTGTTTCAAAAGAAGAAGGAAAAAAAAATAAAAAAAATAAATTTTGGAGGGGTCGGATTCGACCCTCTAACATCTACCTCATGTTTTACTAAATTGCCCCTCAATAATTAAAAGATTTGCAACCTCCGTGTCCTTTTTTATATCAGCTAAATTTACGCGACTACCCATCGTGTTTTGTTATATTTACGCCAATTTTAGTGAGAAATAAAAGCATAGAGGGGCTCTTTTGACATTTCATTGTTGATTGAAAATGGTTTGGGACACCAAAATCAAATCTTTTTGTGTCAATTGATGACTTACAATTTACAAAAAAATGGCCATATAAAGGTCCTCCCTCGCTTCGCTCGGTCGGCCCAATAATATTTCCAGTGAAATTAAATACGGACGCCTGTAATGTGTGCAGGCTCTGCGCACTGTGGCAAATACACCACTGGTCCACCACCACAACCACCCCGAGTAGGACTTACCTAGACTTTTCTGCTGAGATGATCACAACAAAACACTCCCGAACTAGAAACTATATAAACAACTATTTCTTCCGCTCACCACATATGTAACTCTTAAATTATCCTTGTCTTCTCATCCATTTATATATCCGTGCTTCTTCAGTCCCCCTCAATGTCCTGTGTGTTCAAAGGGGCGCTTCATTCCATAAAACCCTATCCTAGTTTTCTCATTGTAGCTTTAGAGATCTAGAAAGATGGGTAGAGTAAAGCTAGAGATAAATTCAGGGGAGGAAACACAGGTTGAATATACTACCAATAGAAGTAACACAATAAGCTACTTCTTCTGAAATTATCTTTTTTTTTCGTGATACCACATTTATTTATTATTTGAATTTATTTATTTATTATTCGATGGTCAAACAATTGCAACTTGACTTTCGCTCTCTAGGGTGAGGTCATTGTCGGATTTTTGAAAGCTGACTGACACAGATCAGTCAAACTAACCTAAGACACCTACGTTGACAAGTGATTCGTACAATGTTATCTCATGACTCATAAGCCAACAATTGCATTAAGTTTGAATGCCAAATCTTTTCACCCAGTGTTCATCACATCATCCAACTTGATTCTCTCTTGTTCTCCAAGATTTATAATAAAAAGTAGGTGAGTTTTTTTGGATTTCAAAACTTACTGACAAACCCATGTGTTGTTTGATCAGTCAACTAACCTAAGACAGCTACGTTCATTCGATTTTGTCTCATGACTCGTCCATATTCTGTACTTTGCCTGAAGTCATCGCCTAAGATATTGGTTGCCAACTGCGTGGAGCTTAAATATTCATTTTCCTTGGGATAAGCATCAGAGAATTTCCTCTTTCTAGTGCAACAAAAAAGGTGTTGCAGTCTACCAGAATTGCAGCATACTGCAGGTTATACCAGTCACAAGCTAGATAGTTTTTGTATTCACTCCATCTTGAATGAAATTGGGGGTATTTATTGCCATACAGACATGGGTATATATATGAGACTGCTGAGGAAAGACTAGTTTGGTTGTTGTGTTTATAGACTTTGCATATTTGCAAACTCGTTCAGTACTCAGTAGAGATCTAGCTATAGAAAAGCATGGGTAGAGCAAAGATAGAGATAAAGTATATAGAAAACAAAACTAAGAGGCAACATACTTACTTGAACAGACAGTCGGGGATTCTTAAGAAAGCTAGACAACTCTCCATTCTTTGTGATGCTCAAGTTTGCCTCATCATGTTTTCTAAAACCGGCAAACTTATTGAATATATCAGTCCTTCTACTACGTAAGTTCATTCATTCACATACTAGTACTCATTTTTGTATTAGGAACACCTGCAACATCTCTTTACATAATTTTTTTTTTTTTTTTTTTTTTTTTTTTTATTTTTTATTTTTGTGGTTTAGGATGAAGGACATTTTTGATAAGTATGAAAAGGAGACTAATATAGATCTATCGGCTTCTGAATACCAAGTTGACAATGAAAATCTCATGAAGGTACTAGTCCTTTTTGATTTTAATGTTTTATTCTTGTTTTCGATGTTTTTACTGATGATTAATACTGGTTGATTTATATCTATAGAGTTTGCAAAGGGAATTAAGAAAACAGGAGCTGATTAACAGTATACTAAGGAAAGATATCAGGTAATGATGGATGATTTGATACTAATTGTAACACTAATGCTTGCTATATTTTTCATGATGAATATGGTATTTATTGGTTGGAATAGGCAGAGGACTGGACCAAAGGACTTGGATGAATTTAGCAATAGCGAACTGTGTGTTCTTGAGGAAGATTTGCTTCAATATTTGGCTAGCGTTCGACATCGTAAGGTAACAAAGTAGAAAGATCTGCTTTGATACTTTTAGTTGTAGTTCCAACACTCATATCTGCTTTCTATGTATATTAGTATTTCATTCTAAACTAACTAGTTTGATCTGTGGTTTTCGGGTTACAGGACTATCTTATGACCAGTCAGAATAATGTAAGTACAGCAATTTACTTCCATTCTCTATATTAATTATAAGTTCTTTCTTACATTAATGTTTCCTTTAGTTGTAGGACTTAACACCATTTTTTGCTACTTTGCAGATTAGATTCGAGGAAGCACGGAGACGTATTCTCCAACGCTCATCATTTGTAAGTTTCAATCTCAAAAATAATATATGATCTTTGTTACCATTTATTTTTTGAGCTTTAACGAACTATCCGCCTCGTTTGTTCCTAGGCTAAAAGAGAGGAGCAGGGGTCTCATCTCAATGCTCTCAATGCAGTTCCATCCCAAGTTACTTTCAAGCTGCAACCAAGCCAGCCAGATCTTCAGGATACAGCAGGAGGAGAACACTTCAATTCCAACAGTTTGCTCTAGTACTCTATCAATGATCGAGTAGTACTCAGGCAATGTGCCAGATTGTGTGACTGTGAGTTTAGGTTTGGCAATTACACTTTGAGCTAGTAATACGCATTATGCGAATGGATGTTTAACCTGTATGACTCCAAAATGGTACTTTGGTATCGTATCTATTTTTGGCTTTTCTTGATTAAGTATTTAGGTTATAGGTTTTTTGTGGCCATGTCTTTGCTTTAGCACTCTATTCTGCGGAGGAGGATGTTGTTTCTTGGCGTTGTTATGCTGAGATAGCACAGGAAAGTGATGGTTGAAAATACTAAGTGCACTACTACTGGTGAAATTATTAGCAACAAAGAAGAATTTGTATACTCCAATGCCATTACATGTTTTGATTTTGTGCACAGGAGTAGTATATTTTCAATTTGATTTTGTTGTTTCGTAGTTCAAAGCTCACATCATGTTTTGCACATATTGCCAATGCCATTACATGATACATACATTGTCAACGCCATTACCATAACCACAAGAGTGATTGGCAATGCCACTAGAATGATCGTCAAGTATAACACTAGTGCTTTTAAATTTTATTTTTCGGCATATCACAATCAAAACCATAGAATGACCTTGCATATATATGGTGTACATAGATAGAACCTAAGGGTTGGTTCGAAAAGTTCCCAAATTCCAACCTTCTTGGAAGAGGGATTTCAATCTTCTATCTCTGGATACAACCACTAAGCATGCTTACCTTCTCAACCATTAGACCTTTTTCAAACTGAGGTGCTGTCAAGAGGGGAAACAAGTAAGGGAAACTCCCCCATAATAGTTGCTAAAAGCCAGATTTTAATACCTAAAATAACAAAACAGCTAAGCCAATGTGGCAACCGATTTAGTAACCTCTAAAATTTAGCTAGACGCTATTATAATGTTGGTTTGGACGCTTCTATAAGTAGCGTCCGATACTGCCATTAATAGTACCTATTGCGCCAGGCGCTCTTGAAGGCGCAACTATTATTACCGTCTGATTTTCAGAGACAGTTCCGACGTAGTTATACAATGTTTGGATATAGCGTGTCTTCCGCCATTCCGCCTCAGCCGAAACAAAACAAAGCTAAAAGCTAAATATGGCTTAGCTGTTTGGCTTTATAGCAACTCATGACTCCAGTTGCTCTAAGCAAACCTCCTTAGATTTGTCTTTTCTTTTTCCTCCCCACCGATTAAGACTTTTTTACTAGAATTTATAAATGGGATATCAGTCTTACTAAGTGTTGATACCATTTCATCGATTCAACGGCCAGGATCGATGGGATTTTTTTGTCTTATATGAAACGATATCAGCACTTAGTAGGACTGGTATCCCCTTTATAAATCACGTTTTTTACCTCTCTTGCTTTCGATCCTAATTCTCCACACTTATGGATCCACGATTGAAGTCACATCTTTTGGATTTTCTTGTATGTTTTTCTTTCAGTGGGGTTTTAAAGTGTTGGCTTGTATAGAGTAGCCAACCACTAAGCATGCTTGCTAACTAGCTTTGGACAAGTATTTCATTTTCCAAAGTCATAATTACCAAATGACACCGTCTTTTTCAAAATCATTATTTTGATGATTAGAGGATTAAAAATACTACATATATAAATGACACACAGACACCAATGCAATCGTTAATAATCCTGGCGAGATTGGGGTATACTCAAACTAATTGGGGTATACCCAATTTTAAGTGGACATGTGACCTTACTAGGGGGAGGTCAAATTTGGTTGAAGTTACAATACTACCCTTGACCTTTATAATTCTATTACCATAATCAGTTTTTTTTATTTTCATCTTCTTCTTCTCTTCTTCTCTTCCATAACCAACCACACCGGCTCCTCCCCCACCACCACCACCAAAACTCGTCGATTAATTCGTTAACATCGTCGATTCGAAAACTCCGAGTAATCTTCAACAATGGAACCACCACAGCGTAAGGGAACTCGTATGAAAGGCGCCAATCGCAAACCCAATCAATACAACCCGAAATTGCAAAATTAGTTCAACAAAAAGAGAAGAAAAAACCGTTGAAGAAGAAGAGATTGAACCCGCTCAAAACGAAGAAATGGTGCGATTAAGAAAGTAAGGGCCTACTTAAACTCACTCTAGTACTTCGATTTCATGTTTGCATGTCAAATTAGGTCGAAAAATCGATTCTTTGATTTTGATTATTTAGCCGGCATGTTGTTTGTTTCACGACCTTCTTAGGGATTTCATATTTAGTAATCCGTAGGGATGCTCTTTGGTTGAATATCAAGCGGCGGTTTAGTTATTGTAACTTGCTTTCACGGGGTCGGGATGTTATTCAACCTATAATCGTGCGGCGAAAAATTTTATTTTTTAAGTAGGGTTGGTTAAAAATTTTAAACTTTGGCGGGATTTGATTTTTAGCGTCTCCGATGCCTTGAATGATAAATGTCGGAATGGTATCTAAATAATACAACGCCCGGCGTTATGTTAGCCGTGTTGTTTTTATTATATACGTCGGCGGCGTTTGTAGTTGAAAACCCGGCCATAGTTGTTAAAAGCCTACTGGTTATTGGAATAAAACCCTCCCGACCCTTGTTTAGCCGGCTTGATGTTTAGATATCGACCCTTGAGACCTTAGTCCGCCGGAATGGTTATATATGTTGAGCCTTCCGACTTAATTTTTTTTTTCTTAATTGTTCTTGTTCGGGTTGCAAAGGCAAACAAGAAAGCTCGAAAGCTCTTAGTCCTCCTTCAAGACCTCCTCGTGTTGGTGACAAACTCTTGACTTCAAGACATCGAGGGCATACGTTGTGGCGGGAACGACAAAGATCCGTGTGCCGAATGATGATTATCAACCACCATCGAACCCGGTGATTCGGACGAGACTCCAGGATGAAGACCAATCAATTCCATCCGGTAGAAGAGGTGAGGATGATGATGTTGATGAAAGAACTCGACTCTTTGGAGGAGGGAACAAATGATGATGATGATGGTGATCAAGACATGCCTAATGTTGGAGGAGGTAATGATGATGATGATGATGATGGTAATGGAGATAAAGGTAAGGGTAGAGAAGATGAAATTGTTGAAGAGGCGGTGGAAGAAGAAAAAGAAGAAGAAGAAGAAGAAGAAGTTGGGGAACAAACCCAAAGCCAAGTACTAGTGCAATAGGGAAGAAGAAAAGGGTTATCACTAAACCAACTAATTCCCACATGCCTTCCTCGAATTGAAGATTAAATTGAAACCAAACGAGCTTCCCTGGGACCCCGGAAGATGGTGGACGTGTTCTTTTTGGATACAAAGACTCGTGGGCATGTGAAATCCAAAATACTATCGTAAGTAATCTCAATCCGTCTTTGTTTTTCATTTAAGTGTGTAACTATCTTAAATTTGTGTCAAGTATTTGTATTTCTTTTCATTTTGTGTTTTTGGTATTTAGGATCACAAGCATGCTATCCGTCTCATGAGGCGCCAAGCTTCATGTTCGGTGACTAAGACTTGGGATCTTGAGGATGAATGTGAGGAGGTGAAAGTGATTGTCAAGAACTCCAGGGTTGTTGCCTGCGGTGGAGAGTTCGAATGTTGAGTATGATAGAGTTACCGTATCCGCGTGCAGTGAGAGGTTCTACGGAGAGACCGATACAATGTTATTCCCATTCGGTGAGATGGCGATAACTCCCGATGATGCTCATCAAATTTTAGGCCTCGAGGTTGAGGAAAAGCCGTCGAGTGAGGGCTTCGATAGTAACATTTCTTGGGAGGATATCTTCAAATTGACCAACACTTTGTTCGGTTGGGATCGGATTAAGACCGAGTCTATGCTTGCGATGAAGGATGGTAATCTAAGCAAGAAGTTTAATCGAAGAAGCCGAGGGATACATTGTATGCAGGACCAAGAAAATCTTTGATGTGGAAGGAATGGTGAACCCGTGCGAATCAATGCTACCGCGTCGGGTTATTTGCTTTACGTCACAGGCGAGATGTATCTTCCCCGACAGATTCGGAAGCTTGGTCGACGCCGATTATTTGCAACTATTGGATCCCTTAGATAAGATGCATGAGTATTCTTGGGAGTGCTGCGGTGGTCGCCTTCTTGAACAATGAGTTGACAAAGGCTTCAAGGGCACTCATGCGCAAGTAAGTTAACGGAAACATATGTCTCTTCCGGGTAATTGTATTGTCTAAATCATTTATATTTGCCAAATGCTTGTAATGTTTGATTCTTACTAAACTTTGTGTTTGCATAGGTTTGGATATATGAGCACTTCCCTACTTTGGTGAAAACCAACTCCCACGTCAAAGTGAATGAAAAGCTTGCGATTGATAAGCCAAGAGCGCAAAGATACGGTTTTAAGGGTGCTCGGGAAAAGGATATGCCATGTTTGCTTATTAACGTGCGAATCGCCTTGGACAAATTATTGCGGATGAGGTAATATTTGATCCTTACCGAGATGCTAGAAATCAAGGTTTAATCCAAAGGAGAGATGATGTTGCATTATACTACGGACCCTTGTTGTTCTCCCATGGATTTTCAATGTACGATCCGCATCGGGTAATGCGACAATTGGGTTACGTCCAAGAAGAACCCCATTTCGATCTTGAGCCTTTCTTTAAAGTGTTAAGGAGGACTGCAGCACATCCCAAAAAACTATTAACGTCGCTTACGCTCCACCCCCAACTCTAGGACATTGGAACGAAAGACTTGACCGTAAAGTCGATACGAGTCTTTTGGACGAGGTGACCGAAAGGTCATGAAGCTTCAGGAGAAATACATGTCGTGGTACTTGGGTTGGGCTCGTCCTCTTTGTGATTAGGGAAATGGGCGGTGAACAATTGGCTCGTAAGAGGAAGATGGCATCGAATGACTCAACAACGAGTTCCTAACTTCCTTGTAAGTATTTTGGAGTAGCTCTTCTTGATTTAAGATTACATTATCGAATAATTCTATTAACTCGTTTGTTGTTTAACCGAAAATAGAAGGGGCATTTGAAGACCTTTGTGAAGTTGTTGTGTTGCGCGAGAGAAAGAGGAGAGCCTTTGTCGATTGAAGAGCAAACCAAGCACGGTCACTATGCTAGCAATGTTGACAATGAGGATGCCCATGAAATGTTCAAGCAAGCCGAGGTGAAGTAAGAAGGGAAGAAAAAGCCGGGAGGGAAGCACAAGCCAAGATGAATGCCGAAAAAAGAGGGCTCGTAGTGGTCGTGGTGGTGAAGGTAGTAGTAGTCTTTGGTGTTCCTAAACGGGGCCGAGGTCGTGGTCGTGGTCGTGCTCGTGGTGAATGAATGCGATCTCTAGTTTATTTCTTTATGTTGGGTTGGACAAATGTAAAGGTTAATGGTTGGACAAATGGTTTTTTAAGGTTTATGGGACATGTTTTCTTATTTTGGACAACAAGTGTTTGATTTCTAATTGTTGAATGAAAGTTTTATATAGCTACTTAAAGTTTCAAGACAAATAGCCAGGCAAGGTTCTTTTAATTTACCATGCCGACAATACCAGTGGCCGGCAAGGTTTTAAGTGTCGGATCTGCCGGCCCTGTCGGTGGAAAATGCTTGCATACCGGGGTCGGCAAGTGAGTCGGATCATTACCAAGTAGGCGAATATACGGATGGCGGATGTATTATGTTTTCGAATACGCCGGCATTTTGTTACGAAAATACCTTCTCCTGATGCCAAAACCATCATAACGCCGGCTTGGTTTTAAATTTATACCCTTCCGACCATATCATAGCCGTGATAAAATTTCAAAATATATTCTTAGGCGTATTGTGAAGAAAATGATTTCATCGATGCCAAAACCATCATAACTTGTAGGCATGGTTTTAAATTTATACCATTCGAGACCGTGTCATAGCCGGCATGCTTGAGAAAAAATAATCTCGCCAGCGAATTCAAAATTCAAATTTTTGGCAAGTACAATTTCATTGATTGACTTGTACTTGGGCACTATAACGGACAAATTTGGGTACAATCCTATAAATACACTACTTCTCTCTACAAAACAACATACAAATAGTTTCATATACTATCCAAAGCTCATATCATCATACAATCCATCAAACTCACCCAATAGCTAAATAAAAATGGCATCATTTGATTCAAACGAGGATTTGGCAATCACCAAAGCATGGTACGCGAAACTCGACTTAGACGTCAATCCTCCGAAAGGGAGGATTCCACGACCTTTTGGGCTAGGGTACACAACAAATTTTGCGCGAGTTTGGTAATCCTAATGGAAGAAGTATTCAACAAGTCCACGAAAGGCACCTAGTCATCGAAAACGCGATACTTGCTTTTTGGCTCTCCAACCTCGGATTTTAACACTCGCCCCTTCACCTTGTCCATTGCACAATTTGTAAGCAATTTTGTGGTTTTTACGCAACCCATGTTGTTTATCTTCCAATGAAACACCACTAACATATGTAAGTTTGTTTTTGTGTTTTTGTAGCATGAAGTCGTGAAAGCGCGCTACTTGGAGGAAAAAGGGGAAGCATTCGCGTTCGATGCAAGCTATCACTTCTTGGCGCAAAGAATCCCGGAGGATAACCCGGAGTACTTGGATGCCGTATCGTCTTCGGATGAGGAAGATTGATGGCTTTAGAAGTTTTTGTATAGGTTGTGTGGGTAGACCTCTATGTAAACCCTCCGTTTCAATCAATGTAGTAACCAAAATTGCATGAATAAAGTGAATTAGATCTTCCGATATTCTATTTTATGTTTGGTATATTATAATGTCGGCATGGTTATAAATCCTTAACATGCCTAGGCTACACATACGTATTTGTCATTATAATGTCGGCATAATCTTCATTCAAAGACCCTTAGGCCACAAAGCGGTCGGCGTTTTATTCATCCAAGGACCATGCCGGCTAGAATTGGTCGGCATTTTATTCAAACAAATACCATGCCGGCTATATTATAGCCGAAGCACTTTATTCAAACCCGGACCCTGCCCAGACCTTTCATATTTTCAAAACAAAATTTTTGGATCGAAATCGAACTCATAAGACGGATCAAAAGGTTAATCTACTGAATTCATAATTTGAAAATTTTAATCTAAACTCAATTAATTAACCTAATCAGAATTTTAATATTAATTAACCAAGGGCATATTAGCCATTTAGAAAAAATAAGGTTAAGGGGTGGCTTGGTTTTACTTCATAATGACTTGATTTTGTCTTATTGGGTATACCCCAATTAGTTTGAGTATACCCCAATTAGGTTAAGTTAATAATGGTTTCATCTAACATTTTCTATTTTATATCTAGATCATGAGCCGTGAGGTGGTGGAGAAAATTGAAAAACCAAAGAACAAGTATATTATGGAAAGAAGAGGGTTTGTTTTAGTACATTCTTTTATGATATGACACACGAAAGGTTTATCTCTCTAAAGGAGAAAGAAAGGTGCTAATATCGGCCTCTTATAACTACAACAGCAATTGGGTTGTGTCAAAGTGACGTAATAAGCGCGTCCTTGAATGGTGTCATAAGAGGAGTGCTACAACGTACTACTGACTTTTGCTCCGGCAAAATCTCCCGATTATCGATTATCGGATGGTTATGGAAGCCTTTTCAATATTGGGATTATTGAGATTATCAATGGGTGAATATGGGTCTCATGTGTTGTTTGTTGCAGGATTCGAGTCGGACAAAGACACGGTAATCCTATCATTTCCGGTATCATATATAATATGTCGGAAAAAAAAAATTATAATCTTCAATGGTCAATTTTTCAGAAAATTCTTACCCATATTTATCATGAGTTGATTATGCTCGACCAGTGGACATTCCGAAGATTCTAATAGAAAACTGCTACGGCATGTTAATTTACACTTTTCTATGTAAATTTTTTATTTATAAATTATTAGAAATAAAAATCTTAAAGTTTACAGAAAGACCGCTGATTTACTTGTTGGCTCCAGGAAGCTCCCACGGAACCTAGCAATGGGTCAATTCCAATATCTGCATAAACGACTGCAAAATGCCGGCATCTCCTCCCATCCAGAAGTTTGCCGCATTGAGTGTACAAGATAATGGATAAATGGATGTGAAAAGGGAGTTCAAATTGGCCCCCATATATGAGAGACCAAAATTATGTCTGGTGCTCTACTGCTCTCTATCCAATGGCATAATTATTATATCGGGGTTGATTGGGGTATAAGACAAAAGCTAGGTTATTTTGAAGTAAAAGAAGCCACCCCTTAACCTTGTATTTTCTAAATGGCTAAATTGCCCCTGTAATGATTAACACTAATTTAATTGAAATGATTAGATTAGTTAAATTAGTTAGATTAGTTAGTTGATTTATATGAGTGGATTTGGAAATAATTGAGAGTAAGAATGAGAATGAAGTAGTAGAGGAGTTTTTTTTTTTTTTTTTTTTTTGGGGGGTTTTGAGAAATTTGTGATATGAGTGAGATGAGTGATTCAAATCCACGATTTTGAAGTGGGGAGTCTTCTAACTTTTCTCCTACGAGATGAGTACTTGTTTGATGATCTGCAAATCATGATCAAATGGATTATATGCATGATCCTCACTTTTGTTTTCCTCAAACTCAAGATGGGTATGGAATTGATGAATGTCTTGAGCCAAACGTAGAATCTAATGACCAAGAAGAAGAGAATGGAGTGCAAGTGTCGGGTAGACAACCTACGTGGTGAAGATTGTGATTTTCCATGCAAATGATCGATTTTGCTTTTTTTTTCACTTTTCTTTGCCGATGTCGGCAAGGTCGACGTTTGTCGATCATGCCGAGCTAAAGGCGTCGTCGTGGTATATATTACCAAACGCCAAACGCTACGACTTTTCATGAGCAGTGCTTCGCCAGCAGGGTCGAAAATATGGACCCTGCCGACGACAAGAATTTTTGCAGCACAGGAGACGGATTTGAATCATGCTTAAGCTGGCATTGTAGTGGATACGAAGACCCTGCCAACTATAGTTTGGTCGGCCTTTGTTTTATTTTTCGACCATGCTTAGGTTTGTTCTTTAGCTTAGGTATTGTTTTATATATCGACCTTGCCGACTATTTTAGTACATATCAACTAACTTGTGATGTTTTGTAGATTGCATTGGTACCGACGAAGGATCAGCCTAAAGCTCACAATGTTAGGGGTCCTGATACTTCCGCACATTACGCTAATGATTTGGAATGGAAGGAAAAAGACAACGCGGTCAATTGGATTGTTGAGAAAGCAAAAGAGAAGATGTGTGTTCTAGTGAAAAGCACCCAACAAAGAAATGCGTTGTTTGAAATGGTATGCGAGTGTAATGGGTCCCCGGACGCAAGTTACAAGAGAAAGGGTTATGTGTATGATAAGAAGACGACTAGGGTGTACAAGACGAAGTCAATGAAGTGTGGATGCCCATTCAAGATTATTTTTTGGAGGAAAAAAGAATTTTGTATAATGCTGACTAAAATCGAATACAATGATTGTTAAAAACTTAAAAACTTTTGAAACTTAATTAGAGCATACAAACCATAAAAACTTAATTAGAGCATACAAACCTTAATTAGAGCATACAAACGTTAAAAACTTAACCCTAACACATTTGGGACATAGATAGTATCTTTTTCCGGTACATAATTTTTTAGGAGAGGTAATTAGCTTCATCCTACCGTCGCAACATGGATATGTGCATGGTAGAAGGTTGATTTTAGCAACTTCATCTTCATACGGAGCTAGGCGCTCATCTATCCAATAGAAAAACCCACAGCATGTGTATTTTGAAGCATATGGATGATATACATCTCCTATTGCAGCTTTCATGAGAAATAAGAATCCTTTACAACCATCAATAGTGCATTTGCTTCCTTCAAAGGGACAATCATTTGCAAAATGACCACTTAGTGCACAAAGACTACAAATATTTGGGTGTGTTGCACTTGAAACTTCCATTATTTATGCAAGGTTGAAGATGAAGTGAGAATGCTTTTATAATAACAACACACTTAATGTCTTGATTTTGAAATTTCTAGCCATTGAGCATTCAAGGGGTTGTACTTTGTACCTAAAAAATAATATTTTTATACTACTAACATTTAGGTCGGCAAGGTCGAGATTTCAACCCATGCCGACTACCTATCCCTGACAGCACAATAGCATATAGCCTGAGATGGTCGGCAAGGTCGAGCTTACAAACCATGCCGACTTAATAAATCTCTAATATTGTTCTAAAAATGCATAAAAAAAATATGTTCTAAAGCAACTGAAGCGAAAATTAACATAAGTTTAACAAGTCTAAAACCACAAACTAACGATTCAAAACATAATGTAATAGTTCAAACCACGATCTAAGTTTCTAAAGCAAGTGAAACATAATAAAGTTTAAGAATTTCATGGATCCTTCTCATTGTTGTTATCTTCCTCCACATCACTATCTATTTCACCATCACTAGCTTTTTCACCAGCATCAGCTTTTGCTTTTCCCTTATCTGGACCTATGTAGTCACCAGCCTCATTGTAATAGGGGTTCACTCCAGAAAATTCAGATGCCTTGAAAAAAGTTCTTGGATCAACCTACACTTCTTCCTCCCCCGATGATGTGCATTCTTCATAGTTTAGGGGATTGCTAGGACTCTCCATAAACCTTAAAAATTCTTCAGGATCTTCCTTATCCATCATAAGTAACTTTCTTACAGGGAAATTCTTTTCAGTTTCATCTTTAGGATCTTTTAAAACAGGATAAATCCTGTCAATAAATTTCAATAGCTCTGCTGCATCGCTAACAATACAAGGGATATCTTCCATTTTTGCCTCTGGGAACCTAAACAATACAAAAATAAGCGATATGAAAATTCTACATATTGAAACATGGTTCGGTATGACAAATAGCAGGTCGATAATCCGAACACATCGACTATTAAATGTTGGAGGGTTGTAATCATCTACCACGCAGAGCTAACACACTGATCGTACGGTCCTATTCAAGAAACATGCCGACTATTAACTAAGGAAAATCAAGTTTCTGTGACCTAAAGTCGGAATGATACAAGTCTAAGAAAATGCCGACTTGAGATAAGTCGGCAAGGTTGGTTATTATACCTTGCCGGCCCGGGTTATTGTTTAACAGTCGCCATGGTTGTTATGAAAATTCGGCAGGATATTCATCCCGAGACCATGCCGGCTCTTACAAAATATCAGTGATCGGCGTTGTTTTAAATTATCGACCTTGCCGACTAAAACACATAAATCATAATTTTTGACAATCTAACCTAATATAACAATCACACAACACATCGAATAATGGGTTTGAGTTTTGAAATCACTTATAGTCTTCTTTTCGCCGATGGATAGTTCTTCTCAACATTCTCAGGGATTGCATTCTCGGGTTTACGCATTCCAACTTTTCCCTAACCATTTCCCCCTGATTTGAATCTCTATTGCTACTTGATCATTTAGAATCAACCATTTTTTGTAGAAAACCAAATTGAAATTTTTGGTTGATGGAATAAGATGAAGGAATGAGAAGAGGAGAGGGATTAGAAAAGATAGGTTAAAAGAAGATTAAACAGTTTTTAGTTTTTAAGTTTAGAGTTTAGTTTCTAGGTTAATTACTGCAGGGCTACTAAAGTAATTTCACCATGTTTTTGCCTCCACTTAATAAGGGTATTATGTCCATTTAAATCTGGGTATACCCCAATCCAGCCAGGTTATTATACGTATATATCTGCTTGTTCTTGAATGTAAGAGTTATTTTATTTAGCCGTTTAACATGATCATTTGGAAAATTCTGTTTTGTCATCTGTCCGTTACAATGTGTACCCTGGGTAATGCCACATTTATTCAAAATATTTGTCCCTGGTGTTCATCAAATCCCAGTTGATTCTCTTCTTCTCCAAGTTTTCTAGTTAAAACCAGGTGAGGTTGTTGTCGGATTTGAAAACTGACTGACACACGCAAGTGTTGCTTGTTCAGTCAACTTACTTTTTTTTGTTTTTTGTTTTTGTTTTTTTAAGGTACGACTGACACACGCAAGTGTTGTTTGAACAATGATAATCAGTCAACTTATGGCAGATACGTTGTTGACGAAAATGATATTCGTTGGTGACGAAAATGAATATACCATCACCATTGATAATGCTAGCCAACTGCGTGGAGCTCCTCTATTCATTCGTCTTGGGATAAGCACGAAAAAGATATGGTGCAGGCTTTCAGATTTGGTTATACAGCTAGATGATTTTTGTCTCAAGTGTGGTTCATCTTTCCAGTTTCTATGAGAGAGTGGTGAGGAGAGACTAGTTCGGTTGTTGCAAGGGATTAGAATTCGCATATTTACCTGAAAGGTCCTGTACTAATTGCAAACTCACTCGGTAGAGATCTAGCTGCAGAAAACATGGTTAGTCGGAAGATAAAGTATATAGAGAACAAAATTAGGAGGCAAGAAAGTTTCTCAAAGAGAAGAAAAGGGATTCTTAAGAAAGCTGATGAACTAACCGTTCTCTGTGATGCTCAAGTTTGTCTCATCATGTTTTCTAAAATCGGCAAACTTACTGAATATATCAGTCCTTCTACTACGTAAGTTCATTCATTCACATACTAGTACTAATTTTTTTTGGCATTGGCAACATCTCTTTACATTTTTTTTTTATTTTTTTGGTTTAGGAAGGAGGAGTTTTTTGATAGGTATCAAAAAAACTAATATAGATCTATCGCTTGAGTATGAGGCTGGTAATGAAAATCTCGTAGAGGTAATAGTCTAGTCCTTTCTGATATTCTTTTTGATGTTTACTATGTTTCTACTGATTAATATATACTAGTTAGTAATTTGTTTGTATGTAATTATAGACTTTGGAAAATGAATTGAGAAAGCACAAGGAGATTAACAGTACACTAAGGAAAGAGATCGGGTAATGATTGATACTAATTGTAACACTAGCTAATGCTTGTAATTTCATGACGAATATGGTATTTACTGGTTGGGTATGGTGGAAATAGGCAGAGGACTGGACAAGAGGACTTGAGTGAATTTAGCTATGGCCAACTGCTTGTTCTCAACGGAGATTTGCGTCATTCTTTGGAAATCGATCGACATCACAAGGTAACGTAATAAAATGATCTGCTTTGATACTTTTGGTTATGACCAGTCAGACCAAGGTAGTTAATCTCGTGTCTCGGGATGTCTCGGCCAGGCCCGAAACACCGAGATACCGGTATTCCGGCGAGATACCCGTTCAAATTTCCGGAGTGCTTAGTTTTGAACAATCTCTTAATTAAATATACTGATGACATATTTTTAATGGGACACCTATGCACTTACGTGTCTGAAGTCAAAACCAGCGCCCCATCTTCATCTTTTCTTTTACCTCTTCCTTTTTTCTTCGTTATATTCTTTTCTTCCATTACAGACACCATTTTTTTTTCATCCATCATCCATTACAACAACCATTACATGCACTCTCCTTCACCGTAAAGGAGATACTGTAAGTCCATACTCCGTAATCTGTATTTTGGTGGTGAAATCAAAATTCAAAGTTCAGTTCAGCTTAATCGATTTTGAAATTTTATTTTGTGTTTGAAGAAACCCTGATAATTTGGGGTTGCTTTTTCTTAGTAATCTAGAAATTGGGTTATCAATCTCAAATGTTTTTGGTTAAATTGTTTGGATTTGGTAGTGGGTAATTATAATCGATCAGGGAGAAATTGTATCGGTCTGGAATTTGATGATTGGACAGCCTATGTTAAATTGTTCCTTGTATTATGTCAAATTGAATTCTTAAAGTTTGTATATTTATCTGTAAATTAAATTCTGGTCTGAGACACCGATATTCCGGCTAATCCCGGTCAAATTCCGGTCGAGACAACTAGGAGTTTCGGCTGAATTCCGTCTGGGCGGAATCAAATTTTTCGCCACCCTCAGAGCGGAAAACGGAATTTTCGGCGAGATCTCGGCCATTTCGACTACATTGAGTCAGACCCATACCACCATAAGTACAGAAATTTACTTCGATTCTTTCTTACATTAATGTTTCCTTCAGTTGAAGGACTTACACCATTTTTTGCTACTTTGCAGATTAGATTCCAAGAAACAGACAAACGCCGCGTAAGTGACCTTCAAGGGTCTCATCTCAATTCTCTCAATGCAGTTCCATCTCAAGTTACTTTGCAACTGCAACCAAGCCAGCCCAATCTTTATGATGCAGCAGGAGTAGAATTCTTTAATTTTTTTCCAATGATCGAGTAGTACTCAGGCGAAGTGTCAGATTGTATGACTGTATGAGTTTAGGTTCGGCAATTACACTTTGCATTATGCGAATGGATGTTTCACCCTTATGACTCCAAATTGTTACTGTCGTACTGTATCTATCTTTGCTTTTCTGATTTAGTATTCAGGTTACATGTTTTTTGTGGCCATGTTTAGCATTCTATTTCTTTCATGAGGGATTTCAGTCTCCTATTTCTTGAAGCATCTATCAGACGTTTTTCCGATTAAGGTTCTATCATGGGTGGAACAAAGTAAGGGCAAATACCCCCGCTTGGTAAATTAATAGCTCTAAAAAGGTTATTTGCGCATCTTTGTAAACAAATTCCCTTATATTTGTCTCTTCTTTTTTGCCCCACACATCCAAAAAAAAAAACTTTTCTACCACTGTTACTTTCAATCCTAAGTCTCACACTGGATTTTCTAATGCACCCATGGATTAATAAAGTTTGGAATTGCCCCTCTTGCAAACTTGAAGTCACACATTTTTGGGTTTGCAAGTGTTGGTTACTCTACCGAGTATTTCATTTTCAAAAGTCATAATCACCGAATGACACCTTCTTAATTGGAAATTGGAAGATTTACAAAAGTGACATAGAGACATCAGTGCAATTGTTAATAATGGTTCCATCTTTCATTTCTGTTTTATATCTGGATCATGTGTCGTAGGGTGGTGGAGAAAATTGAAAACCTAAAGAACAAGTATATTATGGCAGCCGTAAGAAATTATTAGCTCTGCAAATCAAGGAAGAGGGCTTCTTTTTCATAAGTACTTTTATAGTATGGCGTACAAAGATGTGTCTCAACCCAGGAGAAAGGTCTTACAGTTGGCCTCTTATTAGTGCAACTATAATTTGGGTTTTCCAAATGAAACACAGCAAGAACGCACACCTTCAAAATTCTGAAGTTAATCCTTAGTTGCATTTACATGGTATTAATTTTTCGCAACACCAAATCCCTCGGAATTCAGAATTTGTAGACAAAATTCTTTATAATTACTTTCAATTGTCAATGGTCAATTTTCTGAAAATTATTACCCGTTTTTATCATGAGTTGATTGAGCTTGGAAAGTGTAAATTCCGGACTCTGGAGTATATCTGCCATGGGACTTAGAGATGGGTTTCAACTTCAAATTTATCAATTCCAATATCTGCACCAGCGGTTGCAAAATGCTGGCATCACCTCCCATCACGTATTGCCTGAACAAATTAAGGCTAAAAGAGATCACACATTGGCCCCTTTCTAAACTTGTGGATGTCTGATTAATAGGAGAGGTGATATTAAGTTCTTAGGAGAGAGAATGAGTACTTAGGAGGGAGAATGAGTCGTACAACCCAAAACTCCCCGATCACCTGAACTTCTTCTTCTCCGGCTTTTTCTTTCCGTTGGCTTGTCTTCTTCTAGCCCAACAGTCATTTTTCGTCGGAACTTTCTCTGATTTCTTACCGGATTTCTCCCGGCGTCTTCCCTCTCTTCTCTTCTCCTCTCTTTTCATGAAGAAAAACATCACAATCAACACCTAATTTCCTGGAATTTGAATCCCAATGGCTTACAATCAAGAGACCATCATCAGAAGCACTCAACTCACAGGCAACACAACATGCAATTCTGAAATCACTATGTTTACTACAAGGACTCCTGCAATCACATCTAACAATATCCCTACAATCACCCCTATCAACTTTGCCACCCAAATCACAAATATCCCAAATATCCTTAATGCTATGAATCTCAAGAATAATCTTCATAACATAAAGGAACCCATAAATCTCAGTGATTTCATAACTACTTCTCACTATCTAGTTGATGAAATCTCTATCCATCAATCTGATAATATGTACTATCCAACCTATAGGTTCTACATTAAGAAACCAAATTCTCAATTCAACCTATAGGTTCTACATTAACAATATCCCTACTATTTCAACTACTATTATCATTCTCAGTGAGCATAATCTTGAAAAACCACCTTCTACTGTGAATGTTTCTTTTACCTTGGAAGAATCTATGGCACACAAACTAGTCTCTAGAAAATCAAAGCAAGAGAACTCAAGATTATCCAATAGCAAACATAGAAAGTTCCAAACTAACAAAGTTTCAATTCAAATTTTCATCACCCATAAACACATAACATTAAACTAGAACCATAAATATCTTCAAAACATCAACAGTATCCATAAAAACATTAACTAACATCATAAAAAAGTTGTTCGAGTTGTTCTTAATCTAACCTTAAACCCCAATAAAGTTCACCCTCTCAAGAGATTAACGGTGAGAAAGAGAAATGATAATCATCTTTACCTGCTATACTTCAACTTCCGAGTCCCGCTCCGAGTCCCATGGCTAACGCTGCGAGTTTGACTCCGAGTCACTCGCATGGATGGTCTTGGAGTTTGAATCATAGACGATGGTGGTTCCTACTCATCAGCATCATCAACATCCATCCCTCGATCAAAGTGCTCTGGCTCTTCAGGAACTCTTGCTCCATTGCTGGAAGTGTTCATTGGCTGAGTTGGATCGGAACTCGGACCGGCAGTGGGTTGGTTGTTTCCGGCGAAAATTGCTCGCCCTATCCTCCCAGTAGCAGGGTTAAGAGCATCCATCACAGGAAAATGCATCGGTTCATCAAATGCGGTAACCCTACTAAGTTATAGTTATCGCACAAGAGGGAGAGAATGTTACTTACCAGCCGGGGTGGACAACATATCTCCCAGTGTTTAAAGCCCAATTAACCTGATTAAGAGGGAAAACTTCATTAATAATGGTCATTTTCTGCAAATATATAAATGAGAAACACCCCATATGTCTATGCACTGAAAATATGTGGAAAGTAAATCTCGTTTTACTTTTAACAGGTGGATCCATGAGTGTTTTTCTTTTTCTTTTTTACTTTAGGCTTAGTCCTATGGGCTAGATATCTAGCTGCTAGATTGGCCATCCACGTCAGCTTGGGCAACCTACTAACCCCTATGGCATGACGAATCTAGCGTGGCTTATTTGAACAAAGACAACGTCTAACGCGCGAATAGTACATCGTCCAGGATGAACGCCAGAATCGAAAGCGTTTGACTTGGTCTACAAGCTAGGTTGACAACGCCGCTCTATTCAAAGCATCAAAAAAATCTCCCGAAAATCGACCTTTTTCCCCATTTTCACTCCTCACTCATCTTTCCCCCATTTCTCCCGAAAATGCATGTCCAACTTCACGAGTTCTAGAATTTTTTTTGCAAATTCCTTACGTAGGTTTATTCTACTTTGTATTTGTGATCGATTGAAGGTGGTTTGGTGCGATTCCATCCAAGAAATCATTCCAAGTAAGAAATTTAAGTTTTAGGTTTAAAGTTTTATGATTTTTGATTTTTGGTGCGATTTCATTCAAATTGATGATTGATATTTCGTATTTAGATGATGTAGATGATATGTGTATGGTTTAATTTGATTATTTGTGATGAATTTTTTTTTTTTTTTTGGGATTTAATTTGATTATTTGTGATGAACAAAAAATAAATTTTGATTTTTGTGATGAAAATGATAATTCGTATGATGTTTGTAGGTAAGTTTGCATGATAATTTGATCATTTGTATGATGAAAATGAATGAATTATTTTTGACTAGTTTGTGATGAAAATTTGATAATTTAGTTTGTATGATTAAAATGAATGATAATGATGATTTAGTTTGTATGGATGAAAATGAATGATAATGATATTTTTTTCCATCTTTGTTATTGATTGTAGTACAAGTATGGATGAAATGCTAGATGGGTTGGATATAGTTTCATCATGGAAATGTGATGGACATGTATGTCATGATGTTACGAAAGACCCTCGCAAAATAATCTTTAGAGGTAGTTTTAAAGATATTGAAAAGTATTATAATATTGTAGTGCAAGATAATCCGGTAGCACAACAATTTTGTGATAATTGTGGCTTTTCCTCTGTTTTTGAGTTTGATTTCGCCAATGGGGATATAGCCTTAGTTGAAGCCATAGCTGAGAGATGGTGGAAAAAAGTACCAGGAGCTTTCATTTTCGGGAGTTTGAGATTGGCCTCCTTCCTTTAGATTGATACATGTTAACGGGAATTCCCACTGGTGACCCTAGTAAACGATGAAGTTATGCGCAGATTGGGTAGTGATCCAACATATCCTGCTTTGGATGATTTATATTTTTCGGATATCAAAAATCATGGTGCATGGGACTCTAAGACTAATATATTTTCCTTAATTGTCTTGAAAAACTACATTGAAAGTAGAAAAAGTCAGAATAATATTGAATGTGCAGTGACATTGACACGAGCATTCTTTATGTGGTGTTTTGGTGTTTTCTTCTAGCGCATTCTCTTTGGAAAAGTAGATAAACATTGGGTTTTGTTATTGGATGACTTGAATAGAGTTGGGGAGTATGATTGGGGTCTAGCTTCGTTAGGTAATACCTATAAATATCTTGACGATTGGTCAACCAGGGGTATAAATTTAGTTGGCATGGTTGTGGTACTTGAGTATTGGTACTATTACTACTTTCGCAACATGCAACCCTTGCTTTGTCTGTCACCTTCTGGTCATCATGATGTTTTCCCAAAGATTTGTCTCTTCAAGAAAATTAGGATTGCATCAAGGAAGAGAGGACATCGAGAAGGCCGAAAAGGATACTATGAAACACTCAGGTCAAAAGCGCAAGAATACAGATTGACACTAGAACAAGGGAATCATGTATTTGGCAACCATGGGCGGAGTCGGTATCTGGGAGACCAATATGAGTATGCACTACAGGTATCCAAAAATAGGGTTCTTTTTTTTTCACTTTGAAAATCGCACAAGAGTTAGTTGTTACTTGGCGGAGAGATTCCCGAGGCAGATTATAGGTGAGATTGTAGTCCCGGAAAATCCTCCAAATTTGGAAACAATTGATGAAGATGATATTGTAGTAGAGGTCAATGAATATTATACAGTCACAGAGGATCAATATAAATTCTTCAACAACTTGTCCCCAAAAGGAGTTGGTTGTTATTTGAGTGTTGTTAATTGCACAATAACTTCTCACCAAATCATTGTCTTCTTCAATTGAGAATGCAACCATGCTTGAATGTTGAATTGACAATTTTAGGAGAAAAGAAAAGAGAATGAAACTTCACAAGTTTGGGGTGTGGGGATTTTGAGCTATTGTGTTGAGTTTATATAGAGATATGAAGTGATGTGATTTTGGGCTGAAAATGTAGCCGTTTGCCAGAGCGCCGCACGAATGGGCGTCCAGCGCCAAACCAAATGGCATTTGGCATCACAGCCGCGAGATCAAAAGTAACCGTTGAAGATTCAACGGCAGGAAATGCAGCGCCCTACCATTCGGCATTAAGACGCCAAACCAAACGGCGCTTTTGAATCTCAGCCATCAGATCAAGATGACCGTTCCATTTTCAACGACTCAAATTAAATTGCCGTTTAAAACCGACAACAACTATTTTTTCAAGCTTCCCTATAAATAGAGGACTACTTCTCCTTCATCCCTCACACCAAAACCAATTGACTATCTTCTTCATTGGTTTTCTTCCTCTTATTCACATAGTTTTGTTCATACAAAATTATGGCACACTTTAGTACAATAGAAGAAGAGGCACTAATTTATGGTTGGGTCATAGCAAGCAACGATCCAATTCATGGAAAAGATAAAAAAGGTGCAATATTTTGGAGTATGATTATTGAAGAGTACAATAAAAGAAAAGGTCCCAATGGTGTCGTAAAGAAAAAAAAAGCATTAAGTAACAAAGTGCAACACAATAAGAACCGAAGTGAGGAAATATATTTCATTTGTTAGGACATACTTCCGAAACAAACCTACGGGGATGACCGAGGCGGATTATGTAAGTACCTCCATTTTTCTTAATGTTTTCTTTCTTCCATTTTTTTCTCTTTCTTTCTTTCTCTAAATTTTTCCTTTTATTTTTCCCGGTATCATCGTGGAAAAACGAATTATGAAGCATCGTTGGAAAATTTGGAGGTACAAATCGGTTTTCCGGATCCCGAAGACTTATCAACCCGATTACAACCCGGCGGTGAATAATGATGATGGAGTCGGTACTTCCACTCAACCTAGTCAACAAACTCAAGCTACTCAAGAAAATGAAGATGATAATATGGATGAAGATTTGCAAAATATGGCAAGGTTTGGTAGCACTTCATCTACTCATAATTCTGAAACCTCGGACATATCAAAGAGGAAACGTTATTTCGAACAAACCGATGATGTTAAAAGTGAAAGTAGAGATCAAGCAAAGAAAAAGGCTCGTGAGGCTAAAGCATTGCAGAAATCAGATGAAAAAATGGATAAACTCATCGAACTTCTTAAAAACGCACAAGCACAAAGAGAGGCCAAATATGAAAAAGAGGAAGAGTATCTAAGAAAGAACATGGAAATCTCTTCAATCTTGGCACAAACGCAACAAAGATAATCGGAAATGAAGATCCTACGACAACCCTTGGATGAATTACAAGAATGTGAGAGACTCATCTACAAAATATGGAAGAACGAGATTGTAGCCCGTTAGTTGGACCTTGTCCCCTAAACTAAAGTGATATGGGATTTTAAGTTGTTTAGAAGTAGGATTTCAATTTCAATGTAGTTTTTATGTTTTAAGTTATTTAGAAGTAGGATTTCAATTTCAATGTACTTTTAGTTTCTTCAAATAACAGTGTACCTTTGTTTTGCAATGTAATGGAAGATTACAAATTCTCAAACGGCTACATTTACTTTGATAAATTTCCAAATTTTGAAACAAAATACGATTGAAACAAATTGCCAAACATGTAGAAATGGAATTCTGGAAAAAAATAGCCGTTAATTAAAAAAAAAAAGGTCAAGCGCTGGATGGAGCAGCGTCGCAGTTGAACGCCGAATGGAACAACGTCCGACCTAGCGCCTAACAATTCGGCGTTATTCTCCGGAATATTCGCCTAACGCCGAACCATTCGAGCGTTTGTGTCACTTTTTGAGCGCCGCACTATTCAGCGTTTCAATCTCGATAGTTGGATTTCGCGAGCAAATGCTATGAGAGAGAAGTAGCCAGATTGAGTGTTAACTTTTTTCCCACACTTTTTCATGATTTGCAACACTTTTTGGCGAATCTAGCAGTCCAATCTAGCCCATGGGACTTAGCCTTATACTGGGACTTAGCCTTATACTAGATAGACTGGGCATCTTCTTGATGTGATAAAGGATTCCATCGTGGAAGGAGGGAAATCATACCTTATCTGTTCCAAGAGAATTGGCAACTACATGTGTAACATGTTCGTCAATCTAGGTTGAACATACATCACCAAACTGCTCATTTGATTGCCAAAGTGGGTGTAGTTGGGGTTCATCTCACCCACGGGGAAAAATTCTTGAAAACTATACGACAACTAGCCAAAATCTTTCTTTGCTCTGCGCAAAGGATACTTCGACATCCAAGTCATTTAAGGACTTGTGAGAGAAAAAGTTTTGATGCACTCTCTCAATTACCTGGTTTCAAAGAATTAGAAATTGTTCAGAAGAGGATTGACAGTGCAAAATAAAAGATGAAAAATGACGAGTATATCAAAGGCTCAAACAATGCTTAGGCATCGTTATGCCATATTACGGACCAAACATGAATGTATTTTGATGGAACGACCTATACGGACTAGGCCATTATCTTTATTGCTAGGCCACGGTCTTGCAAACGAGTTGGAATAAGTTGCTTGTCCCTTCGAGGATGAACTACGGTCTGTGCTTGATCCCTTTAGATTAGGGAAGGGTACGAAGGCAGCCGCAATGAGTTGCAGCATTACCGGTCCATCACTTTGTCGCTCATATCATCTAATTGGGAGATGATTGCGACATTCTGGCCTCTCATATCATCTAGATCGGTAACTCGATGCAAGAGATAATTGTGTTCAAACTTGATGAGGTAAGTCGCATTCCATTCACTGGATGCTCATACTTCCTATCAAGGCGTTCGACATAGGCTAAAAACCCGAGTGTCGTAATTTATCTCAAGAAGAGTCTATTTTGATGGGAAATGGCCCAAAGATCAAGACATGTCGATCTATGGATCCACATGGTTACCAGAATTTAGCCAAATTCCATCGTTTAGGGCCTCAAAAGGCCGTTTTTGCCGTTTTAGGAAAGTTTTTATTTTCTTGATAAACCCTTTGCAGAATAAGGGTAAGTTGGAACGGTGTGGAAGCTAAGTTTGCCGCGTCATGCTCGTCGAGCATGCCTGCGAGGGAAAATGAGCGTGCATTTTCCTAGCTTTAAGGCCCGGATTGTAGCTTCATCATGGCGCATCGGGGAAGTTACGGCGTGCGGGGCAATGCTCCATAGGCGTAATTTTCCGGTCCGTCATAATTTAACAGTTAAATGATCACTAAAATAGGGTGGAGACTGGAGAAAGATAAAGACTCCCTATGGTACAAACTCATGGATGCAAAATATCTCCTTGGCAGAAATGTTCTAAACATGGACATACACTCAAAAGATGGAGACTCCTGGATATGGAAGGGAATTCTAGAAGGCATCAGCAACATTCAACAACACTGTATCTGGAGAATTGGAAATGGGAGAAAGATCAAAATTTGGGATGACATCTGGATCCTAGGAACAACTACAAGACTCCATAAGCCCCAACATTTCCCTCAAAACATTGAGTATCTGGAATCTCTCCTTCTGCCAGAAGGTACTTGGAATGAAAACTTAGTGCAAGACTACTTCTACAACAATACTACTCAAGACATTCTTACTCTACAAACTCATCCAGCTGAGGAAGATAGGATAATATGGCAGCTAAATGATACAGGCAACTTCTCTGTCAAAGCCTTATATAAGGCAAAGATTGACAATTTATACAACAATGAAACTCAAAATGGAAATTGGGAGGCAATATGGAATATGGATGTGGCTCCAGTGATAAAAATCTTTATATGGAAGTGTGCACATGGGATCCTCCCTACTAATGCTAAAACGGCTAGCATACTACACTACATTGATCCACTATGCATCGTATGCAACAGTGGGGAACAAGAAACTATGTCACACATGTTGCTAAACTGCCCTGCTACAACATTAGTTTGGCAAGAAATTCTTGGCTCTCATAATACTCAGTTTGACAACACCACTATCTTCATAGATTGGTTGAACTCCTGGTTTCAGACTGGGAAAAGCAATCAAAATTGTCAGATCTATGCCACCACTTGCTGATATATCTGTAAAGCCAGATGTGATTTGATGTTCAAACTAATCAAGCCAAATGCGACATTTACTTCAATGTGCATTAAGCAACACCTTTGTAACCATGATAGGATTCATAACATGCAAGAGCATATTATGAATGACTTCCCTATTACCTGAGGAACTGATGCAAATGTGCATCACAATGATACTGCTTATGATCAAGAACTGAATAAGACAACGACTTATGAAAAAACCATCAGGATCTGTACGCTTCAATATCCTGAGAACTTACTCTACTACACTGCCTAGACTATGGTGGATTTTGCAGGAAACATCATTGGAACCAGAGGATATCCAGGATACTGTGGAGCTTGGGGAGCAACAGGAGGAACATACCTAGATTTCCAATGGGCCAAAGAAATGCAGAGCACAAACATAGAAATATCTGCTGAATCAATGGAAGTTCTCAATCGTTTCAAGTTTTTGTATCATGCAGCTGTCCAAGGAAGATTTCATCTCAGCTATCATGAAAAGAATATTCACCAAGATGAACTAGAAATCACTCCAGTTACCTTTTTTTTTATTAAAACTTACTATTATCCATCGTCTTCAAAATATGGATACTTTTAGTTTAACTCTCTTTTGTAAGAACAACAATGACAGGGTGGTGAGTCTAACCTCTGTCAATATTGTGTACCAGCCTTAGTGCCTTTCTTTAAGGCCTAAGTTTTTCTATAAGAAAAAATAAAAAATATGCCTTTTCTGAAAATGGTCATGGGAATCTAAAATATGTCTCGTGATGTACATCCAGATCCAATGGCCTAATTATTGTGTATTCGCTGGTTCTTAGGTGGAAAAAAAAAAAAAAAAAAAAAAAAAAAGGAAAAAATAGCTGGTTCTTGGGTGGACGAGTTATTTTACCTGGCTTGATTGGTCATTTTGAAGTAAAAGAAGCCACCCCTTAACCATGTATTTTCCAAATGGCTAATATACTCTTGTTTAATTAACACTAAAACATTTGATTAGCTTAATTAGTTGAGTTTAGATGGATTAATTAAGTAGATTAAAACTTTTATCCCATGAGTTCAATCAACTCCAGTTTTGAATTTTGTGAAGGTCTACGGATGAAGAACATGCCGACTATATCTGGCCGGCAAGGTCTACGGATGAATAACATGCCGACTATATCCGGCCGGCAATGTCGGTGAATGAAGAAGATGCCGACTTTATTATTTTTGACACACAGGAGACTGTTGTAAATGTTTCACTAGTCGGCATCTTATTGATTTTTTACCTTGCCGACTATAAGTAGCCGGCAAGGTCGACAAAAAATACCTTGCCGACTATAGGATTTTTGACATACAGAGAAAGGTGATACAAATGCATGATTAGTCGGCAAGGTATTAATTTCATAACCTACCGACTAAACTATACTAGGCAAGGTATAAGGATGAATACCGTGCCGACCCTGTAAATGCACATTTCAGAGATGAAAAGTCGGCACAATATTCAACCTAGGAAGATGCTGACGAATACAAGTCGGCAAGGTCGGGAAAAAGAAACCATGCCGACTGTTGATAAAAATTTGGATCATATATTCATACTCGGTTTGAGATTGGGTACAAAGTCATACCCAATCTCAAAACCCGTATAATCCAAATTTGATTTTTTTTTTCCTGATTTGGTTTCATAGTTAGAGTTTCGGAAAAAAATTTTGAATTTTTTTTGGATGGATTTTTGGTCGGCATGGTTTTTTTTTGGGGGGCAATTGTTCTTTTAACACCTTTTAGACACCCCTTAACACACTAATTTGGATGGGAATTAAATGGGTATACCCCAATTAATCTGGGTAAACCCCAATCTCGCCATGTTATTTTATTTAGTGGTTTAATTAACGTGCGAAAGTGATTTGAACCTTATGATCTTTTTTGTCATTTTTCTGACATAATGTACCCTGGGTTTACATAATGTACCCTGGGTTTATATAATAATAGCGTTGTTGGGTTAGATTTAGATAGATAAACAACCTAAGACAGTTCCCTATCGAAGAAACATAAGACTAGCTATAGATTGATTAGTCATGTTCACTTGTCTAGTCTTATTCCCATCCACCCGTAGCTTTAGTCTATTTTGTCACTTGTCTGTCTGACACTTAGGTTAGACTTAATCTAGTCAACGTGGGTCAACGTTATTTTGAAATACGAAGTACTAAATTGGACAATGCTTGACACATAATAGACTGAACACTAATTTGTACCATACTTGAGTATCAAACATCAGTATCAGTTGATCCATTCTTGTCTAGCTCCGTCACTGGGAAAAGTTGTTGGCATGAAGGTCTTGATCACGATATTGTCCCACTTGTAAACTAATTTGATGCCACACTAATTTAATGGTTTACATGTTTTATTACTCTTGACATGTATTTCATTATCCTAGAATGAGTGTCTTCATGATGCACAGAGGATTCAAATTTCTATAAATAGATGGAAAACAAAAAAACGTTGTAATTGTTCATTTAAAATGATCGTTTCAGCTCCTATGTTCCATTTGGAATTTTACAAGAATACATTTATTTGAGGTGGTGGAGGAAATTGAAAAACTTAAAAATACCAATAAACGAGTGTTTTGATATAAATGGAGGCCTTAATGGTATTTCTGGTCATGTTGTCTAGGTATTTTGGTTTTGTTTTCATATTCTGTTCGTAGGGTATTCACTCAATTACCAAGGGTATATCATGGTAATTCAAAGCCTTGGCAACTTTGTTAAAATTTTGTTGCATAATCAGAGGGTAGTTAGTATAGTGCTTCATTGTCTTTTCTTAATTCTGTAAGTCATTGTTTTCTGAATGTAGAACAAAATGAGTTAACTTTATCTATTGTAATTTGGTACAGGTTATATGTGCCGAAAGATTATTATATCAATCTTGGTAAAGGGGCGGCATGAAATGGTAGAGGGGCGGCAACCTAATAAGACAAAAAAGGTCATTAGAAGTAAATTCAAGTGCCCCTTATCAATCAAACCCTGGAAATGACTAAATAACCCTTATTGTTAATAATCAAGTTTAGTAATGATAATCAAGATTAGTGTAGATAATCAAGATTAATTTTGATAATTAATTTTTTCACTATTATAGAATCAAAAATCGAGATGTTTAGAGTTATAAGAAAAAAAAAAATTGAGGAGAAGAAAAAAACTTTTGTGATATTTTGAAACCCTAGATTTTGATTCACTCCACCAAAATGAGTGATTCCGGTGGCAAATTTGAGATGGGTGAATCTTTATACGATAGACAAAACAAATACTACATACCTCTTGATGGAGATCCTGATATGGAGTATTTTCTAGATGGTAGAGATGTTTTAGACCAAAGTGAAGGTCAATCTCAACCAAATGAAGAAATTAGCCAACAAAGTGAAGAACCCAAGACCTTTGGAAATGACCGGGTATACTTCTAAATTAGTTCCCATTAGGTTTTGTTGATCAAAATTATGTAAAGTACGTAAAAGATCAAATTTTTCAAAATTTGAGGAAGAACATACGGTTGACTTTAAGCTAGTTACCAAACCGTAACATGCGATTCGGTTCTAAAATATCAAATACCAACCGTGCTTGGTTCAATTTGGGAAAACCCGAGAAATTATACCGATTCACGGTTGGTTAAATTTGTTGATTCCAAACCGCATTGAAATTACGGTTGATAAGTATGTCTGATAGTTACCAACCGTCGGTTATCCTGTATGTAAGTATTTAGTGCGGTACTTACGGCTACTAATGTATAAATCGAGACCAACCGACACTATATTACGGTGTATTGGTGTAAGGGTTACCAACCGTAACCTTTTTTACGGTTTGTTTATTCTCTTTATTCACCAATAGTATATTCATATTTTTTTGGTTTTATTGCCTCGTTTAGACTAATGTTGGTATGTTTTTGTCGGAGTCGTTGATGTACCTCCTATAATGGATGACCAACCTTTAGCAAATGAACTTCTCACCAAAGATTCTAGCTCTCACTATTTAACCGAGGAAACATGGGAGGAGAAAGACGATGCAAAGAAGTGGGCTAGAGAACGAGGAAAGTTGATTATGTGTATCATAGTTTGTAATGGTACCACTAGTGATAGTGCCTTTCAAATGGTTTGCGAGTGTAGTGGACAACATAAAAGTCACGCAAAAAAGGATACCTTGCAAGTAGCAAAGAAAAAGAGGAAGAATACTACTTTCACTAAGAAGACCCGATGCCCCTTCAAGCTTCAGTTTAAAAAGAACGCGGCAAAAAGGTGGTTTTGGAGAAAGTTGTATGCGGTAGTCATAACCACCCTATCCAGGAGAGTTTGCTATCACATTCTTATCTTTGGACGCCTTCTCAAGAAGAAGAGAAGATTGTAGAATCACCGACACAAATTCGTATGAAGCCTGTTGATATCCTTGCTCACTTAAAGTAAAGAAACCCACAAAATGCTTCTACTTTGGATACCATCTACAATGCAAGAAAAAAATTGAAGGCTAAGAAATGGGAACAAAGGAACGAAATGCAACAATTAAGGAATTTGGGGAGTTGCATAATTACTCGGTTTTCCACGATGATGACGAAAGGACGAATAAGACATCTTTTATTGGCTAATCTCGAGTTTGTGAAGTTGTACGGTGCTCTCATCAAGTGCTTCTAATGGATTGCACATACAAAACCAACAAGTTTGAGATGCCGTTGTTGAACATTGTCGGGCAAACTTCTACCAATGCTCCTTTTAGTGTTGGTTTTGCTTTTTGAAAGACGAGCTCGAAGAGAGCTATGTGTAGGCACTAGAACAAGTGAAGTTATTCTACGTAGAGGATATACTCCAAAGGTGATTATTACCGACAAGGAGCAAGCTTTGTTGAATGCAATAAGGAGGGTTTTCCCGGGAAGCTCATAACCTTCTTTGCACATTCCATTTGTGGAAAAGTGTGAAACTAAGTGCATGCGCCTTGTCCGTCCAACCCGAAAAAGCGAAATGGATAGAATAAAGGCACTACCGTTACATAAACAAGAAGAGGCTAAAAGAAATTTAAGAACGATGACAAGTTGGCGGAACTAAAATGGGAAAGTTTCAAACGGAGTGGAGAGCCTTGACCTATTCTATCACCGTGGATGAATATGAAGATAGAGCTCGTATGTTAGTGGCTCATTGGAAAAGTGGTTATCCAAGTGTTGTGAAGTATTTGTTTGATAATTGGTTGGATCCTCACAAAGAGAAGTTCGTATCGGTGTTCACTAACCAACATAGGCACTATGACAACCAAGCTACAAGTACGGCGGAGTCATCTCACAACCGGTGAAGAAGAAACTTCATAGTTGTAATGGTGGGTTAGTTACGTTATTTGAAGCCATGCATTCGTATTTCCTCGTGATCACGATAGAGTTCGGAGTCTTTTGAAAAAAGCCGAACTAAACAACACACTAAATGGTTGGACAATGAGTGGCTAAGGGAATTACACATCAAGTTTGCACAAAGCAATTGAGAAGATAATGTATGAAGTACAACATTATGAATTGGGGATTATGAAGAAGAGTGTGTTTGTCCAAACATGGCAAGTTTGGGACTCCCATGTCGGCATGTTATAGCCACATATCAAGACAAAGTGATCCCGATTCAAGATATTGATCCCTTTTGGCAACAATTAACATTCCGTGAAACAATTTTTGATCCACAATTTGGAGGAACGTTTGCCGATACCGAGATTGGAAAAGCTCTAGCCGAGAAATATGCTACACTAAGCCAAGGCCAAAGGCAAATATGGTTGAGTAACTTGAGAAATTTCGTATATCCGAAATTTAGGTATGACATCAAGGAACCACCAAAGGGGAAGGGTAAGGGAGGCCTCCTACCAAAAAAAAAAGAGGTAGGAAATAAAAAAGCAAGAGAATTGGCGGAAGAATCAAAGAAAAGAGATCCTTGTGGTTATGAATGGTTGAGAAAGGAATATGAAGCGGAGGATGAGATGGAAGAGGATGATGTTCAAGGTAGAAACAAGCGAAAAAAGAGGTCAAGCGGATAAAGGAGAACCAAGTTGTCGAAATGTACAACAAAAATGTATCGAGCTTCTAGTCAAGAAAGTGCAACAAGCAAAATTGATGTTAAAGGAAAAGGTCCGGTATTTCGCTCTAAACAACAAAGAAAGAAGCAAAGTTGTTGTTCAAGGAAATGGTCGTAAAGAAAGTGGAAAAAAAGATGATGGAGTTAAAGGTCAAGGTTCCAATGTCGGAATCGAGGTTTCCTCCCAAGATAATTCAATAAAAAGACTTATTGGTAAAGTTGGTGTTAAACAATTAGCAAGGAACAATGGAAAGAGTCCGATGGTTGAAAATAAGAATGAGAAGGAGACGATTCATCTTAAAGGAGTGCCTAAACCACCACCTAGAGACGCTAATGGTCGATATAGCCGGAACCATTACATTCTCTATGAATATTACCTTCGTTTTTCCCCGACTATATTCGTGGTTATATCAAGGCTACGGAGGATGTTCATGGTGATGGGAATTGTGGTTACCACGTCTTCGTAAGATCAACTTGGACCATTTGAAGACGCGATAGGGTGGGATTGTGACCAAGTTACTTACGTAAGGCAAAAATGCTTAATGGAACTACGTGGTTACCGCGACTTCTATAAGCCGATGATGAGAGTTGAAGAAACGAAACCGATGAGGTGTTAAATGAGAGCTTCAAGGAAATGGAAAGGCGGTTAACCGGTAATATATGTTTGACAAGCCAATATTGGATGCGCATGCCTATATGTGGCCAACTACTCGCCAACGCATTCAATTGCGTCATTCATTTAATCTCCAGAGACATGAGCACTACATTTGCACCAACAAGAATACCGTTTGACGAAGACTTGTCAATAAAAAAACCGTTGTCATGGGGCACGTGGAAGGAAATCATTACATCGGCCTCCGATTGCATGAAGGAAGTCCATTACCTCCATTGTGGAGGGAATTTGGTTGTGACGGTGAACTCCCAAGACTTGGTGCAATCGATTTGAGAAAAGGATTGAATTATGGAAGGCCATAATGTTGTCTATGCCTAAGCGATTCGTAGTTACTGTAGATAATGAAGAGGATGCTTAAATGTTTTCAAGTCTTGAATGAAGCCCATTTTATAATTTGTATTTTGGTATTTTGACTAAATGTGATATGATTAAAAGTGACAATATCATGTCTATTTAATTAGATAATATATGAAGTATTCTATTTAATATATTAAAAGTGACAATATCATGTCTAAACCAACATTACAACCATTAAACCATTATAAATATAAATGACATTACAACTCATTTTCTTTGATGCGACTTAAAAGGATACTAATATCCGGGCTTACGAGTGCGATAGAAGTCTTTAAGGATGTTGAAATGAGGTAAGTATTGAAAACTCAACCTTTTCCATCGTCTCCATTCTTGAATAGAGCTCTCTAAAACATCGGCGTCGAGTTTCACCCCTTAATCGTATTTCACCCATAATACGAACTAATGCCATAAATTCTTGAACGTTATCCCGAATAGTTCCATATCGAATATACAACATTATTCCATCGCGGTTATTAGGGTTACTGTTTGGAGCAAAGTTTTCGAAAAAGAGTTCTCAAATAACTTGTACTCACAAAACCACATCGGCGTCGTTCTTCTCCTCTTTTTGGATAGCATAGAACAAAGTTGCGGCAAATACATAAATCTTCTTCCAATGTAAATTCGGGGTTTGGAGCCATAATCTAGTTTATGGTAAGAGATGATTCATGTGGAGGTGTAACTTCTATTGAGGAGGATAAGCATATATATATATAACAATTTGGTTTTTTATTATCTAACGGATCTATTTTTGAAAATAAACTCGTTAAAGGTTTATTGGCTATATTTTCAAATCAACCAATGACAAATCAGTGGATAAATTCATGAAAACCCAAGAAATAAATAAGATACGGTTGGTAATGAAATTATTATTTCAAACCGTAGACTAGATAATTGATGACTGCATGTGAGTTACGGTTTGTAAGTATTGACAATTTACCAATAGTATCTACGCACAAATTGCATACTGTGAGTTACGATTCCTTAAGGAAGGTGATTACACACCGTAACTCTGCAAAATTTAATTATACCGAGAGTTACGGTTCTTTAGAGTTATAGTTACTAACCAGTAAAATTGCGCTCTCTAAATCTGCAAGTTCTGAGAACAATTTATGGTTTGTAACTTTGCTTGCTTACACACCGTAACTAGCGTACGGTTTGTTAAAGATTTGCGTGATCAACCGTGTCCCAGACACGGTTTCTACCCGCCGTTTGTTACCAACCGTAAGTATGAGCTCTAAATTTGGAAGTTACAGAGCAATGTACGGTTTGTAACCTTGCTGATACAAACCGTAACTAACGTACGGTGTGTTAAAGATTTGCGTGATCAACCGTGTCTGCAGACACGGTTTTCTGGTCGCCGTTTGTTACCAACCGTAAGTATGAGCTCTCTAAATTTGGAAGTTACAGAGCAATGTACGGTTTGTAACCTTGCTCAATTACAAACCGTAACTAACGTACGGTGTGTTAAATATTTGCGTGATCAACCGTGTCTAGTGTACGGTTTAAGTCTCCGTTTGTTACCAACCGTAACACATATAATAACTTCAAAAAACTCTCAATTTTAATTCATTCCTAGTAACTAACCACAAAGTTGATAACATGTTAATTCATTCCAAGTAATTCATAAGCTAAAATCCATAACCACACAATTCATAACATGTTTGTGATAATATCCATAAGCTAAAAACTAACCACACAATCATTAGTTCTTGTTAATATCCATAAACTAAAAACAACCACACAAAGCTAAGAAATAAGAACTTGTCTGCTATTAAATGTCACATAACCATAATTAACCACGAGGACCACGAGCTCTTTTGTTGGTGGTACCACCACCACGAGTGCGAGGACCATCACAGCGACCACCGCGACCACGACCACCTCTTTGGCTAGTACCCACACCATGCGTC
Source organism: Papaver armeniacum (assembly GCA_023531295.1). Taxonomy (NCBI): domain Eukaryota; kingdom Viridiplantae; phylum Streptophyta; class Magnoliopsida; order Ranunculales; family Papaveraceae; genus Papaver; species Papaver armeniacum. The sequence goes on from JAJJWW010011896.1 coordinate 294,324, forward strand.
TCTTCGCTGCTGGATGACGACTGAATATGGCTAGTACCCGCACCTCCAATGGACTTTCTGCCCCTCTTTAAACATCTTTCTTCGGTGACCAACCCTCGCACAATTCTTTCCTGGTTGGATCATGCATGTTCTTATTTGCTCTTGTAAGGTCCTTTGTTGAGGAGCGTTAATCACACCATTAGCACGGATGCATGAAGTCATGCTATTTGCCAACTGTTGTCCTCGCTCTTTCTATTAACACATTAAAAAGAGTCTTAAGAGATTATTCCATAACCGAAGAAATATAAATTAGAACTAAATTCCAAGTCATGAGGATAACAAAGTTATGCATCAGTCATGAAATATAGTTTCCTCCAAGTCATACCAAATAGTCCCTTTGTCTCTTTGCTCTCCTCGGCAGCCTTCCTTTTTCTATTGCCTTTTGAATAAGTGGTTGGGCCTCCTAGGATCATTATTAATCACATGTGGATGACCAAAATGATAATACCATTCTATGTAATCATCAATGACTTCTTTCGTGTTGTTACAAGCCGTTGCCTCTCCCGCTTGAGTTGGTATTCTCGTTGATGGCGGTTGTTCCAAACATCAATCGTCTGAGTTGGGCGGTAGTTGAGTACAATGGTGGGGCCTCTTGTCTCGGATCCATCCTTGGATAATTTGAAGTTTTCCTAACGACCTTTTCTTGAATATGAGCAATTTGGCGTAGAGTTCGACGAGGATTGGTCATAACATAACCCGTGGCATGATACAATGGTCCGTTGTAGCTTTGAGGTATGTGTGAACCGACGAACATCAACTCCATTTTGAATCCTCAAATAAGGGTCAAAGATAACATCTTCAACCGTGAAAGCATCTATTTCCTCCCTCACTTGAATGAGCCTCTTTTCTTTGTTCCTTTTTGTCTACCGGTGAACATAAACTTCTTTCCCGTAGGTCTATCATCATCTTCTTCCCATTCGGTAGGAGGTCTCAAGCTCGGAAAGTGGTCATACACCCAAGCCTAGAAAATATAAAACAATTTAAGCAATTGGGACATGAATACAAAAAGATAAATATAACAAACAATCATAAAATAAAAAAATGATAAAATGTAACCAAACTTACCATTAGTAGCGCAACATTCCCAAGCAATTTCGGTAGCTCTAGCCCTCGAGGCCTTTCTTAGACTTTCAAGTAGATATGCAAGCGTGGCGGTGCCACGAATACTGCAGTCTTGTTCAAATCCTTCAACAATTGTAGGTAATGGACATTCACCCTATTTCCGAGTTATCGGGCATGAATACTGATCCCAATAGAATACAACAAATATCTTTGTGGCCATACGCCTAGCCCTTGTGTCGTCTATCACCTCGCTTTGCCAATTGCTTTTTGAGGGTGTCTCCAAACTTCGTCCTCAAATTTTTCAACAATGACTTCTTTACCTTGTTAATCTTGTTTGGTTCCGAAGGGTCATAACCACCACCAACATAAACTCCATCTCGGTCGTCTTTACCCCACCCAAGTGTTTCTTCAACAAAGGTCAGAGATCAGGCCCAAGACATGTTGTTATCAAAACCTTCATATCTGATTTTCCTTCAACTTCCAAGTCAAGAATTTGCTTCACATCGTCCAAGATTATTGTCATCTCTCCAAATGGGAGATGAAAAGTATCGCTTTTTCGCCAATATCGTTCCTTGAAGGCAGATACGATTATACTATCATACTCCAATTGGGTATTCAAAATTCCAGGCCCTAATCTCGAACTTGACACTAGACTGAACATCACCACATTCTTCGCCTAATATCCAATGACTAGCTCTTTGATGCTTGACCAATTTGATCGCCCTTGCATGATCCTTAAAAATATTTTGTTAAACCGAGATTAATGAGGATGTGCATAAAAACAAAAAAAAAAACAAAAAACAAACAAAAAAAAAAACGAAATAACTTAAAACAAAACAATGTGTTAGAGAAACATACCCTAGTTTCGCAGAGACTTTTGAAGCCCAGAATTGGTATAACCAAATAAGATTGATGACTTATCCGGTGCCTCACCCCAAGGTCTTTTATTCTTCTTCCTTGGCAACAACGGGTCTTTTCCTTTAGGAATATGCAACCCTTTTGGTGCGGGTTCCTTTCTCGGCTTCTTTTCTTTCCTTGGTTTAGCCGGAGCCGAATGAGTTGTAGCTACAACAATTTCTTTCCCCTTGTTTTGTACTCCTTCTTCATCATTTGCTTCCTCTTCCTCATCTTCATCATTTGGTTCCTCTTCCTCATCTTCATTATCTTCTTCCTCTTCCTCTTCCTCTTCCTCATCTTCACCATTTCCTTCTTCATCCTCCTCTTCTTCGCCATTTCCTTCTTCATCCTCCTCTTCTTCCTCTTCATTATCATCATCTTCTTCGGGTTCTTTTCAACTCCTACCTCTTCAATTTCTTGATCATTAGGTTCAGCTCCTTCTAATTCAACACCGAGTTACCCACAGATGGTTCTCTAAGCTAATCTCAAATTGATTCTTCTTCTTCTTCGCATTCTTGTTGACACCTCTATGATCTACCCCTAAATGCTTGTCACCGCGAGGGGTGGGTGTGTGATCAATCGGAGTTAAGTTATTCCCTCTCTTTTTCTTCACCCTATCAGGATTCCTACACAAGTAATAATTTGAATGAATTCTAAGGGTTGAACAAACAAAATGTAACAAACAAACCAAAAAAATGTGACCAAAGCCATATACGGTTTGTAACTTTACAACCTTTTCAAACCGTATCAAGGATACGGTTCGTCAAAAAAACAATTAAACAAACCGTATATAGAATCGGTTGGTAACTTTCTTATCGTTATAAACCGTACCAATACTTGACAAAAAAATTCAAACACGGACAATATACGGTTGCAAATGTACACAATTATGAACAATCCTTAGTACGGTTGGTAACTTTCTTATCGTTATCAAGCAGTAACAATACTTGACACAAGGTTTTCAAAGACAGGATATTATACGGTTACAAATGCATTCCATTATGAACCGTACCTAATACACGGTTGGTAACTAACAAAAAAATAGGCACAAGTAAGCAAAATAAATTAACATGCGGAGAAACAATCGGTTGGTAATTCCGTGTAAGTTATCAACCGAAACTGGATAAAAACTCGAGTCCTAAGAACATACGGTTGGTATTTCAAATAATTTCAATTATTACAAACCGTATCACCATCAAAAGCATTACATACGGTTCATAATGGAACAAATTGCAACCGTAACTAATAAAAACCGGGGATATGGAAACTTGATTTTTCACCTAAAACCCTAATTTTTTGATAAGTTGAAATTAAAACGAAGATATTAAACTAAACCCTAAATGGGTTCGCAAAACATACCTCATGTATGTCATTCCATTTGATTTCTCGGTGGAGGGGTTTGAAGTTAGGATTGATGTTCTTCACCTAATGGAACATTTGCTCGATTAGAATCGCTACAATCTTAAATCAACTTTCTTCTTCTTCGTCATCTATAATGTAGACTTCAATCAACGATTATCAATTTTGCGAATCGCCGATTAATCGAAGACGATGAATTTTCAAACTTTAATGGAGGTGGTGTTTACGATTTACAATGGGAGTGGAAGATGAAACAAAAAAAAAAAAGCTGATTTTTGATTCTCATCCTAATTAGGTTTATATGATGGAGGACAATTTAGTCTTTTCAATCAAAGAATAAGGGTAAATTAGACCATTTCGGAGTGAAAAGGGTAATTTAGTAAAACTACACCCCCCTATAGACACCCCCTAACCAATAAAAGGGACATTGTTATCACACATGCCGCCCCTCTACCGATTCCTCCCGCCCCTTTACCAGGATTGTATTATATGGTTCCAGTGAAACTGAACTGAATAAGGACGCCTGTAATGTCTGCAGACTTTGTGCACCGTGCCAATTGCACCACTCCACCACCACCACCGCTGTAGGATTTCTTTCCTTTTCTTAGTTTCCTATGTAATGAATTCAGATGATCACATTATTCCCAAAATAGAAACTTTTCAAACAACCTCTTTTCCTGCTCAACAAATATGTAACTCTTGTCTTCTCATCCATTTCCCTTTCTTTCCATCATCCCCCTTAATATCCTGTTTGTCCAAATGAGGCACTTCATTCCATAAAACCCTAGCCTTGTTTTCTGATTCTAGCTTCAGAGATGGCCACATGGGTAGAGCAAAGCAAGAGATAAAGTATATCAAAAACTCAAGCAATAGACAAGTAAATAACCTACTTAAAGATAATATACCTGGCTTGATTGGGGTATACCCAGATTAATTGGGGTATACCTAATGAGATAAAATCCATGACATTTAGAAGTAAATTAGGCCACCCCTTAACCATATATTTTCTAAATGGCTAATATACTCTTGTTTAATTAACACTAGAAAATCTGATTAGGTTAATTAATTAAGTTTAGATTAAAATTTTGAAATTATGAATTTAGTAGATTAAACCTTTTATCTGTCTTATGAATTCGATTTCGATCAAAAATTTTGGTTTTGAAAATGTGAAACGACACTAAAACTTCTAAAGTCATCAATTTTCATCCGAGGAATCCAACGACGATACACCCTCCATCATCTCCGGGGCATACTCCGGGATTTTGGAGACCATGACTTCATAGCTTGCATCGAATGCGAATGCTTCCCCCCTTTTCCTACAAGTAGCGCGCTTTGACAACTTCATGCTACAAAAACAAAACACAAACTTACTTTGTTAGTACATTTTAAGTTGGAAGATCAAACAACATGGATCACGTAAAATAAGCCACAAAAATACTTACAAATTGTTCAACAAGTTGAAGTTGGTAGCGGTGAAAATCGGTTTTTGGATAGCTAAATAAGCAAGTATCACATTTTCGATGACTAATTGCCTATCATGAATTTGTTGAACACTTCTTCTATTAGGATTCCCAAACTCTTGTATTTGTTGTATACCCTAGCCCAAAAGGTTTCGGCATCCACCCTTACGGAGGACTGCCTTCTAACTCGAGTTTCCGCGTACCAAGCTTTGGTGATTTCCAAATCTTCATTTGAATCAAATGATGCCATTGTTGTATGTAGAGAGCTATTGGGTGAGTTAGATGAAGTGTATGATGATATGAGCTTTGGAGAGTATATGCAAATAGATGTGTGTTGTTTTGTAGAGAGAAGTAGTGTATTTATAGGATGGCGCCCAAATTTGGCCGTTATGGTAGTCAATCAATGCAATTGTACTTGCAAAAATTTGAATTTTAAATTTGCCAACGAGGTTTTTGTTTTCCCAATATGCCGACTAAGTTTGACCTGCAAGGTCGTAATTTTCTTACCCTGCCGACCTTATTATGATTTTAGGCATCAGGAGTTCATTTTCTTCTTTATAACAGTCGGGACGGTATTTGGTCATTAGCGTGTCGGCTATTATATAGTCGGCAGGGTCGTAATTTATAACCCTGCCGACCTTATTATGATTTTAGGCATTAGGAGAAGGTATTTTCTGCAACACATAGTCGGCAGGGTCGATAACATAATACCTTGCCGGCTGTAAAACAACTGGCTAGGTATTAATCTGATTACCCTACCAACCATGGTAACTACACCATTTCTGCTGTCAGGGCCGACCGTCTGACAGTTCACAAGCTTGCCGGCCCTGGTTTTGTCGGCAATGTAACTTAACAAAAGCATGCCGGCGGAACTATTGGAACTTTACATAGTTAAACGAACCATTCATTCAACAACTAGAAATCCAACATTTTTTGTCCAAAATACGAAAACATGTCTCATAAACCTTAAAAAAAAACCTTTGTCCAACTGTTAACCTTAACATTTTTCTACCACAACATAAAGAAATAAACTAGGAATGCATTCATTCACGACCACGACCACGACCACGGCCCCGTTTAGCATTACACATTTGTCCAACTGTTAACCTTAACATTTGCCCTCTTGGCTTGTGCTTCCCTCCTGGCTTTTCTTCCCTCTTTACTTCAGCATCATCTTGCTTGAACAATTCATGGGCATCCTCATTGTCAACATTGCTAGAATAGTCAATGTTCTTGCTTTTCTCTTCAATCGACAAAGGCTCTCCTCTGTCTCTCACGCAACACAACACCTTCACAAGGGTCTTCAAATGCTCCTTCTATTTACAATTAAACAACAAACAATTAATAGAATGATTCGATAATGTAATCTTAAAACAGTAAGAGCAACTCTAAAATACTTACAAAGAACTTAAGACATGTTGCTGGGTCTTTCGGTACCATCTTCCTCTTACGAGCCAATTGTTCAGCAGTCGGTTCCCTAATCACAGTAGGATGAGCCCAACCCAAGTACCACGTCATGTATTTCTCATGAGCTTCATGACCTTCGGTCACCTCGTCCAAAAGACTCGTATCGACTTTACGTCCACGTCTTCCGTTCCAATGATAGTTAACTGACGCTGGAGCGTAATGGACGTCAATACCTTTTTGGGACGTGTTGCACTCCCCCCTTACCACTTTAAAGAACGGCTCACCATCGAAATGAGGTTCTTCTTGGACGTAACCCAATTGTCGCATACCCGATGTGGATCGTACATTGAAAATTCATGGGAGAACAACAATGAACCGTACAGAGCCGATCCTGTGTCTAGAAAGGCCCTGTGCGAAATTTTTCGTAGGGCCTTTTACAATGTCGAATATTTTGTAACAATAAAAAAAAAAAAAAAATCAATAATTTTTATTTAATTTGTAAGATTATCGACGATACCAATGAAAAATTTACGACTAAATAACGGTGTTAATACGAAATAAAAGTATTAAATAAGAACTTTTTTTCTCTATGTCAATAAGAATACACAAGGATAACACAAATGATGGTATTAGGTTAAATACGGTCAAATTTAAATTCAAATCAACAACGAATTTAGTGCTCCCATAGGTTGTGTGTTCGGGTTCGGCCACGGTATTTGTTAGTGTATAAATTTTGGGCTGGAAAGAAAAGGCCCTCGGCAGAGCCGGGCCATGTGCGGTCACACACCTTGCACCCTCAGGCCCGGCTCAACCGTAGTATAATGCAACATCATCTCTCCTTTGGATTAAACCTTGATTTCTAGCATCTCGATACGGATCAAATATTACCTCATCTGCAGTCAATTTTTCCAAGAAAATTCGCACGTTGATAAGCTGCTACGGCATATCCTTATCCTGAGCACCCTTAAAACTGTATCTTTGTCCATCTGGCTTATCAATTGTAACATTCGCATTCACTTTGACGTAGGATTTGGCTTTCACCAAAGTAGGGAAGTGCTCATATATCCAAACCTATGAACACAAAGTTTAGTAAGAATCTTATCTTACGAGAATTTTGCAAATATAAATGATTTAGACAATAAAATTACGTGGAAGATACATATATTTCTGTTAACTTGCGCAATGAGTGCCCTTGAAGCCTTTGTCAACTCATTGTTCAAGAAGGCGACCACCACAGCACCCCAAGAATACTCATACATCTCATCTAAGGGATCCAATAGTTGAAGATACCTGGCGTCCACCAAGCTTCCGGAACTGTCAGGGAAGATACATTTACCCAGGACGTATAGCAAATAAGCTGACGCGGTAGCATTGATTCGCACCAAGTTCACCCTTCCATCCTTATCATAGATTTCCTTGGTCCCAGATAATGTATCCCTCAACTTCTTGATTAAACTTCTTGCTTAGATGACCATCCTTCATCAAAAGCATAGACTCCATCTTAATCTGATCCCAACCGAACAAAGTGTTGGTCAATTTGAAGATATTCTCCCAAGAAATGTTATTATCGAAGCCCTCACTGATTACTTTTCCCTCAACCTCGAGGCCTAGAATTTGATGAGCATCATCGAGAGTTATCACCATCTCACCGAATGGGAATAACATTGGTCGGTCTCTCGTAGAACCTTTCACGGAATGCGGAATCACGGTAACTCTATCATACTCAATATTCGAACTCTCCACCGCAGGCCACAACCCGGAGTTCTTGACAATCGCTTGCACCTTGTCACATTCCTTATCAAGTTCCCAATTCTTCATCACTGAACATGAAGCTTGGCGCCTCAAGAGACGGATGGCATGCTTGTGATCCTAAATACCAAAAATACAAAATGAAAAGAAATACAAATACTTGACGCAAATTTAAGATAGATACACTTAAATAATAAATAAAAAAAGGCGAATTGAGATTACTTACGAAAGTATTTTGGATTTCACATGCCCATGAGTCTTTGTATCCAAAAAGAACATCTCCACCATCTTCTGTGGTCCCCTTTAGAGGCTCGCCTAGTTTCAGTTTAACCTTCTAGTGATGGGGAGGCATGTGGGAATCAGTTGGTTTAGTGATAACCCTCTTCTTCTTTCCGGTTTTAGTTGAAGTTGAAGCTTGGCTTTGTTGATCATTAGCTTGAGTTTGTTCTTCATCTTCTTATTCTTCTTCTTCTTCTTCTTCTTCTTCTTCAACAATTTCATCTTCCTTATCTTTATCTCCATCATCATCATCATCATTACCTCCTCCAACAGGTGGCATGTCTTGATCACTATCATCATTGTTATCTCCTCCAGCAGCTGGAGTTCTTTCAACATCATCATCATCATCACCTCTTCTACCAGATGGAATTGATTGGTCTTCGTCTGGATTTTCATCCGAATCATTTGGTTCCGGTGGTGGTTGAGAATCATTCGGTGCACGAATCTTGAGCATTTCCGGCTCAACAAATGCCCCTCGATGTGTTGCAGTCAAGAGTTTTTCACCAACACGAGAAGGTCTTGAAGGAGGAGTAACATTTTTCTTCTTTCTCTTTAGCGACCTAAACAAGAACAATTTAAAAAAAAAATCAACAGTCGGTAGGGTCGACAAATATAACCTTGCCGGCGAAATAATAGTAGGAAGGGTTTATAACTATAATCCGTGTCGGATAAACCATAGTCGGCAGGGTCTTACTCAAATAACCTGCCGGCTTATAAAAACTCAAATAATTTGAAGGCATCAGGAGACACAAAAAAATTGGAAATACGGTAGTGGGGTAAAAATTATAACCATAGGCTTAAAAAATAAAAAAAAAAACTAACGCCGGCAAGCTTCTAGGTTGAATAACTTTCCGACCTTGTAAACGCAGTTACAAATACTAAACAACCGGCAAGATCTTCAACCTAAGAGCTTGCCGACTAACCCTAAACATGAAAAGTCGGCAAGGTCGTGGAACAAACACCTTGCCGGCTAAATAAATGCAAATTCAAACATTCGATTTTTTCGAGCCTAATTTGGCATGCAAACATGAAATTGAAGTACTAGAGTGAGTTTAAGTAGGCCCTTACTTTCTAATCGCGTCATTTCTTCGGTTTCAACGACGTTGATTTCTTCTTCTTCGACGGTTTTTTTCTTCACTTTCCTTTGAACTAAATTTGCAATTCCAGGGTTATATTCATTGGGTTTTCTATTTGCTCCTTTCATACGACTACCTCAGCGGCTCCATGGTTAAAGATTAATCGGAATTTTCGAATCGGCAGAGTTTTCAATGGTGGGGGAGGAGGAGCCGGTAAGGTATAGGTGGAGGAGAAGAAGAAGAAAAGAAGATGAAATGGTATAAAAGAAAGCTGATTTAGGGTAATAAGAATTATAAAAGAAAATGGTAGTTTTGTAACTTTACCCATATTTAGCCTCCCCTTAGTAATGGCACTATGTCCATATAAATCTGGGTATACCCCAATCAACCCTGGATATTATAAGGTCAGGGATTATGAAGAAAGCTAATCAGATTGAATTTTTTTTGAAAATTTTGGATGCATCCAACCGAATGATACCATGATAAATGTTAGAATAATTAAATAGAAGAATCATTGAAGTGAGAAGTGAAAATCTTACTCCAATGACTGTGAAAAGAGTATTTATAAGACTCGGATGAGCATAACGTTGACCGTATAGCCAACAGGCTGACTATGACTTGACTGTATACTAAGTTAAGTTTCGTGATATTTTTGTCGGATTTTGAATACTGACATACGCATGTGATGTTAGATCAGTCAAACTAACCCAAGACAACTAGCATTCAAGATTACAAGATTCCCCGACTGATCGAAATCATTGCTAAACATATTGGTTGCCAACTACGTAGGGCTTATATATTCATTTGCCTTGGGATAAGCATCAGAAAAGTTGATCGTTCTAGTGCAACAAAAAAGATGTGTTGCTCTATTTTGCTCCAGTCATTAGAGATGACACATTTAGATGAATTGTCTCTGTCTTGAATGAAGTTGCGGTATTTGGTGCCATACATACAGACATATCGTTCGGTTCATCTTTACTGGGGTGGGGTATTTGTGGTGAGGAGAGATTAGTTTGGTTGTTTCTAGCTAAGGGTTTAGACTTTGCATATATTCCTTACCTGAAGGTCCTGAGCTACAAAGATCTAGCTACAGAAAAGATGGGTAGAAGAAAGATAGAGATAAAGTATATAGAGAACATCACTAAGAGGGAAGCAACTTACTCAAATAGAAGGTCAGGGATTCTTAAGAAAGCTAATGATCTGACCATTCTTTGTAATGCTCAAGTTTTTCTCATCATGTTTCCTAAAAGTGGCACAAATGCTGATTATATCAGTCCTTCTACTACGTAAGTTCATTGGTTGGTTCACATACTACTCAGTTTTTGCATTAGGAAAACCTGCAACATCTCCTTTACATTTTTTGATTCTTTTTGTTTAGTGTGAAGGAGTTTTTTGATAGGTATGAAAAGAAGACTAAGATAGATCTATCAGCTTCTGATCAATATGAGGTTGGTGAAGATCTCTTACAGGTACTAGTCCTTTGTGATTTTTGATGTTTGATCTTCTAACTGATTAATATGTACTAATTTGTTTGAATGTATAGAGTTTGCAAAATGAATTGAGAGAACAGAAGGAAATTAACAGAACACTAAGGAAGGAGATCAGGTAATGATTGATGATTTAATACTAATTGTAACACTAGCTATATGTAAAGCTTGCTACTTCATGATGAATATTGTATTTATTGGTTGTGCATGGTTGGAACAGGCAGAGGACTGGACTGGAGGACTTGAGTGAATTTAGCTATGGGGAACTGGTTGTTCTTGAGGAAGATTTGCGTCAATCACTGGATAAGGTAACTGTAATAGAACAATCTGCTTTGATAATTTTGAGCGAGGACCATATCTTCTTTTCTGTATTAGCATTTCATTCTAAACTAATTAACTAGTTAAGTAGTTAATTTGATGTGGTTATTGAGTAGCAGAACTATTTTATGACCAGACAGACCCATACCGCCCATAAGTACAGAAATTTACTTACATTCTCTTACATTAATGTTTCCTTCAGTTGTAGGACTTATACCATGTTTTGCTTCTTTGCAGTTTATGTCTGAGGAAGCACGTAGACGTCATGTAAGTTTCAATCTCAATAATAGTATATATGATTCTGTCGAGGTTTCTTCTTTGAGCTTTCACAAACTATCGGTCTCTCGCTTGGTCTTAGTCTAAAAGAGAGGAGCAGGAGTCTCATCTCAATGCTCTCAATGAAGTTACATCTCAATTTTACTTTCAAGCTGCAACCCGATCTTCATGATGATGCAGCAGGAGGAGAATACTTAACCTCTAAAAGGAGTGTCAAATTGTGCGACCGTGTGTTTAGGTCTGGCGATTACACTTTGAGCTAGTACTAAGCATTATCTCTCTTTTTCTTTTCTTATTTAGGTTATAGGTTTTTTGTGGCCATGTTTAGCATTCTATTCCAAGGAGTAAGATGTTGTTTTTGGGCTGTTGGGAGCTCTTGGCGTTGTTGTGCTGAGAGCTCAGGAAACCGATGGTTTTAACTATTAGTACTAGCTACTGGTGAAATTATTAGCAAGAAATTTGTAGAAATTTTCAATTTGAATTTAGTGTTTGGTAGTTAAAAACCAACAATCAGTGGAGTGTTTGGCCGAAAATATGTTGGATTTGAATAATAGGGTGAAATCTATGCTATGTTGAGGACGTGACCAAAACTAAATGTATTTTGGTATTTGGACGTTTTACGCCCTTACCTTTTATTTTATCACCTGTTTTCCCTGGTGTACCCAACATTGATTTTTTTTTTTTTTTATTTTTTATTTTTACGTTACCGATTATTATTTGACTGTGGCTTACGTGGGTGTTGAGATAGCACATCTAGACACCGTATAATGTCGAGAGGATAGGCATAAGGGACGCTATCGGAGTCCTGACATCAACTTTTGTGGAGTCTGGACACTGCATATTTGGATCTCATTATACGTTTCTAAGCGTGATTATCAAAACATTATACAAATCATTAGTGAAATACTTATCATTAATGGCCTCGATGTCTAGATGTTGTTACTCAAATTTTTTATTTCTCGTCATACTCTTCACTTCTATTTCTTCAACCCGGCTCTCCAAAGAGCTCATTTTCTTCTTCCACGGACACACACCACACCCATCTTCTTCTTCCTGTTCCTATTATTGATGTTCTTCTTGGTTTTGTTATTTCCTTTTAGGTCATGTTCATCATCATCATGCGATTAATACTGCAATAGAGATGCGAGTCTAAACTCATCTATAAGTTCATTTCATTATAAGTTCCCTTTGATCTGTGATCTCGGTATGAAAAATCCGTCTTCCTAAAATCTTGATGTAAACCCTAGAAATTGGATTTCTAATCTTTTTCCCCATTTTCACTTCCACGTACGGATATAGATTGAAAATTAGGCTAGGGTTTTGATGTTTTATATGTTTATGCATCTTTGATGTTTTCTTTTTTAGGTTCAATTTCATCTTTGATGATAATGTTAAATGGATAGAAATTTTGATTTTGATTTCATGAAATAGGTTTGAAAGAGGTTTAATAGGCGGTTTCTTAGTGTTAGATTAAAATTTTGATTACGAAATTATGCCACTTTGTTTGATTTTGGTTGTTAGGGTATTTATATGTTTATGCATCTTTGATGTTTTCTTTTTGGGTTCAATTTCATCTTTGATGATAATGTTAAGCCCGGATAGAAATTTTGATTTTGATTTCTTAGGTTTAATAGGCAATTTCTTAGTGTTAGATTCGAATTTTGGTTACGAAATTATGCCTTTATTTAATTTTGGTTGTTCGGATTTTAAAGAGGAATTTAAGCAAACATACGATATGGTTGTACATATCAATAACAAACTAGCATGTTTGTACTTACTTAGGTACTTCTCTCATCTTGTGTAAGCTGTGATGAATTTTAATATTTTGATGTTACTTATGTTGAATTTTGGTGATCGATGAACACTCATTTTTGATAGAACAATTTCTGGACATGTATGAGATGGTTTAGTGTTTCTGGCGGAGCTCTGTCTCTCTAGTAGTGTTGGTGAAGCAAGACTCTCTTAAACTATAAAATCAACATTATTAATTTTTCTTACATGCAGTTACAGGCGATGATAGAAATGCCTGTTTATAGGCTACAATGGACTCTCTAGTTTGGTCTAGAGTTGTACTTTGTTAGTCAGCGATTACAAAAGACTAGCACCGGCCCTAGAATACTCTAGGATACATCACATATCAATTTCTTTTTGTATCTGAGAACTCTCTGGTCTTGGCAACAAGGCTGACATGGTGACTCTTGTTTGTTCATTCTAGGGTGATAAGCGATAAGTGTGAAGACATGAAGAGAGAGGACTAGGTATCACCATCGGCGACAAAGCGGGGTCTCACTTTGGTTGTAAGCGAAATTGAGCGGTTAGAGGTTCTCTGAGCAGTCATACCAGCACTCCGGTCGATCACGATAACATGCTTATAGAACACTTTACCCAGAACGCAAACAGCAATTGAACCCGATACAAATGGTGGTTTTGTATTATTTTTTGCGCTGGGCGTATCTTTACAAGGATTCAAGTCTTGGTGTAGACTTAGCACGGCTTGTGTATGGTATGCATCTAAGTGGGAACGGAGGAACTCATTTTCGGCAATTGGGTATGATGCCAATGGAAAAATGTACCCTATTGCGTTTGCCATCGTTGATTCCGAGAGCAGTGATTCCTGTTTATGGTTCATGCAAAAGTTATTGATGCGCTTGGTCACGAGTATTCGGTGAGAAAGGATCTAGTTGTGTGTTCGGACGGATCGGCGGGCTTGAATCGGCGATTGCGGAAGTGTTTCTGAAGCATGCCATTTGGATTCTGCGTACCATATTAAAGGTATCTAACAACAACACTTTATAGTCATGTTACATTTGTTAGAAACTCATCTCCTTTAAAGTTTAACCCTTGAGCTATGTAGGCAGGACCAGCTCCTAGTCGCTTTGCGATGTAGTATACATATAATATTGAGGACTTCGCCGCGCTAAGGCATTTATGAGAGCCGCGTAAGCGCACACTATAGATAGTTATCCGGAGGGCTGTTACAAATCAAAAAGGATAAGGCATTTTCTATCTATGCGCGGTGGTCAATCGACAAGCAATAAATGCCATTGCCAAGCCCCGAAAAGCGTAGATCGAACTTTACGGATGGTCTCCGAGCTCTCTTGTTTAGAATGTATGTTTTTATTTTGAACAAAAATGTCATGCGCTTTAAGCTTCAAGTACCCTTGCAAAGTAAAAAAACTCTTCGTTGTAAGTTGTTAAGCCCTTATAAGGCAATGAACTTTATCAAGTGTTAACTATGTTTTAAAATTCGTCACCGAAAATTTGTCTATATCGTTATATTAGAAGAACAAGCAAACTATTGGTCGTCTTGCTTGTCCAAGGCTTATCAACAAGATAAGTCAAACCGACATTAATAATATGTTCCATTTGTGTGCGGCTATTATCCACGGTGTTCTTCTAGTGTGCAGCTATTATCCACAACAAGAATAATATGTTGTCAGGCAATATCTACAACTTATTATGGTCCCTAAAACACATGCGGAAATATCCACAACAAAAATCTTACAGAACTCCTACTGATATAAATCTTGAAACAATTATCTATTGCCCCTAAATGAGTTTTCTAAAATCCTTATTTCCACACCAGCTAAAAATTGAACCAGTATTTGAAGTCACTCATTTTATTGAATCGAAAAAACATACATGTAGTTGAAATAAAATAGAAGTAAAACACATAAAAATTGTTCAATACATCGTCGCTAGGGATTCTCTACGAGTTTAATTATATAGGCTAGGTGCCATTCAACTTCCTCCAGAGAGTGTAGCGGTCCTCGTGCGAAACTCATGACCTTACCTTAAGTGCAGATTAGCCCGACCCAAAGTATCTTTGGGAAAACAATTTTTTAAATAAGTTAGCGTTGTTGAATAATCATCAACCAAATAAATAATTTTCGATGAGAGGCCTATTGATTCACAAACTTACTCTACTCATTCGGTCTTCGTTTGGCGGAGCGTCTTACGAGCTTTCAATTCGTTTCTCGATCGCATTCATTGTATAAATATGCGTACCTTTCCCATGCTGCGGGAGCGTCCTCCTA